>KL198018.1:308628-512492 GCA_000697705.1 Botryobasidium botryosum FD-172 SS1 | reverse complement strand
CGGGTTTAGATATTGAACAATAAGAAATAAGTGGCCGCCATTATCACCCCTCTTGCGATACAAGCCAAGAAAACTAAAAATAATAAATCCGCGACATTCGGCGGCCGGGGTGCGTAGTTAAGATGGCCTATCATGAGGGATGAAATTATCAGGTCATGGGGAGCGATCAGGGACGGAGCGGGGAGCGAACTGAATTTTTCATATTATTCTCGATCGCAAGGCGGCCCAACCGCTCGTGGTGGCAAGCTCTGGTGTTGAGTGCGCTTCAGGGTCAGAGCCCTCAGTCCGCTTACATAACGGCTCAACAGCTCGAGCTCATATTAGTCGACTGTGTGGGAAAATCCCTGAAGCAGAAGCTGGTTTGAGCTGTTGATTTACCAAGCCGCTGACTCAGCAGCCGAAGCCGAGCAGTTCAGCCGAAGGAGAACACTACCTGCTATATTCAACGTCATGGTCCCACACCTTTGTATCCTATACTTGAAGCTTGTTGAAAAAGCTCGCTGGTCGTTGGTAGCTCGCCGCGCTCTCACACATATTGATTATGAAGGCTTTCACGCGGAAACACGCGGCTCTCACTGCCTTTCTGACGGTGTTGCTCTTTCCGGGCGTACCTGCGTGGTCGCTGAGCGGCCTCACGCTCCAGTCTACCGGCACATCCCTCGATCTTCGACCTTCTTGGTCTTTTACCGATTGCGGTAATACAACTTCCGCTCGTATTATACTGCCTGGCTGACAAGGCCTTTTTCGAACTAGGTTCATCGAGTGATGCCCTGCAAATCCATAAACTGGCCATTTCCCCCGACCCTCCCGTTCCAGGGAGAGATCTGAAGGTTTCCGGGAGCGGTTATCTTAGTGAAACTATTCTGGTGCGTGCTATTATTTGCTGACTCCCGCGCCAGAATTACCTATTCCATCACGATATTCTAGGAGGGTGCTTACATCAATGTCGTCGTAAAACTTGGTAATACAAGAATTCTAACGCAAAAATTTGATATATGTGAAGAGGCGTGCGTACACATTCGAGCTTGCATTGTCATCCGCGGGAATTTTTACATTTTTGCGCAGGAGGACGAATAATCTCACTGTGCAGTGCCCTGTGCAGCCAGGGCAATATGACCTAACGCACACGATACACATTCCACGGGAGACACCTCGGGGCAAGCATGATCTCCTTTCGCCGCGTCACTCGATGCTTACGGTCTCCGTCCCCTTCACCCCTTATTTAGCCAGGTACACGGTTTTGTCGCGTGCCTTTACCGTGGACGACCACGATATAGCATGTGCCGATATTAAGGTAAACCTTTTACCTTTTTGACGTCCCCAAGCCGCGGCCGATCCGAGATCTATGGACTTGAGGTGATTCAACTAATGTATATAACTTTCCGTTCCTATTGAAAGTAAAAATGTCGCTCCCTCGCTTTCTCGCATTGGTGCTTTGCATTATCGGGATAAGGCGCATCAAGACTTTGTAAAAGCATGGCATGCTGTCTTCGCTCTATCAATATTACTAGTGCTGTAAATAGTTACCATGCCTTTCTTGCAAGGTGAGCTCGGGTGAGTGCTTCCTTCATTACTATGAAACGTTACTCGGCTGATAAAATACCGTATTAGCATTGAACCCCCAGCGTATAAAGGGCTAGGGTGTGCATTGGTCGACCTCGGCGCACGTCAAGCATCCTGATGCATACAGATCTCATATGCTCAGGACCTGCTCATTTCCGACAATGCACGTTTTTGGCCAGCCGCCGCCCACGGCCTGCGGCCATCTTAACATCGTGGCTAGTTAATTTTGTCTTCAAATAGAAAACCCCACAGAATTCCCGCAAGATCTCCGAGGCCTGGAGATGCAATAAGTTAGTTTGCCAGATCAAGCCAATAGGCTACGGGCTACCCGCAGACAATCTCAATGTTCGCTCGCTGAGCCGAACAGGCCAGCACTCGAAGGCAACATCTCACCTAATACCCCCTTTATGCGCCGCGGTACGCTGAGCGCTTGAATTCAAGTCTGAATCAATTTCAAATTATTCGATGCAAAATGACGGGTGAGCGAGCGCTGAGCTACGACCTCAAGTACCACTTCACCTTGACCTCAGCGGCGTTCAAGTTTTGAGCTGTAACTTTCATCGGCATGGCGGAGTTAAACGTGCCTTAAGTCCGTTTCAATACAAACGGTAAACAGCGTAGAATCTAGATTGGTGCCAGATCGTCGATGTCGGACAAGTCGTTCATCTCAACGGGATCGTCCAGCGTATTCTGAACGTTTTGTATGTGCGCCTATGGGATTACAGAAGCCCGGATGAGATAAAATGGGACATCGATCTTGTTGCGGCGCCAACAGGCGCCAACCTTGCCTGTACTGATCACAACATTCAGTTGATTGCCTGTCTTACCAAACGAAGTATCAATTGTGCGCGGGGATCATTTCCACCCTTTCCTTAGTCCTGAGCAATCTGGCCTTATCTCAAAACACGCGTGATACTTGACAATACATGACGTGCACGACGGCTGAACCCCTCACAATGACGGTCCCAAGGCTTTCCACCGTACGTAGTACCAATTAGGGACATCGAGATTTACAGTGCTAAAACACGTATTCGATATTGCAAAAAGTTAGCGCTCGATCGTAATTTTTGTAGCTTTGCAAAGTTTCCCGCTACCACACAGCGCGAATTCCCCTATCAATGGCCGCACACGGACCAAGAAAACCAAAGAGGTACACCTCTTACACGTCACCAGATGACTGATTACAGCATACCATCGCCCATCAGGGATCACGCCGTCCAGCCAAGGCTGGCGAGCGCAGCTCTCGCAGCTTCTTCCTTTGCTGCTTGCTTAGTCGAAGCAGTGCCTGAGCCCCTGCTCATGCCGTCCACTGTTATAGAAGAATGTGAGTTAAGATGATGTTCAGAGGCGTGCGGCTGGCTGTCTTCGCGCAACTTACCTATACACAAGACCGTCCAGATTCTTTGATGAGGCGGGCCAGTCCCTTCTGCAGCGTATTCTGGCTTCAGCCTTTGCTGCGCCGCACGCTCGTTCAAAACTGCCAGCGCAGTTCGGTCTTGGGGTGGAGGGGCATGCTCGCTGCGCGAGCTTCCCTTGGAACGTTTTAAGGGCTTGTCGGTAGTACGGGGGGCAGTGTGCGGGGGCGGTGCGATCGTAGGGTGTGAAGGGGACGCGGAGGGACTAATGAGTTGCTCCGTGGTAAGCACAGGGCTGCTCCAGCTGAGGCGACGTTTGTAATTGGCCGACTGCGAGTATGCCGGGGAGTTTTCGTGCGCAGGAGTCGATGACCCGATGCTTGATGCTCGTGCACGAAGTGACACGCCAGTTAACGCATTCAACTCCCCTCTCGACTCTATGAGTGAGTGTATGCATCCTTCTACGGCCACCAGACCGTTCTGCATAAAAACTGCACCGATGTACGCGACGAACAGCTTTCGGTTCATGCCTTCCTCGGCACCTAGACGGGCGTCTGACGTCGAGGAGGGATGCAAGTATTGCGACAGATTGTATAGGTCAGACCACCCATCAATGTGCTCGTTACTTGTAAAAACAGATACCAGATCCTAGACAAAGGGAAGAACGTGAGACGATAACGGTCTGAGGCCTTTGAAGGTACGGAAGGTGCCCACTAGAAATTTTTCTGGAGAGAACGGTGGGTTGTGGCGAAAAAGCAGCGATGTGATCGCGGTTTGGCATACAGTCTCTCCCAGGACCACCAATCTGTCGCATTCACAGGTGTGGAAGTCTTCAGCACTGTCCTCGTCACTGAAAGAGATAATGCGTCTTCGATGCTGCGAGAATATGATGTGTTGGATGTCCTCGAGAAGAGATGGTAGTGGAGGCAAGATCTGAGTAGAAGTGGTCATGCCGGTCGATCAATCGGTCATCGAAATCTAGCTCGAGGGACTGAAGGTTAGAGAACGTAGAGTTTCATCAGGCGAGAAATATGCAAAACTGAGACGGGGACTTGAACGGCGATTGAATGGGGATAAACGATGGTATTGAAAACTCTAAGCTACTGTGGTGCCTACACGAGACGGGTGCAACGTGGGATTTTGGCTGTATTGGGCACAACTTTCAGTCCAAAATGCCACACGCCTGAAGCCAATTGACGCAGTGGGCACCCAAAAGGGGCCCGTGATCTACAATACGTTAGTATCAGACTGTTGCGCGTTATGCGGCTCGCACTTACTTAAGGGGAATGAATGGGGCACGCCGTGGCGACAATGCGTGATGTGGTCCCCTGTGCCCGATAAGTTTGGGTCCTCCATTGCTTTCTCCACTTTTGCCTGCTCCTCGGCAATCCAGTCGTCCTTTTCTGCGTAATAAATCCAAAGCTTTGCCCTATGTTGCTGAATAAAAGCGGCGTCTAGCTCACGGAGCTGTAACATCTCCTCGCCAGCCATGGTTAAACTAGCAAAAACAGTGGCAGGTGAGCCAATCAGGGTCTCCAAGACGGTTATTTGTTGCTCAGGCCAGTCAGAGAAGAGGCATGCGAGGAGGCCTGTTGGAATAAACCAGCAAGCAGGCGAAATAGCGGAGATGAAACGGGGAAAGGGAGGGCGGAAGAGTCGCTTGAGGAGGCGCATTGAGTAACTAACTGAGCCGGGTGGGGGGTAGTTTCTTGGGATTGTATCTCACCGAGAGCCTTCTACCGTTAGGAGATTGAGCAATCTCCGAAAGGGTTGGAAACAGTAGGAAGGTGGCTTCAACTGTCTCCGGTCTATACTGTAGGACCTGAAAGAAATGAAATGTTAGTGCGATTTTAGGTACCAATTCATAAAATCAACCTTTGTGGATATCCACGCGCCAATACTGTGGCCGATCAACACCATCTTTGCCGCTGGATACATTGCTTTCACTGTGTCGTACGCTTCTAACGCGCCTTCTACTTGAGGTGTAAGCCCCAGGAATTGTTCAGGTGGCGGTGGGATGTGAGAGGCGTGCCCCAGATGCGCGTGAGCAAGTATTGCGATTTCATCTTTCGTTTGATCATGTATGGCTGAGAGAAAACCGCGATAGAATTCAATAAGGCCCGGATTCCCTTATTCCCGATGAAAAGGCGTCAAATGCGGTCCCCGATGATTCATTGAGACGGAACAATGTCACCAGGAATAAAGAGAATAACCGCCACGGGTTCTTCTGACGCGCATGGCCACCATAAAGTGTGCGCTTCTGTATTCCCAAGCTTCTCGGAGTGAAGGAATCGTGTTACAAGAGGAAGCGTCTCCCCTTGGCACTTGGGTTCAATAGTAAGAAAAGGAGGCAAGCTGTGCGTCATGATGGGACAGCGAAAGATTTGGTCTGCCCCTATAGTCGGGGCTCAATGGCGCACGTCTACCGGTGTTTCCGAGCAATTTCGCACTCGTTGTGATGGTGGTGTTGAATGAACATCGCTCCGCTCGGGATTCGGGGTTTTTCATTCCGCTTGCCATGTGCTATTTGATACGTAATGTAAACATGTAGACCCGCACACTTTAAAGGTAAAAATCCTAGATTGAGTCTTCGCGAATCTATAGCTTGGGCGAATTGACGAACTTTCCTTTGTCCAGGACAATACTGCGCTATGAACTAATTTTCCTACAAATGTAGAGGTTACTACCGTGCGTACTATTTACGGCTATTTGGTGCGTGTTGATTTGCTTCCGAGATCACCATTGCCCAAGTTGGAACATGAGGTTTCCGCTGTTGCGCGCCCATCATGTCCCGTCAGCAGTCACCTTTTCCTACAAGCCCACGATTTCCCGCGAGTGGATCCAATGGCCTATCTCAAATTAGCAGAGATAATCTCACATTTGAGCCACGAGGAAACTCCGAAATACCCAATGGCTCACGCGAAACCATAGAGCTCCAAGAGAGCCCCGACCCTCCACCGAATGCTGTGTTGAAGTCGGTGCTCTCCGCATTTCAGAAAGAGGGAGCAACTCGTAACCAGAGAATGGTCAATCCGGACCGTGAGCGAGATCGAGCAGCAGAACAGGAGCAGAAGCGTAGGATGCGCGAACGGGAGATTCGCCGAGCGAATAGTCGACCTCAAGACGGGGGCAGCACAGATGGTAGGCACGATCGACGGCCAATCTACATACGCCATCTGTAACGCCTTCACACCTTAGCTATTCTGAATGAGATCAGCGCAGAGTGGGCTGAAGTCATAGACGAAGATGTGAGAATAGTAGTGCCTATCGTTTGTTAAATACTGACATTTGCTGTATCAGTTCAATCCAGTCACATTAGCCTTGTCTTTGTTGGACAAATCCTCTGTCGGAAGGGGCATGGTACCTTTTCGAAGATCGAAGCAAGTCTTAGAAAACGCGCTCAAAGGGTCGGTTGACAGTACGCTCGAGTAAATCTTCTTATGGCCTAACTGCTGCTAATACCGTGCCTTTGCAGAGTACTACCAATCGTTTGCTGCAGCCCTCCCACATCACGCAACCCTGTTAACCTCATTAGGGAAAACTCAAACCGAAATAAAGGACGTGCGCACTAAACTGCAAGAAACTCGAGAGGCGTTTGGGAATAAGCGCGCCGATCTTGCGCAACTCTGGGCGCGCGGCCAGATGGTTGAAGAAATGATGGGGCTATTGGATGAAATGTACCCCCACCATTTTATTAGACATGTGCTATGCAGCTGACTTCTACGACCCGACAGAGACTATCTAAAGTCCGTACCTGATGCGCTGGAGTCACTAATGTCCGAGAAACGACTGCTTCAAGCCTCGATATTGCTCGTTAAGAGTTTGAAAAGCATCAATAAACCCGATATGCAGGATATTGGTGCCGTTTCAGACCTTCGAAGTTATCTAGCCGGGCAAGAGATTGTATGTATGTTTTCATCAGGGTATGGGTTGTGGTTAGCTCAAGCCGGTACTCACATAGGCGCTGCGCGAGATACTGGTAGAAGAATTGCACGCGCATCTGTATCTGAAAACGTACTGGAGTGACTCTCGTTGGGCTCCATATACCCCAAATCAGCAAACTCGTGAGTGATTCACGTCATCTGTGATATAGGTGCCATCCGTATCATACTCTGAACCAATTTGGTCAGTGCCAGCTGTGGATTTTGATAAGGACGAAGGACCTGCTGTCTCAAGGCTTAACAAACAACCCGCTCCACTTCTCGCTAGCACTCCTATATCAAGCTCGCCAAAGCTGAAACGGTTCTTAAAAGATCTGGCTATTCGGCCAAACGAAAGCCCATACGACCTCTCTAGCGACGCCGATTTCTCTCGTTCTACTTCCTCGCATTTGCGACATACGTCTACCTCCTCTCTCACATCACTCAGTAGTCTGACGCAGAAAACCGAGTCGACTCGAAATCCAGAAAGTGACTCTTTTGCGTATATGGGAATGCTCCTGGAATCACTTGCGGTGCTCGGAAAGCTGGGCCCTGGTCTTGATGCGGTCTCGCAGCGACTTCCAGTCGAAATACACGGCTTAGTGGACGCTACCATCGATGAAGTTGGAGAGCGTGCCGAGTTCGGAAAGCGGCTGAGCGTACTCACATCTAGGGCATTGGTGTCTAAAGACAGGCCATCGAGCGTCTATGTGTTTGCCAACGACGGGCCTGTCTCAGTCGGGGCCCTTGGTGCCTCTTCTCTACGTTTGACGGCACTGGAATCAGCAACGAAGCATGCCGATCACGAGACACTAAGAGATCTATTCTGGACATTATATTCGAAGCTCGATGCGGTTTTACAGGGACTCAGAGTTATGTCTGAAGTAACGAACAAGATAAGCGTGGTATGACTTTATGGGTTTGCTTTTGCGCTGTGAGAGTCGTTCACAGCCAGCGACTTATACACAGAGGCGAGAATTCAAGGATTCCTCGGATACCAAACCCGGAACATTCTTTCCTTTGCAAGAGATATGGGGACCGATTGAGGCTGAGGTTCATTCCTCTGAATAGTAGCTTGCCATTCAACTGCTAACTCATCCAATGACCTAGGTTTTATCTCTGCTTCGCGAATATATTACAGACGATGACCAAGGCTCGACGGCCGGCCGTAATCCCATTTCTTCCATAAACGAAGTCCTGCGAGGCGGCAAGGCTCTACGGGACAAGAGCAAGGTACATCCTGCTTTTTATGCACTAACAGCCTGGTGGCATCTCATAAGTGTTTCTAGTCTTTATTCCGGTTTGGTGATACAGACGGAAAAAACACAGGAAAGGTATTAAAGCGGCATGAGGACGAGCTTGCGAGAGTGCTAAAGGAGACTGTGCCTGGGCTCGTTGGCAGCTCCGCTGATGGTGTGGCACAGACCACTCTGTTGTCTATCGGTACCGAAGACCGCATCGCGGCCGCAGGCCAACACCGTCTTCTCATTCGCCCCGATGCTTTCCACGTTGGCTTGCTCTTTCAGCCGACGCTATCCTTCTTGGCACGCGTAACTGAAATCCTACCCGGCGACATAGCAAAGAGCGCCGAGACTTCCAGCGCCTTTTTGGACCAATTTGTTCTCAAGGTGTATCTTCCTCAATTAGAGGATAAAGTTACCGTTCTATTCTTGGATGCCGCGAGCAGCCTTGACTCATTCCAGGAGGATCCAGAGTCAAAGCGATTATCGCCACAACCACTAATCAAAGTACGTGCTTTTGGTCACATCTCTTCGGCGGTAATTAATCAACCGCCTGTTCTAACCTCAGGCGAGCACCAGACTCATGGCACTGATAAACTCACTGTGCACGATGCTCCAGTCGACACCGTTCCATCGAGAAAGCTACTCTCGCCTCATCCTTGGCGTCGTCATTCAATTTTATCAACGCTGTAGCGACAGATTTAGAGATTTGGTTTCTCGTGATGACCGCGGGGGGGCGAGAGACTCTCGTGTCTCTATTTCCGCACGTTGGGCTCAAAAGCCGGAGCTTGCGGCCTGCCTCATTGAACTTCTGACGTGCTCCGTACGCATGTTCAAACTTTGAAATGTTGGATCGATATCTCATTCTTATTCCCAAAGACTCCACGCGCCATGGCCATGTGTCGTCAGGAAAACCGGGTGGAGCTCAACCTATTAGGGACTCAATCTATCAACAAAGATGAACTTATCCCATCCACTCGCAATATTTCAGCGTTGGGTAACCTTTACAATAGTTTGGTGAGAGGCTCGTGTTTCCATGAAACCGCCTTTTACTGATATACCACGTTTAGTCGTGGTTTATTGCCCAGTTAAAAGACCTCAAGACTGTTGCGGAAGATCCGGTGCTACCGGAAGAGGCAGAGATCCCCGATACCCCTGTTTCGGCGGCTCTATCCCCCATTTCCGCGCAGCGGCGAGGGAGTGTACCCCGACCAACCTTAGCTGACAATATGCTACGCCTACCACTTACGCGGGCAATGGCGATGTACGTCTGTTCCTGCATCCCCACTATTCCCCGACAGCGCTGACCTGATCTGAAGGCGATTTGATGCATTGCTTAAAACATACGAACAGCTGGCGGAACTGGTGCTATGCACGCTCCGGATAGACCTTCGCTGCCGAACTATCCACTACATAGATCTAGCAGTGCAGCAAGTATGTAGTCCACTCTTCACATTGCCAAGCTGAGCTGGAGTTTACCCTGACCGACCATAGGGCAACTATTATATTGACAACGAGGCGTTTGAGCCGGATCCACATATAATGGACCTTAATGCTGAGCTAGCTGAATGCGACGACCGCATTTCGAGCACCATATCGGAACGGGAGCAACGGTAAGTGCCGAGCCAGACTGGATTGCTGTGGTACCTATTGAAACGCATCCCTCCAAGCTTTGTCTTCGAAGGCCTTGGCGCGCTGATGGACCATCTCTTGATCCATACTTCACGCCGCATCCGGCGCGTGAATAAGTTTGGCGTGAACAAGATCATGCGTAATGTGCTCGCGCTGCAGCAAAATATCAAGGCGATCTCGATCAGCGACTCGCCAGAAGATACGGAGTTCGAGCGGGCAAGACGCTTTTGGGATCTGTTCAACCTTACCCCCACTGTGAGTCACATCCGTTCACCACGTATCCTTTATCCCGCCAGGAAATTAATCGCGCTTTACAGCAAATGCTTGATTCAATTCGGCAGCAGTCTGAGTTTTCCTTCGAGGAGTATAAGTCAATGTTAAACTTCCAGTGCGGAGTTGACCAGACCACGAACGACTCCGGCCCAAGCAGTAGCTCTGATTTCAGCTTGTTCTTGATTGAACTACATGCCCTTGCCATGGACGACTGGGGCGATGACGACACGTGATATTAAAATGACAGGGGGGCATTTCTAGCGTCGCATATGTTTTTTTTGTTTACGCATCTCATTCATAATTACCCGTCTTGTATTCCATCCGCAATTCAATTGCTTTCGCACGCGCACTCCGGAAATTACATGACTGTTGCGAATACTAGTTGGAATCTTGACATAATCCAGCCCTCATGTTCGTCGTTTTGCAGTCCCCACTGTCCCAGCCCGTGCGCCCTTCTGGTCCTTTCCCGGCTCTCGTATTTGTCGTCGCTTTCTCTCCTCCTCTTCAGCTATAGCGTTCTCGATGGCATCTTTCGCCGCCGCACGCTCCGCCCAGACCATATCATCTACACTAGCCACTGATCGCATCGTAGACACCGGTGGTGGTTTGGAGACAGTAAACCTCCCCACAGGAGGGCCTTTTCCCAGAGGCGGTGGCTTGTAGACGTAATTTAAAATTGGAAGCTGCGCGAGGATGAGTTTATATCGATTGCGCAGGGAACGTGCGGAACGAGGCGGCTGTCGCTGGAGCGGCGATGTTGTCGTTGGTGTTTGAGTGGAGGGTGAGGGCGCCTCTTCCGGATGGAGTTTACGTTGTCGCCTGGGTTTTAATGGCCGGGAGATGGCTTCGCCCGCAAGCACCCGTAAGTCGCGGTACGCACTGGTACCCTCCAAACCAATCGGGGAGAGCCCTAGCCGGATCAAACTTTCCCTGTCATTTTCTCTTTCGACCAGTTCGCCGCCTGGCATCATCTCCTTCAGCCTGATCTCCAAAGGCGGTCGGACCTTGGCCACTTCGCCTGTGAAGTATCTCCACCGAATATTTACCTCCCGGCGACGGCTGAAAGGCCCCAGTAGCTGGGCGTCTTTTGACTTTGGATCAGCTCTTTCCGGGAGGGTCGGCGGGGTGGCCATCTTCCTGGAAGATAGAGTTTTCCTTATTCGCGCATGTGGCGAAGCCAAAAGTGCTTTGATCATGGGATTATACGAAGGAGGGCGAGATCGTTCGACAGCCGGTATTATCCTGGGCGGCGGAAGTGTGGGGGCGTCGGACAAGATCGGCTGGTGGGTATATGGTATAGGGTGAGGCTTGAAAGTTGACTCAACAAAGGGGAACACGTACCGTCAAGAGCTCTCTCCTAAACTTGCCGGTTCTCCCATATGCCAAACTTAGGACACGGTTAAGGGGTGCTATACCACCAGCGCTCGCAGCCGTAAGCAGCTTTAAGTCCTAGAAGGGTCGGAAGTGAGCACGCCATGCGTACACGACAAGCGAGTAGGCAGACCTTTCGAGCTCTACGTAATTTGGTGTTCAAAAGACCATCCCGGCTCGGCACTATTCGATTTTTCCGAAAGTCGTCGCGAACCCTCGATCGGAAAAACTGACTGCCCAATATCAGCCATAGTTAGCGGCGGCATGGATCTAGTAACTTACGAAAGGTATTGGTGGGGTAGTCGACCAGCCTGGCGCAAGAGAGAGCGGTAGAGCGATAGAGTGCGCGCGCGATGCCCAAAGGATAGCGCCATTCTCGAAATCTAGCAATGGCTGTGGACTTATGATTGTAAGCAGGGATTTCTCTATGGCAAAGATCGATGCGTACGCACTATGCGAGTCTGGCCGGCAATTCCAGGAATTTGAGCAATCGCGGTCAGCGTCGACGTCGACGCGTCGTGCACGCGCTTCTTCGAGGCGCGTCCATGGCATTTGCATCCGGTCCTCCAGATTTTTTCGATTCACCAGCCTCGAAACGGTAAAGTGCACCGCCGTTGAGCGTCGAATCTCTCAAAATGATACAAGTACGGGTCAAAGAATGTCGCTATACTGGTTCCCTGGCCTGACGCATAGTCGATATCATGTCTAGACTTGCGTAGCTGCAGAAACCTACGACGAGCCAGCTCGAAAAAGATCTCGGCTCGCTTCACCATCGCCTGGTAATAAGAGCCATTCAAGCCATCCTCTTTCTATCCTTCCCAGGGGGAACATGCTCCTTTCCTCGGCGCCTTCGTCTATACGAATGCTAGGCTTGGGCTCCCTCGCTCCTTTAACCGATACCTTGGTTATCGAGGTCCTCTCATTGGTACCCCACGTCGAACTCCTTTTGCTATCTGCGTGCTCGAAAGCATTCTTTGCATTTGCACGGCACGAACAGCTCTGGAAGAATCTCTATCTTGACGGCTCAAAGGGCGTGTTGCTATCGTGGCATGGCAGCTGGCGCAAGTCATATCTAGCCCTCCAGGCTTCCCCAGCGGCAGCAGGCCCTCTTGATTGGCCGACGGACAGTATTAAGACACCAGGGCTCTATTCCGACGTCCTATATCTACCATATCTGTGTACCCGTACCCCCATTCACGACTATTTCTTCCCGCGTCGACGGCCACGGTCCAACATTCCACATCATCCAGCATCCACGCTTACGCACAAAATCTTCTCCGAAAAATATGCCCTACCGTCTCGGCCTGTCATTATTACATCAGCTCTGTCCACGTGGCCAGCTTTTGCGCGCTCGCTTTGGTCCCCGCAGACTCTAAAAACTCGCTTTCCCCGTGTACACTTTCGCGCAGAGGCCCTTGATTGCACGATGGAAACCTATACGTCCTACGCGGACGGTTGTGCGCTCGAAGATTCTCCACTATACCTGTTTGATAGTCGGTTTGTCGAGAAAACAAACGGAGAAATGGGTGAAGAATACACCCCTCCGGAAGTGTTTGGGCAGGATCTGTTTGAATTCATGGGGGATGAAAGACCAGACTACAGGTGGCTGGTGGGGCTCTCTAGGTGCTTTTCCATGCCAACCTACCCGCTTACCTATCTCCACAGATTGTTGGCCCGGCTCGCTCTGGATCTACGTTCCATAAAGACCCAAACTCAACGAGCGCTTGGAACGCCGTGCTCCAAGGCAAAAAAGGATGGGTCATGTTTCCCCCAGATGTGCTTCCCCCTGGTGTATACGTTAGCGAGGATGAAGCTGAAGTGACATCCCCACTCTCGATATTCGGTGAGTGGATTTCCTTTGTGCTTGGCTGAACAACCGCTCTTGACGCGCAGACCGGCCAGAGTGGTTCCTATCCTACTTCGACGAGGCATGGGCCACGTATGGTCCAACCGCTCGCGATCCGAAAAATCGAGGTAAAATGATGGTAGGGGTCTGTGAAAGTAACGAGATCTTTTATGTGTATGTCAACTCCGCAAGTTCCCGCCTTCCAGCACTAATGCAAACCCTGGAATAGTCCAAGTGGATGGTGGCACCTTGTGGTAAACCTAGAGTTCTCCGTCGCCGTTACCCAGAACTTCGTTTCTATCCACGAGGCAAGCCGATATTCGGTACTTAGGTCTTGCTTGTGTACTGATATTTCTTATAGGTTGGAAACGTCCTATCCTTCATGCGCGATAAACCCGATCAAATATCTGGCTTCAAGCGTGCACCCGGTTCGCTGGAACCTCATCATTGCAGCTCTCTATTCGATCGCTTCAGTGCGGTCCTGCGTCAATCAGCCCCTGAAGCTCTTGACTACGGTTTAAAGCAGCTGGATGTCAAAGTCCGCAAGGGAGCACGAACGACACTTTGGGACAGCGTTATAAAAAAGGACATTGAGCAAGACGCCAATGCTCAGTCCGCATCTTCCAGCGGGTTTTCGTTCAGCTTTGACTTGGAAGATAACGAACAATAGATAACGCGATGATCAATAATAATATACAGCATCATTAGTCAGATAATACTTCGATCACTTCTCCCGCAGGTTTCGTAGGTTTCGTAGGTTGCGCCGGTTGCGCCGGTTGCGCAGCCGGGGGGCTCTCCTTCTCTTTCCGAGCCTCTACACTCGCCCGGCCATCCGCCCTGTTTAGCATATCCTGGAGAGTCCCACGCAGCACCCACTGCTTGTCAGCCGTGTGGGCGATGGCGTCCTTGATGAGGCCGGGAGTGGCGCATTGGGGGCAATCCTTCAGAAGGTGGTACGGTGCTCCGCATAATGGGCAGCGCTGCTTGTCTTTTTTGTCTTGGTGGGGTTTGCGAACCGGCGCAGGCGGGGGCCCGGGAATAGCAGACGGAGCTTCCTGGAGCTTGTCAGGTAGTTTAGCAAGTTGGGCTGCACGCTGGCGGAGATCATTCACAATGGGTCAGTCGAGGGCACCGACTCGCAAGATATGGGACGTGAATTACGGGGGCGGCCGCGGTCAGATCCACTGCTTTCTTCTTTCCAGCAGCTTTGGCGGACGGCATACTCGTGCTTGGAACGTTGGCTGCCTTCGCTTCGTCTCTGATCTTCGGACGCTTTGACGAAGATGCCTGATCTTTGAAAGGATAGCTGGGGAGTTTAAAAACACCAAAACTCGGAACGCCCTAAGAATTGGAATCAGCTCTGGCATAATCAAAAGACGTAAAATCATTTACATTAGGCCTGCCATGAGTGTCCTCCATTGGATCCTGCAGCTTGCGCTTGTTCTTGGAGGGGTCTCCACCTATTATTTGATCATTTGTAAGTTTGCCGACTTGGCGCTGTTTCTGAACCCAGGCTCCTCGTGTCCTCGCTTCCACGTCGCCCATGACACGCAACGCTATATTCTGAAGCACCAGCAACAGCGTTAGCTGAGCCAAGGGCAGCATATCAAAATGTGCATACTTTGAGAACAGGATCATCTTCATTAGCAGGATCTGCCAACATCGCTTTGTAATCGCCGAAGTTCCGCGGGTCAACGGCAGCGCGGCACTTCCCGTAGGCGTGAATGCGTCCGCAAAACGTACACGAAACCCCTGCCTCGCCAGCTGACGATGCTTGCTGGGGGACTCGACTATTGGGTGGGCCAACAGGAAGTAACACCGATGGGCCTGGAACAGGGATGGCAGCGGGGCCTAACGCAGGGATAACAACTGGGTCCGAATGAGATGCGGGGAGAAGGTGTGGCGCCGTGGGGTTTGGCAGAGGGTTCGTGGGGTTCGGCAGAAGGTTCGTCGCAGGTATTGGGATAGGGAGGTGATCAGTAGGAAAGTCGAGATCCATGGCTCCGGAATTCATCATATCGTCGGAGGCGGCAGAGTGGTATTCAGACCCCGTATCAGACTCGCCACCAGATCCACCAACAAATTCGAGGTCCGAAGCAATGCTCGTCTTGCCTTTAGGTTTAACTTTCTTGGGATTTTTATCGATATCCATGGGCCCTTCGGCGTAAGTCTTTGAATGAGTTCATGAGTGCAAGTACGTGACCCGAGAATCATTCGTATACTCACGACCAGCTTCGTCGCCTCTCGGCGGACACCACGGCCCGTCTGTCGCTCGGCATCACGTTTCTGCTGCTCAGCATGAGAACGCTCCAAAACGGTGGCCCAGAAGTCATCCGCGTCGTTATCAGTAGTCTCCGCGACTTCTGTCATGGTGTTTTTCTCAAGCTCCCAGACCTTCGCAAATCCAAACGCCATACTGCTAGATTGAGACGTGTCTTCCGGCTCGTCTGCTTGCTGTTCGATTCGTTCAATGAGCTGCTCAACGTCATGGTCGGAATCTAGGTTGTTTCAAACCGGGTCAGACGCTCATATCGTATGAATAGATTGGCCACGTACACGCAATGTCTGAAGGACCTTCATCAGTAAAAAGGGCTTTGGCGCCAAAGGTCAAGATGGATTTGATATCTTCGCCCGGCTCCTCGTCCATCTTCTGGACAATGAGATGATCCAGAACGAGCTTCTTTTTTCCTGTCTGAACGATTTTCTCTACATATACGATGTGAGTTCGCAAGTTTAAGAAAGCAGGGAAGTCACCGACCTTCTGCATAGCTCTTTACCATCAGCTTGAATACTAATACCGGCTTTGTTTGCCCCATTCTGTGAGCTCGAGCAATGGCCTGTATGGAAATCTCCAGTAAGATTCTTCGGCTACATGAGCCCAGCGGAACATACCTGGAGATCTTGATGAGGATTAAAGTCCGGATCGAAGATGATCACAGTATCCGCACTCCAAAGGTTGATGCCCACACCTTATCAAACGCTACATTCAGTGAGCGCCAAATCATGGCATTGAGGCTACTTACCACCAGCTCGGGTTGAGAGGATGTAGATAAAGACGTCGGAGCCGGGTTCGTTGAACCTGTCCATATCTTTCTGTCGCTCAGTTTGTTTCGTATTTCCGTCCTGAGCATGAAATTACTTGTAAGCGTGTCAATTTGTGTGACGCAAAGCATAAAAGTGGACTCGCCAGGCGAATGAATTTATAGCCTTCGCCACTCAAGAAATCTTCAATTATATCCAGTGCGATCACAAACTGAAGCGGACAAGGTACAATTGTAAGCACTGTGGTAATGTTAGCCGTGTAATTGACCCACTTGGCTGAACAATAATACACGGTGTCCCTTTGCTTTCAACTTAGGGAGCATGATTTTGAGTAAACGTAGCTTGGAGCTTGAGTCTACGAGCCGCTTGTGTGCCTCCGCGTCCGATAGACCCGCTGGCTCAAGTTCTCGATCGACTAAGTAGGGGTGCTGCATACATCTTTGAGTGAACTACTCAGCCACAGTTCACGTAAGGCCAAATGGGTGGACTCACTTGCGAAGCTGCATTAGAATGTTATTCATATTAGCTTTGACTTTGGTGGAGACAGTGCTGGTAGAGCGAGCAGACGAAAGCTTCGCTATGTTGCCCAGCAGCTCGAGGTTTTGACCTTTGCGTGAAATCAGTTCACCCTGAAAGCGGAAGAAAAAAGCGGACTCGTTACTTAGGATTGATTTATACACCTCTTTTTGTATTGGTGTCAATGAAACCGGGACGAAAACCTCGCGCTATCCAAAAGCACGTCAGCGGGCGTTGTCGCATACCTGGTGCGCAGAACCTACCTTGGCCGGGAGATCCTGCATGACATCGATTTTGATCCGTCGCAGGAAGTATGGTTTCAATCGTGTATGGAGCTCGGAGATGAGCTCCGGGGTCAAATGTTCATACTCTCTGGCCAACTCGTCGAGATGATCCCATTCATCTGGGTCTAAGAAGTTCATAAGGTTGAATAGCTCGCGAATATTATTGTTCAACGGGGTCTGAACACTTAAGGTGAGCTCGATTTCTCAATGAATGGGTTCACCGACTCACCCCCGTCATGAGGATGCGGTGCATCGAGTGGAGATCGTTAAGGCGGCGGAAAAGAATACTGCTATCGCTTTTCACTGTATTTCAAAGGCTGTGGTTCAATAAATGGCTAATTTGTGTATTTAAAGGAACCACTTACATCTTTGCCCTTCGTCAACAATCAACGCCTCCCATCTAGAAACCGACTTGAAGACCTGAGTGAAATCTTTCTGGTTGATTATGGTGTCATAGGTAGTAACCAGAACGTGGTATTTCGGAGCTCCGCCAGGATGCTGTAATTCGTACTGGCGAATGATGTCGCGAGATTTCGCGACTCCGTTGTACTGTACTGCTCGGACGCCCGGAGCCCATTTCTCAAGTTCTCGAATCCAGTTGGTGATCGTCGAGTTGGGCACTACGACAAGGATCGGAAACACCTTGCGCTGCAAAACAAGTATCCCGATGAACGTAGCAATTTGAACCGTTTTTCCCTGCAAAGAACCAATTGATTTCGGGATCTATCATGGATACGGGGGCGATACGTGGAATGCGCTTACGAGACCCATCTCATCAGCCAATATAGACGATTGTTTATTCCACCAGTTGCGATACAACCAAGAAAGGCCCTCAAGCTGTAATTTAACCGAGTGAGCCGAGGCAAACCATATAGAATTGACCAGCCGACTGACCTGGAATGGCATGAGTTTCCCTTTAGTGACAAACTTTGGCTGATATGTGAAGTTCCAGTTCTTCTTTTCTCGCTCGTCGCGCCTTGCAGCTTCTCGTGCGTTTAGCTTGATTACAACCACCTCACGAGCCGCAAGGAAGGCTTTGAAGGCTGCCTCAAACGCAGCCCACTCTGGTGTGCCGCGCGGAGGCGGAGAATCCCATGTCGCTACAGAGCACTCTGGTTAGCGAATTTTGATAGTAAAAGATATGGTTTAAAGAGCGAACCATCCTCGTAGTCAAGATCGTCCCACTTGACGAAACACCATACGACGTCCTCAACATCGTCTGAGGTGAGTTCATCATTCCTCTTGAGGCGTTGCTCGGCGGTTTCCAAGAGACTTTCATCAGGCTCCACTCCATCTTCCAGACTGGACCTCTTGGTTTCGTCATTCTCCAATTCATCACTCTCATCTTCATCCGACGAATAATCGACTGCTTGCTTTCTACGGGGCCCGTTCTTTTTGCCCGCTTTGCGACCCATCCGGGCTTTACTCTTGGGTTTCGGATGCCAAAAACGCACATCCAATATGCGCGCAATGGTTCTCCACGCCTTTGGAATCCGTAGCTCAACGTCGGGGTCGGCTGCTGGTGATCCGCCTTCGCTGGAGTCATCGGAGTCGGATGTTGATTTGCGGTCGATAGCCAAGAAGTCGTCAGCCACCGAGGAGGCTCGCGAGGTTTCCTTTGATGTCGCATTTGAAGGGACGGACAATCCATTGCGGCGGTTCAAGGCGGCGATGTACTCTTTATGTTTTCGGGACAGTAGATGGACGCTCGTGCCTTTCGTAAGAAAGTTTTTGAGCTTTGCGAGATTAGTTGACACGAGCCACATGTGGGGGACCCAATCGAGATGCCTAGAAATACATCAGTCGAAGCGCATATACCATGATGAAATGAGAAGATCTTACCTATAGCTTCTCTCGGACCATTTCACGAGGTACTCCCTGGGCAATGGAGCCTTTGCATTGACAACCTCGTCAGGATCGCGACGCTTCTCTACCGCGTCTGCAGGATATGGGCGCCAGGCGATGATTTTGTCCAGCGGGTGCGTCCAAGTACGACAATCCTGACAGTTCCAATCCTCTTGATAGCCGCGCGCAATATCCTCGACAGACTCGCCTTCATCCCTCGGCAGACAGCTGTAATGAGTCACGCGCTTGCAGGTAACACATCGAAAGAGGAGAGGCCGATCCTCGTCTTGAGAAACCTCAGCAGGTGGACTCTTCACTGTCGTCGGAGCCACAGTATCGGCATCCACGTTCTCGACGATGATAGATGGGCCGGCTTCTTCGGGATCCTTGCCCTTGACTTCTGAAGGCCCATCCTCCTTCAACGGTGCCGGGGCCTTCTTGTCATAAGCATCCTCGGTGCAGATCATGCAGTTCCCACCGCGCTGGCAGGATCCACAGATGAAATCCGTAGCCTCGAAGATACTCAGCTCGCGCCGGTTCTCCGTCACTTCATCGCCCCTCTCCTGCGCCTTTGCCCTTTCCTTCTCCCTGATAGCATGGATGATATCCCTCCGTTGAGTAGCAGCCAGGCAGTTCCAGTGCGCTGTAACACAGCACTTCAAACAACGGACCCAACCTCCAAGGTCGCGATACTCCTCCTGTTCATCCACCACTTCTCCGTCCGACCCTGGCTTTTTTCGCCGCCCACCTTTCTTCTTCTTGCGAAATGCTTCCAGGAGTTCGTGAGCAGGTCCGCGCTGACATTTCTCGCACTTCCTGCGATGTGCACGAAGCGGGTCGTCAGAATTGAGTACCCGCGACACCCTATGCAGCGCGCCAAATCCGGGCCGAATAGTCCTGACCAGCCGTATTTTCAGCTTCGGTTTGCTCGACCCGCTTGATCCCATGTGAAGCTCGTCGTCACTGGAGGTGTCGATAGTAGACGGAGGGCTAGATTCGGTGTTACCCGACGTGGTGCTGCGATCGCGCCCCACGGGGCCCTGCGAGCGAGTTTTGGCGCGGGTGTGGAGCGTGCGGGATGAGCTCGCCGCGTTCCCTCGACTGCGCGCAGTAGTAGTATTGCCACCTATGCGCGTAGACCTTCGTGTTGGTTGAGCCGAGTCCGTATCTGAGTCCGAGTCGGCGTCACTCTCAGACACCGTTAAGTCTGAAGATAAGTTCGAGGGCGAGTCGTATGGGCTGCCGCTATTGACGCGCTTCGAGGTGACGCGATCCTTTGGATGCACATCTTTCCCCGAAGGATCAAACGATTTGAGGAGACCGGCAAGCTTTCGAGTTTCTGGAGTATGCGTCAAAGTAATAAGGCAATTAGGATGGACAAAGGAAAATGGACAGTCGCTCAACATACGATACGCGCGGTACAATTTCATGTGATGCTCCTTCACGAGGTCTTGTCGAAACTGGGATGCAACAAAAAACGCGTCAGCAAAATTCGAATTTCACAAAGCAACTAGCTAGACTGACTCGACGAATTACGCCCGAGCCTGGAAGGCGCGCATACATATAGGTCACTTTCCCAAATGCATGTTCTCCTACGATCTCCACGAGTTTCTGGTTGATATTAGCGCCCTCCTCGCCTTCAGAGTCAGAATCAGACGGCGGAATGCTTATTAAGGTATATTGGTCTGCATCTGCTGGAAGCGGAGGCACGTCAATCCAGAAGTCTACGCCCGGACGTGGCAAGCGCCTGAGATTGCTCTTTTGCGCGTTGGTGACGGTGGAAATGCGGGCTCCGTCGCCGTCCATTGTGTCTGTCACCATCGTGGGGCGTGTGGCGGCGTATATGAGAGTGGGCAAACGCGCCAGTGAACAACCCTTTGAGTAACACGCGATCGTAAACAAACCACCTCCTTACGTAATCGCGTCATGACCAGGGAATACTCCACCTCCTGTCGACGTCCCGGGGCGCAATTGGAGTAAGCTGCAGGCTTTATAGCTGATTCGCATTGAAATAAATGATATGATATTTACTACAGCCACTAAGATAAAGTCCTTCAGTATAACGATCATAATCTACCCCCAGGTCCACCTGATGGGCCAGGTCCTTCGTCTGTACCGCTGTCATCCGTTTGGCCCTCAACCTCCCTTGCGAGATAATCTATCATCTCTAGGTAGAACGTTGCTGGCTTGAATTTGATCGACTTGCCCTGGCAAAGGTTTAGACCTGGTACAAGGCTAGAAAACGCTCCAATGGCTTACCATCCAATCAGCCAAAGTATATCGGACCTGGTTGACCCATCCAACCTACGCGGATGCGGTCCAGTTGGGCAAAGCATTAAAAAAGCAAAAAAAGATCGCGGCGCACCAGGTCTGAGTGGTTTACTTGCTCCAATGTACCGAGATACGTCCCCCCTGCATTGACCATCAGAAATCAAGCATTGTTAAAAAGAAGCTAGGGAAGCTTACACTTGGACGAAGCTACGGAGACTAAGCCGTCATTTGGACCCTCCTTCTCATACACGATGCCATGTGGCCACCTATAACATAAAGTCAAGATGAATATTAATAATGTTGACTAGGGAGGAAAAGAGCGCACTTGTACGGTTCAAACAAGCCTGGGTCAAATTGGGCACCCCAGCTGAAATACTTGACCCCTTCGGCATCAGGTACGTCTTCGTTGAACTTTTGCATCTTTTCCAAAGTCAACGAGGCAATTGCCGTACCATCACCGCCACCCATAGGTAGCGGATCGAGATAAGATAGTACGGTGGGAATGCGCTCCTCTGAAAACAGAAAAATGTCAGGAACGTTGTGCATCACAATGAAGACGTGCCCCAACCTCCAAGCATGTTGACGACATAGTCGGCGAAGGCGGATCCTTTGTGCGGGGTGGCAATTGTTGTTACAGATAAAATCTGAACCTCCGAGCTCTGAAGTTTGCTAGCAAGGTAGCGACAATCAAGGCCACCCTAATATGACAGGGGTGATAAGAATTGGCCCCAGAATTCCATTGCAGGATTATCTGAAATACGCACCATACTATGTCCTATCAAGTGCACCTTTCGGCCAGGAAACGTTTGGCGAATCATAGTTTCGAGGACAGCCGCACGCTTCTCAACCCAGCTGGTCGCAGGCACTCTTGCAATAAGAACCTCGACGCCGTTTGCCTCCAAGATCTCTTTGAGCCCTCGCCAATGAGATATTTGCAATCCCTTAAATGCAGAGGGCCCCAATGAAATGGTATCCCAGCCGAAAAGCCCATGGCAAAAGACCACCGGATTCTTTGGCGATTTGTCTGGACATATGGAACACAAAATTTTGTGAGCAAGTCATCTGGGACGCGAGGTGGGCAGCTACGAACATCTCGTGCGTATTTGTCTATCCTCCTCATCAATCGTATCTGCCCTGTCTTTCGTACTCAGCATACGATCCGCCATATCTTTATTTAGCTGATACCACCATGACGTGAGGGGCAGCTCTCTGAGGAACCTCGAATAGGGAGTTTCCCTATTCTGTATGGCCTTGAGCGAGCCTATCGACGTCCTGGTGACCGCTAGCCGCTGGATAGATGACGACGAGGGTGAGTCCAGTTCAGCAGCTTCCAAGTCTTCGGTAGTAAGGGAAGCGGTGGGAAAGGTCGATCGAGCAAGACCTTCCAGCAGTAACGGCTTGCCTTGAATACTGGGCGTTATCGCTGGCTGCTGTTGCAGCGGTGCAGTGGCAGAGCGGGGAGTAGAACGTGACGTCGTTCGTAATGGAGCAAATAAATTCTCGTGAAGCGCATCTTGTATGGCACGGGCGGTACTGGAGGGGTTCACTTCGTGAATGAGGGGAATGCAAGTGCTATTGAACCATGCGCCACCATCCCCTCCACTCCCTTCACTGATGCCATACGGATGCCCAGTAGGGTGCGGAGGGGACTCAATAGGGGGTTGCGTGCGAAGCTCGCGGCGCGTTAGCCGCGGGGACGGAGGAGCAGAAAAGGAGCCTGATCGCGCGTGTCTCGACATCCTGGGAGCGATACCGGAGAATGTTTCGACAGAGGCAGGGCGTACGAGATAAGCAATGGTGGCGGCTGCGTTGGGTAGATAGCTAGAAAAAGTCGAGCGAAACCCAGATATTTGAAGTAGTACTGAGTCACACGTATGTATACGCAGTTGGGGATGCGGGTGTGGAGTAAGTGCTATATAAAGCCAAAGGCTTGGGAGATTTCATTCCCCGAAACCCCGCGTCTCCTTGCGTCCCCTGAGCTCGTCTTCATTAAGCTTCATTGATTATTCAAGCGGCCGATTTCTTACTCGCCGTCTCATTAATCCAGCCACGCACGCCCGTCGGATTAAAACATACCTGCTGTTTCATTTGTGGTCCAGAATGGCGAGTCGATCGTCAAGCTCAAAATGTGAAGCTCTGCTGCTGATATATATACTTGCATTGTGTTGCAACTTGTGCGTTGCCTAGTGTCCGATTTCGCTGTTGACTCTTCACTACGACATACTGTCAGTTATCTGTTCCCACCTCATATCCACTTCGACGCTACTCTCCTTTACCCTCACCTGCCGTGCGCCGCATATTGTGGTTATACCCAAGATCTTGTTTGCTCGCATAACGCTCAAGCAACAAGAGAGTGTTGCTAGTTTGAGCTCCTTTCACCACGCCATCGCTGCCCCCGGTTCTGCGGCTGGTGAAGCAGTCCAGAACCTTGCGATTACATCCCAAAGCAGCGCAAAATTGGATCCTCTATGAGGTGCCGCGCTGCAGAGAATGTTGCAACTTCGCAGCGTGGAAGTAAAGGATCTCTCCGTGGTCGCAGGAGCCCACTGGCCCGACTCTAGCCTCACAAAACAGCTCTATCTCTTACCTCATCTCACCTCATTGATGCTAAGGAAGATTGGCTGGCAAGTGGAATAAGCTGGAGCTGCTAAGAGATCTACGTCCCCTTCGAACCCTAGTTTTGGATGAGATGAATACCTACGACTTTAACTACGAATCGGCTGATGCTTGCATTCTGTTGGGGCATTCTGTTAAGGTCTCATCACACGCTTGTGGAGCTGCGGCTAGATAACGTCGTATGGAATCTTGGCGGCGCGCCTTCAAGCCCAGCGCACGATGACCTTGAACTCGTTTGGCTCGTATCCACGCACTTCATCTCCAAATGACATCCGCCGGCGGAAGTGCACACTTTAATCCAGCCCACTCTCCCCCTTCAATTCACAATCTCATTTTGGGGTCGATCCAGTAGAGTAGACTCCTCAAATGGATAGATTTATCGCACAGAGGCCCATTTTTTGCTCAGCCCGAATCTCTTGAAGGATTATGGGCGCATCTGGGATTTGCTTTGGATTCTGCGGCTAGACTTCGCCGGATATCTGTTCCATCACCATACCTTCCATCGCCCGAAGATGAACTTGTGACCCCCTGCATCATCCCAGTGCTTCAGAGTCTCCCGGTCCCAATGAAACACAACGAGTCCCCCGGCGTGTTTGCGCGGCTCTGTTGTCACTTCGCGCCTTCGCTAACCTTCCTGTGCATCAACCATAATGCGGTGATGTAGGCGCATCTTCTCCCCTTGGCAAGGCCAACACGCAGCTGAAGTCCTTTTGCAATCAAGCGTTTCAAGATCACAGCTCTCCCGCTCAAGTACATCCAACTCCGCGATTTTCTGCGCTCAAACTCTCAGGAGATGCCGAGAGATACAGAGGTGTTTATCGAGACGGCCCCTCGCTTACTTTCAACACTCCGCGGCGCTACCCTGGCATGGGGAAGCTGTAGGATACGCTGGAAGAAGGCCTTTGATGAGTGCGACTCTGGTAGCCGGTTTCATGTTGTGCCGAGCGAGGCCGGAGATAGTTTAAGATAGTTTATTTAATGGTGTACGCTACGACTGGACTTGGGATTAGGCTTGGAGCAGGCCAGGGGCCCCATCTCTCTCGCGTTTCGATATTTATGGGCGCATTTTTTGCTTAACGGCTCAGCTCTTTGGTCTGTGCAGAAAACGCGGCGAATTTTCGCTTAGATGACTTGATACTATAGTTACAGTACACGATGCTGAAACTCTGTTCTATAAACCCCACGCTCGGTTAGCCGCCCAGTATCACTTGATATCTTGACTGGTCAATCTCCTCGCGCGTAAAACCCTCCCCACATGAGTCAGGTCATAGCTTATACCACCCTGCCTGGCGTTCACCAGTTTTTTCAGCACTGGTAAAGGGTTTTTGTCAAATGGCCTCTTCATCTGGCCGGTCGGCCTGATCCAACCGTCGACATCGCACTCGACCGGCCCAGCCGTCTCGTACGTCACGATGCCAAAAAAAGCACAAAAGTGGAGGTAAGAGTCGTATGTGGAGAAGTAGAGTTGTCCAGCAAATATGTTGAGCTCGAGGATCTGCTGCGGGTCGACCTGGGTTGGAAGAGAACTGGTGGGCAGAGATGGAATACAGTGGTAGGTGAGGTTGTCGAAAATACGCGCGTCTTGACTCAGACGAGGCGAGTACATGTGAAGCCGCAGTTTTGTGTTTCGGCGAATATTTGGAAGGAGTTCGTTAATCTCGTATTGGCTAAGAACAACAAGCACTGGGCTCTCGCCATACTTGCCTCCAGAGATGATCCAATTAACTGGGCGCAAAAACGAGATGCCTCCATAGTTGGAGCGATCTGATAGCTCGACTGTCTCCGCAAAGTCCCGTGTAGCCATAAGGCCTTTCGACCATGCTTCGGCGAACGTGCAGAGATCGGGAATAGATCCTTCGGCAACGCTGTGGAAGGGCACGAGCGCAGAACTTCCCGCAGGGAAATTCCCGCTCTCCATAAAAGCCACCACATCCAAACGGTGAGTTTTTGCGGGCGGCGGAAGAGGCCGCTCTTTTTCTTCCTGGGTTTCGAGCTCGACAGCCAGCTCCCGCTGCTGTTCCTCGTCAAGCTTGTTTTCGTGGACTCCCGACACGCCAAGATCGTCGAGGCGCTGGTGTATGGCTTCCGATAACCCCGCCGACAACTTGAGCTCTTTCGCCTGATTCGGATCCTCGGGTCCGTACATCTCTTCAAGGCTCCGCCCATCCGGCTGGTGCCATGCACATTCGAGGTGGGCGCGACCTTCAACTTCTTCCTCTTTGTACTTGACCCACGCGCGCTCTCTGCGCTCAAAGTCAATACCCTGCATGGCCCAACGCGATCCATGGTGAACGATCTGTTGGCAAGTGTTGGCCATAGCCCATCGGAGAATATCCTCTGTGTGGATGGACGACTGTGAGGGGGATTGAAGGGCAGTGATGCCGCGAGAAACCTCGGGAGGAGCGAAAAACATTATAGAGTGACCATCACCCAGCATCCGCATCCTCATACATCCTATTCAGGCGTTCGTTAGTGTCTCGCAAGGATCCATGGTCATCATCAGCGCACCTTGTAGCAGACGGTCCTTAGTGAGATTAGGGCCTAGTGTAACAGCCGCGCGCGCCCCTCGCGGTATCTTCAAGTCTGTGCCCCTGGTGTGAACATCGTCCAGATAGATCAAGCACTTGTCTAACTGAAGCTTGAATGGAGATGTGGCTAGAAGCTCTCGCGAGCCATCACGTGTATAGACGACAAATTCGTCGCTGTCATCGACGAAGACCGCCGCTCCAACACTCCTGTCATCCACCAAAGACAGCCAGAGTTCCGCCAACTCGCCATTCTGTATATCGAGCATCTGCGCTCCAACGTCGAGCAACACGCGTATAGGAGGGGATTGCTTGATAAGAATTTGTAGGAATTCGCTACTTGATAAGGATTGGACACAAAGGAAGTGGTCGTTCTCGGGCTGCAAGGTGATGGACAAGACTTTTGCATTGGTCTCGAGTTGTCCTGCCGGATCAACCTGGCTTATGGATGTGGGGAGGAGAAATTGGCTATCGTTCGTACCGCTGAAGCCTGTTGTTGGGTAAGCCTTGAGCGCAGCAAGGTCCCATGCCGAGGTTGAGAGCTTATGCGGGAACTGCTTTGCCTCCTTTGGAAACACGGCACTGGCGAGGTAAAAATTAATGGCGCGACGGCTATGTTGGAAAAGTGGAAGTAGCTGCTTCCATTGCCGTCCATCTTTCACATTTACGTTTGATAAATGCCAAAGCTTATTGTTAGGCAGGATCCCCACTTCGGCTGCCCAGCCCTGTGCTATATGTGAGGAAAAGGTATGCATGTTTTTATCATCGTAAAATAAATACCTTATATTCAAGTTCGCCGTCGTCTTGCTTAAGAATCGCATCGAAGCAGTAGTAAAGCTGTTGCGAACTGAGCCCTTGGTAATAGTAGCTGAGATAAGTCAGGACAAGGACAACATCTAAGAGCAGAACGATCAGATGATAGTAATGGACGATTGGATTTTTTCCAACAGACCTGGATGTCCAAAATCGGCACGCGGGCTTGGTACGTCCTTTGCCACATATGGCACCGCCAACATTGTGCGTTTTGCTGCATCTTCTTCATGCAATAAACCAAAGTTGACCTTCCATCGACGGTCCATTAATGTATGGAGAATAAGGCCGTGGCCCAGGAGCCCGCGAAGAAGGAGTAATCTTCGCCATGTGATTGTGTCGTAGCAGTAGCTTTTCACCTCCTTAACGTCAGGATCCTTTAGGGTTGTGGTCGATGTAATGAAAGTGAATACGGCCTCTCGTAAGGAATTGGGTAAACTCATCAAGTCGTCTCCAGCAATAAGATCGCGAGCGACTGCCTCGATGAGTATTTGGCCTGTGCGCGCATTCAGCACACGAACTCGAGGGAACTTTCCCTCGCCGCACTCCTGGTATTCAAAGTCATCAGGGTATATCTTGGAGTAATGGCCTGCGCGTAGGGCCGCCAAACGCAGGACATTGGAAATGGTGATCCAGCGGTGTGGGCTGTCGTCGATATCTTGCTGCTTACCCGAGGTGTATATGAGCTGGTATTGGACGTGCAAAATCTCGTCGCTTTCGTCGAGAATATCTCTTGCACAACCATCGAGCCATTTCTGAGTGGCAACTAGCGACAATGCAGTCTCAGGCGTCTTCAACAGTGAATAGTTGATCGCCGCTAGCTTGAAGGAGAGCAAATGCTCTGGATGGGCAATGAGCACACCTCGCTTCTCGATACATAGCTCATGGAGACATCGGATCGTCTGCATGGTGGCGGAGGTCAGAGAAACACGACGCGAAAAGGGAAGATAGAAAACACGGCGGTTGGCAAGACCCCCAAGTTTATCAGTCAAGAGTTGGCGCATCTGGCGACCTAGAGGCTTGAGTACGATAACTCTTACGAGCTTTTTGCCGTCCGCGAGTGTTGTGGCTACCAGCGGGACGATGACGGAGGATTTTCCTTCGCCCATATTCAACTGTAGGACGGTATTGTGGCCACTGAAGGGCAGCGAGGATGGGTTGATCATTTTGGATGCAACACGAGATTGAATGGGTCGAATCATAAAATCAGACTCAAGCTACGCAATATATGATCCCATGAGATTTTGGGTTTTCGCCAGCAGATTACGAGGGGTAATATAAACTTGCCTGTATGAGCAGCCAATCAGGGTTCTGTAATGCGGTTTCTTCGCTGAAGCTTTCGCAGGAAATCTCCTTCCTGAAGGCATCCATACTGTTCGCAGATGCGAGACGACGTAAACGACATGTGCGCTGCGTGAACAGCAGTGCTAAGGCCAGGTCGGTAAGACTCTTGCGCCAGCTACAGCTTAGTTGAATCGAGGAGGTACTTGCTAAGGCGAAAAGCAAGTTTCGCAGCGATAAACGAGGCCAGTTCCCAACGAGAAAAAGTGAAAATTCCTCCTCGCTATGTGGCGATAGAGCTTGGTGGATAAGATTTTCCATTGCATCGAAACGTTGCCGAAGGAATGTGTAACACCGCTCTAGTTCAGCTTCCGTTGGCGCGGGATGGTTCTTTGTGTTGCGATTGTTGGCCAAGAAATTAGCGTGGCTATCCTGAAGGGCCTGCGCATATTGTTTGTGAAACCGTGGCCCGTGTCCCTGAAGCGTGTTTATGAGTGATGACAATTTGTTGGCCGACTGCGTGTCGTTGGTCACAGAAAAAGGATCGAGAGCTGGTGGGAGGGTGGGGGCAGGCCTCTGAGATAATAACACCTGTAGAGATGGCACCCTTCTGCGGCTCTGAATTATGATATCAGCCCTGAAGTCGGCCCAAAGCAGCTGAACGTCGGGAAGGGGTGAGACAGCTGAAGTCGAGCCAAGAATTGTTTGAACACCATGTATATGGGTTTCCAACTCCACGTTCGCTCTGCAGCTACAAAAATAGGCTTCCGCACTGGCTGTCAGTGTGTCGCTATCAATCCAGCGGGCAAAACCTCTTGGAACAGATGGGCCTTGCCCAGCATCCCATTGGCGACTAAATGCCTGTGTGATCTGTTCAACCCCGGCCTCGACCCGGCGTTCATAATCCGCTTCACGACGAATCTCGAGTTCCACGAGGGACTCGTTTTGACGTTGCAGGAGCGAATCTGAAGGAGTATTCTCGAGCGAAAAGGCCGCCCCCTTAATGAGTTGCCCCAGTGCGGATAGAGAAGGATGCATTCCATCCGCTAAACGGTACGCTGAATGGCTAGGTGGTTGAAGAATCGGATTTGAGTCACGGAAACGATGGTTGGTGGCGAGCTGGAGCAGTGTAGTGGTGAGTGGTAACTCAAATTCGACGTCAGGCAAGGTAAGCGATAGTGCTCCAAGCATGAAACAAAGAGCGAACCGCGTCCCATAGGAAACTTTTTGCCTGCACCATTGGTAAAGTGATATCCAATTCGCCGGAAAGTCGGTGGTAAGAGTATTGCGCGAATAGGCAAATGTGCGGGGGCTCAGGTCACCGCCGAGCCCTGCAACCTCACCCCACTGACGCACCATCTCCCATAGATTCGAGAGAGTGGGGACCGGGGTACACCAACGATATGCGGCTCGAGAGATCTTCGCCACCGCTTTTAGGCGATCCTGTGAAGGTTTCTTTGTCTGCCTCTCGTCGATATAAGAGACATCCCGATCGAGGTACGTATCGCCGAGGTGCACTTCGGGCGGATACATAATCCGGCATCGTATAGCGGCTCGGTGGTCCAAGTGGCCAACTGATATACGATAATCTTCTAGCTGGAGAGTTGAGCCTGGGTCAGTGTCAAAGATGGTCATGTCTTTGGCAAAGCTCCAAATGTTTTCACATAAAACAGCAAAGCCGTAGTGCTGAGTGAAGATAGGTAGATCTTGCCATTTGATGCGCTGCATGACTTCTAGGTGTCGGGGGTAATAGTCTCGGCGAGGTGTGAGAGAGCTTATGCTGCTGAGCAATTTACACTCCTCCGGAGTCAAGGACTGGAAAGACATGCAGCCGGCGGATCCCAACAATGTCAGGGCCTCCTCAACACCGGTTTTCGATGTCAGCGGATCGGGTAGACAGTGACTCGTTAACGCATGCAATTGGACTTGATAGAGTCTCCCAAACAGCGTGCCATCACCGACTAGGCGCCCTAGGGAAGCGTCGATCTCATAGATGCGATAGCGAATGCACTCGCCAGATGTGGCCACGGTAACCTGCGTATGACTCGAGTGGTGCGTCCAGTTGATTACCCCTACGGGCACCAAGACCCGTCGCGCGCTATCCCACCTTCGACTGCCCACGGATCGTAGAATCAACTGGCTACCCAATCCGAAAAAAGTGCCTGCTGATTGGTCGTCATCAATCATAAAACCCGGATGGGTATATGACTGAAGCTGCCGGTTGTTATCCAGGAAAAAGGAGAGACGATACCGCGGCAGCTTGACCACTATGCGACCTTCATCTTCTGTAACAACGATAAACGAGGCAGCCTCCAGCGGACGAAGGCGCCGCGCTACGGCGGCGAAGGTCCTGCTAGCTCCGCTGAGGAGTCTCGTCGATGGCTTTTGGAGAAAAGAGGGCCCATCGCGATGAAAGTCTAGTATCCAGTTTTGCGAAGTAGACTTCCATGGTCGCTCGAGAGGCCGGAATTCGACATGAAAAGTGGGATAAGAAATGCCAGCGGGGAGTTCTAACCAATGCGAATATCCTTCTGAGAACGGTGTTGGGAAGTCCTTTCCAAAAACAGTATGAGGAATTAGCTCATAGTAGTATGTGCCAGTTTTTGCCCGTGCTTGAATAAGCAGCTGGTCATCTACGAGGGAAAAGTGTGCCTATAATATAGGCGGTGAGTCGGGGGAACATGATGAACTGAGAGTGTGGATAGACACACATAGAAGGCTGGCGCATCTGGATGTATCCCCGATAGCGTAGAGTACTGCATGCCACCAATGTTAGAAGGAATGACATTGAGGATCCTCTACAGTAAAGCGCAAATTAGTTAACACGTTTGATGATGTATACTGAAAAACTTACCGAGCCAAAGATACGCTTGTAGGTCGGATGTCGGACGATTTCAGGTGGAAGTCGGTTGAGCCGAGCGCCATCGATCAAGAGCGTACCATCCAAAAGGTTGAAGTGTACAACGGATTGCCAATTGTTTTGACCCAGACTATGAGTCATAATCCATCGATCACTGGGTGAAGCAAGCGGCGACCAGCCATCCGCTCCACTGTACCCACCCCACATAAGACCAACAGCTTCATCCAGTCCATCACGCACAAATCGCTCTTGCAAACGTGCAAAAAGGAAACGACCCACAGCGTGCGACATTCGTCTGTCGCGTGCAAGCAACATTGCAAGAAGTGGTGGAATCACAGTTGAATCGGGAGGTGTGTTATCCGCAGTCCTCATGGCACACTGCACAAAGATGGCTACGTCCTCACTTGTGCTGAAAAGATGGTGCAGACAATCGGGATCCGCGTCGTAAGTGGAGCGGCACGTCATGGCTACTTCGCAAACAAGCAACTGGGTCTTGGAGATTTGATCGTCCTCGGTCGCCATTGCCAGCCCTTCTATGAGCTGAGAAAGCCAGCCGAACGTGGCGTCTCTTGAAGCGCAGAGAATTTGGCAACACTACTTCCGTGAAACAGGATCACCGATAGCGTGATGGAGAATACGGAGGGCCAGTGTGATTATGATGCGGACGGCAGCGATATTTAGCCAATTCTCCTTGACGCTATTGAGCAAAACCTCGAGCTCATCGAGAAGCTGCAAGCGAAAATCCGAGCGATCCAAATCAATATGCCAATCTCGTGGCTTTTCTCCTTCTGTCACAGGTCCAATCTCGTGCGCGGCCTGGAATATCAGGATTTCCACCTCAGGGCGACGAAAGGGAAGTTCCCGCGCGGCAAATGCGCGCAGAATGTTCAACCACTGAGTCCTTCCACCACTTCGCAGAGAGCAAAAGGCGATGTACTCATGGGTGTTCCACTCTATGGGGCACTCCGATTGCTTTGCGAGAACCTCGTTTGCTGTGTGGTCCGCGGTGGCCACTGCATATTGCATTGCGCTGGATTGCGACGGCAGGGAGGGAGTGCACAACGGGGTCAGGTCACATTTTGTGAACGAGTTGGCGACCCAACGCCTGTGGACTTGATCGAATAGCCGAAACTTCAAACCGTGCCGCAGAAGAACGTCCTTTTCATCGGCCGGAAAACGCTGGAACTGGTAGTGGGATACGTAGAATGACTTCTCATGGGAGGCGAGTGAAATCCGAGTGAGTAAACCTTCTTGAACGTAGGCAGCGAGTCCTCGGTATCCCTTTAGGGTGTATATCGGCGGCTCGGCGATATTCTTTGGCGCAACGGAGCAAACGTCGAACAGAATGTGGTAGGTAGATGACCTCCATATTGCAAATGGAGGAGGACAGCGCAGCTCAAAAACCACCGTCTTCCGCTTGTACTCATCCTCCGGTAACGGCGACTCGAATATTTCAATACGCATGCTGGCCGCAGAACTCGAGAGGCTGCATTTCTCGCAGTTCCTATCATGCTGCCACCTATCTTTATAGCGGTTATAGTAGTCGCCATGAGAGAGCGCCGATTCGCGCTGAAGGATGTCGTCGTATTTCTTCCTCATCTGATTAAGCTCGTCAATTTTGGCCGCGCTGGCTTTACCTGCATCCCTCGTGATACGAGCTTCCAGAGCCTTGAGCTCATCCGAGGAATCGTAATAACGGACAGCGAAGGAAGTGGGTGTTGAGCCATCATCGAAGACAGAGCTATATGAGCCTGATGCCCACGCCTCGCGAGCTCGCTTTCGCAAGTATGTCTCGACCTTCGAGACTCGGTCAATCAAGGATGCCTTGGGTAAAACCAACGACGCCAGGAGATCGACAGAAATCTCTGGCGAATACTCTTTCAAGAGCGGGCATTGCCAAATGGTTATTCTGTCCAATGCAACCCACAACTCGAAGATTGTAAGGAGCATAATGGAGAGCTGCTCGTGATTCGAGCGATATGCGACCTGGGCGGCAGACATGTAGATGTCGATAATTTTGGAGAGGTTGGAACAAGAAGAATCAATCGATAAATGACGCTCCACCCACTCGTCGATGGACCCCACCACATGCGTTTCAAAGTCCATAAGAGTAAGGAATTTGGTGTGGTCACCGTCCAACACATGTTGGAAGGTTATGGGGTAGAGCGCGTCGTTGATAGAGCCCAGCCGCTCCTCACAGTGGGGTTTGAACTCCTCCGTGTCTCGACGAGAAGCGTTTGCGTCAATACGCTCGATGAGATACTTGCGAGCATTTGGGAGAGCCAGCTGCACATCACGCAGGATGTCAAACGCCTCGGGATTCCAAAGTGGTGATGAAGCTTGTGTCTCCTGTATCTCCTCCCACCTTCGCTGCAGCAAACTGTGGCAATCACTGAGCGTGGTGTGGAAAAACTGAGCCGCGCCACTCGGGCTAGCGGCCGAAAACCTGCCATCCAACTTGAAAAAGCGACGGCTGAGCTTAGACCGCATAAAATGAAGGAGGTCGCTCTCGATTCTTGCATCGCATGCTTCGTGAAGCAGCTGAGTCATGCAAAAAAGCATGAAAGACTTGTAATCTCCATGCGATTCGCCATCGAGCAGCGATGTCTGCAGAGTGACGCGGATGACGAGCCACATAGGCGAGCGCCGCCAAGGCAACAGCGCGTTATTCCAAACAACGTCATCGCCAATCCGCTTTTGAACCCTCTTCACATCCGCAGGATTACTGAACCCGGCCAAAATGGCGGACAGCATGTCGATGATGAACATAGGATCGGTCGACTCCCGATACTCGGACAAGTTGGATCCTGCCTTCTTTGTCTGCGCATGAGCCGCTTCCAGTACGTCGACATCCATCTGGGCAAGAAATGATGAAAATTCTTCTTGGAAGGAAGGACTGTGGAAATCCGAGTTGGAGAGCTCGAATGCCGGCCCTGGGTATGTGCATATGACTTTTCCAGTAGTACCGATAACCGTGTGAGCCGGCAAAGACACTTCGAAAAGCTCAATAATTGCGGACAACTCGGTTTTATGAATCTTGACGGCTGCATTTTGCGCGCGGATCAAAAGTGCCATGGTATCTATTTGGAGGCTGTCAGTAAGAATCAGTATGGACGGTGCCCATCGACATACCTCCTGCGGCCAGTTGACCAAGTTTATCCTGAAGCATAGCCATGGGTAGTGCGTTGGAGTGGTATAATTCGTAGAGGGGACCAAGGAATCGGAAGCTCGGCGACCAGACCAACCTCTGAGCCAGTGGGAGCTGCAAGAGGAACTGGTTGGCGCATCGCTGCACGAAGGCACATAACGCGCGCTCGTTGGCGACGTTCGATTCGTTCTTCTGGGGTAATTTTGGCGGCAAAAATAAGTGGTCGATGAGATATAAAAGCTCGCTGATCTGCATGGTGGCGAATCCGAGAGATCAGTTGTTGAGCGTATGCCAGCCGTACGGAACCCTCGTTTAAAAGGGTAGCTTTATAAGCGCTCACCATTTTTATACTTAAGTGCTGGTGTGGCCAAAGCTTGGACAGCTCAACGTGAATATGAAACCCCGCCAGGCCTCTTATCCAAGTGCCCACTGCTTCTACAAGGCTTTATTTCTATTCCTACCACTTCAGATACGACCACCTTAGCCTAGATCCAGCTAGAAAGAAAGAAAAAAGAAGAGTATTGGAATCATCGACATGCTTCAGCTAGAATTCAGGTGTCAATGGAGGCGAGGCATGTTTAGGAGGCCCCTGGTGTTCGGAGGGACAGGTGAGTGATGGGATGTTTTAATCTGAGGCCTCATGACAGGAGAAAGAGCTGTTGAGTAGTGTAGTAGGTACTAGCAGACGACGGGGTCGTCGCGTCAACAAAGGCAATGAGATACTTACATAATCCAAGTTAACGTCCACTAGGGGACGCGCGGCGCAGCCTGATCCTAGGCTTCCCCTTCATCCAGAAACTACTTGGCTGCCATCCAGAGCGGAATCAACACTAATGGTGAGCATATATTCATAGGTACTACTTCTTGCTATGACCGTTTCTGCTGACAAGTATTTTCTATATAATCCTGATAGCGCTCGCTGAGTACACTCGATTACGACACGCTTTCGACCATCTTCTTGTACTTGAGGCCCTGTTCGTCGCTACTATCTCTTGCTCTCACCTGCCATGCGATGCATGAAATGATCGTGCCCAAGTTCTTATTCGCATCCGTCTCCTTCAATAAGAACATACCCGATGAACGGCTGGCGTCTTTCTGTCGTGCCATTCTCACATATGATCGCGCGATTGGCGACGCAGTTCGCCACTTTACCATCCCCTATGGCCACGATTCATGCCCCTGGGGGGATGTCTTGCAGAAGATGTCCCAGCTCCGCAGCCTCGATTCGCTGGGCTCCTTGGAAGACAGCTCCGGCATTCCAGAGGGGATCAGCGCCCAGGTTCATTTAACTTCCTTAACACTAGGTTTTTGCCCGCAAGGTAACACTCTAGAGTTTTTGAGGGGACTAGGTCCTCTTCAAACTCTTGTGATGCATCGCATGTCTCGATATGACCTCTCCCCCGAGTCCGCTGTGGCGAGTCTACTATATACATCACGCCATACTCTTGCAGAGTTGCGATTAGATTTTTTCACATGGAACCTTCGCATTCATCCAGCCTCGGGAAATGGTGATCTTGACTTCGTATGGCCAAGTGTACACACTCTTCAACTCGATATTGCGCGTGTTAAACGGCCATTCGATCCAGCCCACTTTTTCCCTGCTACTCGCAACCTTATACTACAACTACAACCTCCGCCGCACCTTATCCTCCAATGGACAACTCTCCCATGCGTTGATCCCTTCTTTTCTCGGCTCGAATCTATTGAATGCACATCCGAACAACTGGAGTTTGCTGTGGGTGCTGGGGCCCAACTCCATCGCATATCAGTCGTTTACGGCGTTACATCAACCGAACACGACCTCCCTTGGGCTCTCCCAGGGCTACGGAGTTTCTCCGTCCGGATGCGGTTCTACTCCCCAAATATCTTCACGCGACTCTGTAACACCGCGCTCTCGCTGACATCCTTGAACGTCAAGACGCCACTGCTCTATGGCTTAGAAGGTTATGCAACATTCTTGGTGCGTTTTCTTGATATGCAAAATTGCAGATGCACATGTAGGATCAAATCCACTGAGCCTTTCCGTATAGGAAGACATTATCACAAGGATATCTCCCCTCCCTCTGAAATACTTCCAGCTCCATATTTCGAGCGATGATTTGAACGAGGGGCATGACCATGCTGGGATGTTTATCGAACGAGCATCTCGTTCGATCCCAACTCTCCGCGCTGCTACCTTGGCGTGGCCTACCAGTGCCGTCTACTGGCAAAAGGCATTCGACCAAACCGAGGCTGGAAGTCATTTTCGGGTTGTGTCGAGGGAGGACGGAGAAAATTTGAAGGGATTTTATGATTGGAACTGGGATTAGGAGCGCTGAGAGCGTGTAGGGGTACTTATGGTGTGGGGGTTATCTGCTTAACACTGAATGCGCATACGACTAGCGACTTGGAGGAGCTCTTGAAGGTACATTGCTTAATAGGTAGGCGCTATGTACGATTGGGATCGGAAGAATCTTGACTTCAGCGCCCGATATTCCATCGCGTGTATACGCAAAGGTTAACTATGGATATATGTCAAGTTAGTTGGATCATAAAGGCGCCGACAACGGACATCCTACACACCCACCAGCCTGATCCCGAAAATTGAAGGAATCGCAGACTCATGAAGAGCGGTATCTTAGAAAGAGGGCTTTTGCAAAGCACGCGATCGCGCTGACACTACGCTTAAGCCTGAGTTTAACTGCGAAAGTTCGCGCATACAACTACAGATAAACCTAGGCTTTGCACAGGGAAACCTCAGCCATTGATGAAGCCGAAGGGGGACATCCCCATACTGGGGGTCTAATTCCATAATATGATCAATACATACAGATGATAACTACCTCGTCATGAACTACCGTAGACGCAAAAGGTCAAAAATGAGAAGAGGGACGGAAAAAAACCAGAGGCGTGAAAGGGAGACGAGAGTAGCCCGAAGAATATCAAATAGAGAGAAAAAAACGAGGGGAAAAAAAGAGAGAAGTGAAAAAAGTGGGGAAATGGAGAAATGGAAATGCGTGAAGAAACTAAGATTGACTGCGTATGCATGAGAGTATGTGTGTGCGTGGGATGGGGGAAGAGGGGGTGAGGGGAGGTATATAAAAAGCGTGGTGATGGACGAACGGGGGATATATCAAAAATCAAGTGGAAAAAAGCACCGAAGATGGTAGAACTTAAGAGACGAGGATCGTAACAAACCAGAGCGCACACAGTCCAGACACACCCAAAAAGATATGCCAGCACCTGTATATGATCCACCTCACGCATATCTTCCACAGGCGCAGTGATATGAGCACCGAGATGCGCACGGGGCCGTACTGCGAGAGCCAGTGGCCGAGCTGGTGGCCAAGGACGAAGGTGAAGGTGCTGCAGTCGAAGAGAAGCTTGAGGATGTAGTATGGCGTCAGGACGGCGTATTGCAAAGACCAGTGGAGTCGCTGCCACAGCGGGTGGCCGAGAAACCGGATGAGCGCGCCCAGGGCTTCGAGTGTGTATTGGATCACGGGCGAGAAGAAAATGAGAGACTCGCGCGCCCAGGGCGGGAGGCCCAAGATTTCGGTCGGCTGGCCTTCCATCGCCAGCTGGCGCGACAAAGCGGCGTTGCGTCCAAGCTGTATCACACCAATGAACGTTGTAAGCTTATTGCGATCCACTTGAATCAACATAGACACATACCTCGGGATAGGTCGTATCCACTCGGTCCGACACATACCCATGCAACGGCCGCACCTCTGCCATAGTCTCGCATATCGCATCCTGGATATTTCGCAGGTTCTTCATCTCCACCATGACGTCAATCCACTCGCTCTCGAGCTGCTGTATCGACACCTTAATCGCATCGTGCGAATCCGGATGCGCGATATCCGGGGACGTGAACGGCGAGAGGCGGGCTGGATCGGCGAGCGTCTCGATGAGCCGGTCGAGCTTTGCGCGCCGATCGAGGCGGAGGGCGTGAGCGGTTTCGACAGACTGCCACCCAGGCTCTTTGGATGCGGGTGTAGAAAACGAAGACAACGCGTCTAATATGTCTGCAGGTATTGGCTCGTACTCGAGGTCCAGCGCGACGGCAAGGACCTCCTGCGCTGCAGCATAACTCTGTACAGCCCGCCCAACCGACTGCAGCGTATACAAAGCACCGTCGCTCTGCATCCGCAGCTGCTCAGAGAGTCTATACGAAAGCAAAGAAAAAAGTTCAATACCAGGATCATATACACAAACACGTATATGGAAATACGAATAACACAGATAATAATAGGAAATAGGAACGCACATCTCCTTGTTCTCATATTCAACCCGCGCATACTCCTCGCTCTCGATCCTCCTTTTCCGCATCTCCTCTTCCGTCTCGCGCTCCTCTCGTCCCTGCAAGCTCACAGCCGACGCAACGACCGCCCGCATCTCCTTCATGTCCACTAACGACGTATTGGTCGGGTACCCAGAGCCCATTGTGGCCCGGTCGTACATGCTTGTCGCGACCGACTCCTGCGACAGGGCTTGCCATTGGCGCGCGAGCTGGGACGTCCGAGGCGATCTCGGCCGTCCGTCTTCCTCGCTCGCCGATACCTCACCACGCCCTCCCGCCCCTCCTCCACCTCCTCCACCTCCTCCAGCACCGCCACCGAGGACCTTGGCCAACGACCGATGCTTCATCCCGGCGGCGCGCGGCGACGCCATCGGACTATACTCACCCCCGCTGGCCGCCCACTCCCCCGCATATAGCCCATCATCACTATTCACGGGACTCAGGCCTATGACGTGGTCTGAGAGCGAGCTCCGCCCCGACCCCTCTCCGTCGCTCATATTCGGCAAATGACGACGCTTGAATATATCCACCAGTCGCGAGTTGCTGTTGACGCCGTTGATGCCGCCGGAGTGCGGAGGCAAAGTGGATGAGCCGAGGGGCGGGGGGTGGTGGGGTGATGACGCCGAAGATGGCAGGGGCGATGCAGCAGGCGACTCGAAGAGATACCGAGATTTCCCGGGCGACTCGCGCGAGGGGATCGTGAGATGCGGGAGCTTGTCCATAGCCTGTGCATGCGTACTCGCGCTTGCATTCGCATGTGTCTGCGCGCGTGTCGGTGACGCGGGACCCGCACTCGGCGATTCGGAGACAAAGCTCGTACTGGTAATCGACGGCGTCATACCCCCATGTCCAGGCGACTTGGGTCTGAAATCGGCAGATCGGCGGGACAACGCCGCGTATACCCGCCCAGCGGTGCCCCTCAGACTCGACTTCTCCGAATGGGCGTCCGACCGCGGTCGGTCCCGCGCGTGCACCAGCGCCGACTCGCTATCGCCCGCACTGGCGCCGGCAGGAGACCTCCGCATGTAGTTGTCCATCGCGTGCGCGGTGATATGCCACTCCCTCATCTCCTTCCGGTTCGTCACTGGCGGATTCTTCTGGAGGATCGCAGATAGATACGGGAGCCAGTGGAGCGAGTCGGCTTCTTTCTTCGAATACAATAACTCGTCCAGCGGGGTTATCGACGTAGCAGGTGAACGTGGTCGAGAGTGCGCATATCCGTCAAATGTTTTCCGACTTCCGACCCGCCGCTCCTTGATAACGTCCCTACGCCATCGAACTACTTCCAGGGGATTCGGAGGTGCCTTGCCGCGCTCCAGCGCCTTGAATACGTGCGCATAGCGTCGCTCAAGTTGGTTCTTGGTTGCCTGGACCCGATCTTTAGTGCCCTGCTTGATCATCTCGCGGTATCCTTGTATTCGCTTTTCTATAGACCAAACCAACCATAAGGACAGTCCCACATGAAGCAGGAAGATGCACGCACCAGCTTCCTTTAAACGAACGTCCTCATCCGTCACAGTCGTATCCCGAGTATGAAGACTCGACCACGAAACCTCCCTCTCCTTTCCCTTCCGTCGAGCACTCCTTTCCTTCCCGAGCGACGCAAGGTCAGATATCAAACTGCTGACCTTAACCTTGTCACGCTCAATCCGCGGAAGCTGATCGTCCGTAGAGCTAAAATCGGGTGCGGAAGGCGAAATGAATGACTCCGACGAAATGGCCAAAGTGCGGTAATTGGGTGACATGGGCAGGAGGGCTCGCAGTGGTGGTGGGGAGGCCGTGGGAGGTGATCTGGGAGGAGAGGCAAGGGGAGAAGCCACGGGTGTCTGAAATGGAGAGAAAAGCTGCGGAAGTGATTGTGGCGGGGATGAAGTTAGGGATGTGGATTTGCGGGTGCCCTTGGGTCGCGAGTCGTGCCTTGAGGAGGAAGGAAGCTGGCCGCGTGCTTCTGCGCGACGTTGGGCGGCGCGAACTTGAGCCTCTAGGACGGGGTCTATAAAGCGGGAGAAGTGTCAAAAGTTGATGGCGATACTAATAGATTTTGTGAAATGCCAGTTGAAATGGCAGCAATGAGAAATCCGAAGATAGGAAAGGAAGCGTACCGGATTGCGACACTTCCTCGGGCATGCCGAGTCCCAGTCCGTATGCGCTGGGGTCGTCGAGGTAGTCGTCCTTTGGGGCGTCATTGGGGTCGCTCCTCCTCGAGCGGGACTGGATGGGCGGGGGTCGTCGGCGGGAGGGGTGGGAGCCGGACGAGCGACGACGATTGTTGGAGGGGCTGGGCGGAGAGTGATAGGCGGGGCGCTGGGTGGCCGTGGAGGAGAGGTGGTGCACGGGTGGACGCTCCATCGCAGCGAGCGAGGTGCGGTGTGGTGATGTAGGGTCGCGGTGCTCCCTGATCGAGGAGAGGCCCGTTTTGGAAGCTGAGTTGTGGGTCTGCGGGGGACTGGGCGGGCGCGCACTCGCGCTCGTGCTCGTGCTCGTCGTAGTCATGGTGTTGCCGCTGCTAAATGTGTTCGAGCGCCTGGGAGCGCGAGGCGAGCCAGGGGGGCTAACGGTGATGACAGGAGGCGAGGGCGGGAGAATAGGATCGCGCATAGGAGGGGGAGAGGCTGAGCCGGGGAAGCGGACCTGGAGGGCGCGGATGGGACTGAGCGGGGGCGACGAGTGCCCGTGCGAGCGCCGCCGTCCGCTGGTGGTGCTGGTGTCTGGCGTGTAGGCGATATCCATGGGGAACATGTCGGCCAGCGCGCGCATCAACAGCTGCCAACTAGCGCGTGCGTGCAGGTAGTACTATAAGAAACAGTGGTATGGTTGCTGGCGACGAGTACTACTGGTACCGTCCGGCATAGGGGCGCGCGCACCAACACGCTGCGTAGACGGGTAGAGTGCTTGGGGAGCGATAGAGGGCGCAGGACGAAGAGAAGCGAATCCACCGAAGATTGGGGAAGCTGCAGGCGAGTGTTACGTAAGCCCAGATACCTTGGCCAAGATCTCGTGCCCCCCTCGGGCCTTTGTTGTCCACCATCGGGCATCGCATTTGGCATGTGATCCTCCATCTTTTGATCGTCGACCGCCGTCGGTACCGTCCACCCGCACGGATCAGCACCCCCGCGCGCGTTCAAAATTTCAAGATGATCGTCGTCGGCATCACCTCGGACTCCTGCCTTCCATAATCGCAATATGGGCCTCAATCTACCTCAATTTCTGCTCTAAGGGCGGGCTCCCTGACGCACACGCTCCGGCCCGCGAGATAGCGTAGGATGCCCTTCCGACTTTGAGCTCTGCGTTGTGCCTTATAATTAGCCGTGCCTTAGCTTATCAGATATCTCGAGCGTATTTATTCGCCGACGGACATTCTCTCTGCTCTGCTGCAGAAGTGACCCAGGATCATACCGGGCCCCGAGATACGCTCCCAAGCAAGATCACGAATAACACGAGAAAAACAATACATACTTCTGTGGTGACGCCAATACATATTCCATCCAAATAGAAACACGACATTCTAGGTCTAGCGAGCCGCCCACGAAACCTGAAGAATAAAAAATGGCCTCCCAGGATCCCGAAATGCCAAAAAAAAAATAGCGAATAAAAAAAGGTAAATCATCTCCAAGTTCACACAACGTTTATCGATTATCGTCGGCGGGTTGGAATCTGAGGTCCGATGGTTACAGGGTCCTGTCGAAGGAGAGACGCCGGGCGGTAGAGGATATATGGGACATTTGGCGCATTGCAGAGAGTTTGGCGAGTACAGCCGCGCCGGGTGTCTTCGCACGGCGCGTGCTAGATTGCGACATACCCGCATTCGGAATGATATTCTCACCGTTTTCGTCGAATCTTCTTTGTGGCATCGTTGTCGAATATGGATGTAGTTGTGCGTGGGATTGGGTGTGAGCTGATGCAGATGAGCGGGGTTCGTAGACGTATGCTGTCTCTGCAGGCGCCAAGAGGTTTTGTATCTGTTGTCCGAGGATTTTCCCTTCGCCGCGAACGTGGGCGAGGTACTCGCGGCAGTCTGCTAGCTCTGCTTTGGCGTGTGCTTGACGTTGGACGGATTCTGTGTGCATCTTCGTTGCGACGGCCGCCCCCTTAGATGCCTGAATATCAAGATAGCGGTCATGATAGTAATGAATAGTCAGTTTCATTGTCGGATGTCGAAGCAGACCTCGCACGGGTACTGACCCTGAGAGTCGACAGCAAGCTTTCGAGGGTGGAGCTGTGGTGGGACATTTGCGCGTCAAAGTCGTCGAAAGAGAAAGGCCGGGCGTTGGTGAATATTTGCATCCAATAACGAATGGAATGGTTGAAATGATCGAAGAGTCTGTAAACACATCCCCCATTTATCGTTCGGCGACTGTCAGTCTCTTGAAAAGTTGAAGCTCGAGCAAGGAGAGAATCTTCATTCGAAGCGCACGTACCGCTTTATGATATTGCGGATAGAGAGCGAGAGTTGGTTATGGAGCAGTGCCAGCACTTGCTCTACTTGAGATCGAACGGAGCCTACCAGGACTCGGCTGGTCAGGCCTTGAAGTCGGAGCGATGTTAGTGCCTACGAATGTCGGGAGAAGGCGACGCCACACCACGTGAGCCAATGCAATAGAACAGAAGGGTATTGGACAGGGGAGATAGGCGCACCGATTCAAGGATGTACAAGCGCTGCTGGGTGTCCGCGACGTCGGAGCGCAGGTATCGGAGCTCTGAGGAAGTGAACGTCGCCTGGTCGGCGGCCTTTCCTGTCTCGTATATGAAGCTCGAAGTGGCGATAGATGTGAAGTCATCGGACTCGGTGTATGAGGTGCGTCTAGCGTAGTAAAGATCGTTGGAGGGCATGGTTGAAGAGCGCTGAAGTTCGTGGGTAGCCGGCGCGAGAACTAATTGTGGCGACGAGATATGAGAGAGGCCAAAGCAGGCCGATTTATAAGTCTGCGATCCTCCACGAAGGCCCGTTGATATTAGCATGAGAAGGAGACAAAGTGGGCCAAATGTCGGGGACCAGAGTACTACAGAAGACATCAAAGCGACGGCCGAAGACTAGCATCATCAATCGTTGCCGGATATTTCACCGATAGAGACGAGACCAAAGGTAACCAAGTTGGCAAGGCTCGCGTGTAATTTGCTTCAACATAGATGATCGCAGCACACATACATAGCCCTTTCAACACCCTCGGCAGCAGCCTGGTCACGGTGGCGACTGTAAGTTCAACGCGTTTTTCCGCGTCGTTCCGGTCGCCTGCCTCAGCCCACCGAGCTAGCACCCCTTGGGATTTATTGGCTCGCGCATAGCTTAAAGATCGACGCCGAAGATCTAGAGACGTTAAGTACTCGTTTGCAGTACGCAGACGCATAACGCTGTGTTGACGAGCACGTTCCCCTGATGAAAGGGAGTTCGGGAGGTTCCGGGATACATACGCGTGTCGTGACCGTGACATGATCTATGGCACAGTCACGCTCGGAAGCTAATAGCTTTTTTCGCCTCTCCATCTCTCTCCCTGGCTCATCTCGCCCGTACCAGTTTGGAATGTATACCCACTAGCTCCGTGTCTACGCTAGCTCCTGTCCTGAACCGGTCTTTTTGAGTACAGGTCGCGACTAATTATCAAGAATCTCCCGCCCCATGTCTCCGACGCACGTCTCCGCACGCATTTCAGTCAGAAGGGCGCCGTGACCGATGTCCGCATCCCCCAACCAAAGGCCCACGGTCGCGGCGCGGCGCGTGGCATTGCCTTTGTCGGTTTCAAGACCGACGCAGAGGCTCTGGCTGCCGCAGAGTACTTTAACAAGTCGTATATCGACTCGTCGAGGATATTCGTCGAGGTTGTCGATCAGGTCAGCTCTTATCTTTCTTTTTGCTCGCATTTGTTTGTTTATTCGCGTAATATTTTTTTTATAGACGAAGCAGTCGACTTCACGACCTGCAAAACGACCCCGTCTCTCCCCACCACCACCCTCATCCTCGTCCACGATCAAACCCGCCCCAGAAAAGCCCACCAAGAAGGACGACAAAATCCTTTCCGAGTTTATGCAAACTATGCTTCCCGGAAAAGCCAGCACGAATCCTCACGGTGAAGGGCTCCTCGATCCCAGCTCGCCCAATCTTCAACCCAAACAGTCCAAGAGGGAGTCCAAGGCCAAGAAAGAAAAGCAGAAACCTGCGCCTGCCGATGCCGCTGAGCCGGAGCCGGAGCCGGCGTCCGATCTCGACTGGCTGAAGCAGCGAATGAGCAAGGGTATTAAGTCCCTCTCACTCGATGACGGGGAATTGCATCTCGATGAGGAAGATCAAGATGAGGCTACGGTCAAGGACGAGGCTCCATCAGAAGTCGTTAGTAATTTATTCGAAATTTGCTGTATTATTATTGAACTCATCGAGAGTATCAATGGCAACAGCCTCCTGTCGACCCACTTCAAACCACGCGCGACCTCATCCTCTCCACGTCCCGCCTCTTCCTCCGTAACCTGGCCTTCTCGTGCACCGAATCTGATCTGAGCGAAGCGTTCCATTCGTTTGGCGAGATCACCCAGGTAAACACTCATTCTTTCATTTTTTCCCTATTTGTATAGTTCACTAACCAAACCTTTGCACCACTACTATATTTATAATCATGGCGATGCTCTAATGAAGGTCCACATCCCACTCGACACCACGACTCACACCGCGAAAGGCCTCGGCTTCATCACGTTTGCTGATCCCGACTGCGCAGTTGCCGCCTGGGAAGCGATGGATCGGAAGGCGTTTCAGGGGCGGATATTACATATCCTCCCCGCCGTCGATCGCGGGGACAAGGGTGCGGGAGACGAGAATGAGAATATGAGGAAGAAGGGTGTGAAGGAGGCGAAGAAGGACAAGCTGCGCAAGGACGCCGGGAGGAGTTTCAATTGGGCGATGTTGTATATGAACGTGAGCTCGTGGAGTCTGATTCATGTGTGGTGCGATGCGATGTCTGAGCCTCCGTTTTGCTCTCTTTCTTATGATCTTTGCTTTCGATCGATTGCTCTCGGGTGCTGCGGTGCCGTGCGATGGGTATTCGGTGTTGAATCAATAGAGCGATGCTGTGGTATCCTCCATCGCCGACCGCCTCTCGATATCGAAAGCAGATATCTTGAATCCCGAATCGGATAATGCAGCTGTGAAGGTGGCGATTGCCGAAGCCCACATCATCCAGGAGACGAAAAAGTATCTGGAGGACGTGCGTTAATCTTTTTTTTTTTTTCCTTTCAAACTCTCTGCTACACATGCATGTCCAAGACATACATTTCTCTAATCTCAACGCCACTCTTCTTTCACACTCAACAGGAAGGCGTCTTGCTCCCCGAATTTGACCCCACCTCTACCTCCACCGCACACGCCGCGCGCTCTCCTACGACGCTTATTGTGAAGAACTTTCCCTACGGCACGTCCCTCGATACCCTCCGCGCGCTATTCGACCCATATGGTGAGATCTTGCGGCTGCTTCTCCCGCCGGCTGGCACTCTCGCCGTTGTTGAGTATGCGGAGGCGCGAGCGGCGGGAGACGCATTGAGAGGGGTGGCTTACAGGCGCATCGGGGGGTCCGTGGTGTATCTGGAGAGGGCGCCTTTGGGGATTTGGGATCCGTCGAAGGAGAGGAAGAAGGAAGGTGGGGTGGCGAGGAGCGGGGTCAAGCCTGTTGCGATACCGTCTGCTTCGACCTTGTCGTCGGTGTCGGATGAGGATGGGGATGGTGTCGATGGCGCAGATAACGAGAATCAACAGCGTGGGAGGGGTGAGGATGAGGCCCTGGCGCCCGCTTCGGGCGCAACACTCTTCATCAAAAACCTCTCCTTCAGCACTACATCCGAGAAACTCTCCGGCACATTCCGCGGTCTGCCCTCGTTTGCATTTGCCCGCGCGCAAACAAAGCCGGATCCGAAGTATCCTGCGGATAGTAAGAAGAGGTTGAGCATGGGGTACGGATTTGTGGGGTTCACAACGCGCGAGGGGGCAAAGGGGGCGCTGGCGAGTATGAAGGGGTGTGTGGTGGATGGACATGTGCTTGATGTGAGGTGGGCTATGAGGGGCGCGGAGGCTGATGGGGAGGGTAGCGGTGGAGGTGAGAAAGGAGGGAAGGGAGGGAAGGGAACGACGACCAAGATTATAATGAAGAATGTGCCATTTGAGGCGACCAAGAAAGACATTCGCGAGTTGTTCTCGTACGTCGCCTTCTTTGTATTTATCCCCCCTCTTGCTCTCCCTCACACGAAATCCTGCTCTTCTTTCTTGCTTTCTAACATGCTAACCATTACCCCTCCTTAGCTCATTTGGCGCCCTCAAATCAGTTCGCCTCCCGCGCAAGTTTGACTCGCGCACGCGCGGGTTCGCATTCCTCGACTTCGTCTCGCGGCGAGAGGCGGAGGCAGCGTTCGAGGCGCTACGACACGCGCATTTGCTGGGGAGACATATTGTGCTCGAGTGGGCGGAGGAGAGGCGTGCTGGGGACGGCGACGATGGTGAGGAGTCGAAGGAGCTGAAGCGGCTGAGGGAGCGCGTGAAGGTGGGGTACGGGGACGGAAGCGGCGCGGTGCCGGGGCGGAAGCGCAAGTTGGAAATCGGAGACGGAGATGGGGGTGAGGATGTGGAGATTTAAGCGGATATATTCGAGTGAATCTCATGAGTGATCACATCTAAAACTACCTACCATATGCATGCCTAGCCCACAATCTTCGACATGGATGCGCGTCGTAACCAGTACACCGGGCAGAGATCCTTCTCCGCTTTTATTACGTAATCAATTTAGAGCATAAGCACACGTGACCGTCGGGCGTGATTTAGGTCGGGACGGGGCCTGTCTGACAGCTTGTTCACGACCACCACCATCTCATCCCGTCTTTTATCGATATCGCTCGGGTCTCCACCAGCAACCGCATCCTCTACGCTCTGATTTTTTGTTATGGCCCCTCGAGCTTCAACTGTCGCGCCGTCTCGCCAAGCGTCTCCTTCTCGTGAACCGTCTCCTACGCCCGATGAAGAAGAGGTACGCAACGCTGAGATCATATGTAACATATATGCTGCTAATTTATGTCGATGTTTGACCAGGAGCCTTTCTTCGACATGGTCGAGGAGCTTCAGGCCCATGTGAGCTCGATTTATGGTCCAGCTTACCCTATGCGAATATTGACCGGTTGTATGCGCATATATAGGGGATAAATGCGCAAGATATCGCCAAGCTCAAGGTAAGAGGTCATTTTACCTCACTATTCGCTGCGTTCTGCCTGCTGAGGGTCGTTTTCTTACTCTTAGTCGGCGTCGCTGAATACCGTATCGAGCGTTAAGATGACGTCGAGGAGGAACCTTTTGAAGATCAAGGTGCGTCTCCTTCCCCCATATCTCCCGTTTTAACCCGGCCCTTGTGTTGACCTTTCGCGGGATTTAGGGACTTTCTGATGCAAAGGTCGACAAAATAAAGGTACGAGCTACTTTGGGACGTGCCCTTATTCTATCCAGTCGCTTACCTTTCCCGCTCCTACTATAGGAGGCCGTTTTGAAGATCACGGTATGCGTCGTATTACGCTCCTCTCGTCTACAAGCTTATGCTCTATATTACCACTTAGGGCTCCTCCTTCTGCACGGGCGTCCAAGTTGCTGAGAAGCGCCAGAGAGTGGTCGCTATAAGCACGGGTAGCAAGGCCGTCGACGCTATCCTTGGAGGTATGTCAACGGCCGTGATTTTATGCGGGCTATATCTAAGCCGGTTCGATTTACGCTAGGCGGCATCCATACGCAATCTATATCAGAAGGCAAGTCCTCGCACTTCTTCGTTGAGCTATATGTTCGCCCCACTGACACCGATGTCATATGCAGTATATGGGGAGTTTCGGACGGGAAAGACGCAGCTGGCGCATACGATGAGCGTACTGACGCAGCTTCCCGTTCATCTGGGAGGCGCCGGTGGAAAGGTACGTCCTTGAGTTTGATGATATTCGACGGCACAAAGTTGCTAAACCTCCTTCGCAGGTGGCATATATTGATACAGAAGGCAAGTTCTTCTCAGCCCGTTCCGCGATCGATTATTCTGAAGCAAACTTCTCCAGGTACATTTCGGCCCGATCGCATTAAGGCTATTGCAGACCGATTCGGAGTCGATGGAGACTCTACCCTCGAGAACATAACCTACGGTAATGCATACTTACATGAGCCGCCACGGACCTTGCCGTCTGACTCTGAAAATAAACCATTCCCCGAAGCTCGCGCCTTCAATAGTGAGCATCAGGCGAGTACAATATCATCTCGTTTTCCATACTGTTCGTAAGTGTATCCATTCTCTAGATGGAGCTCGTGAACGAGATTGCCGGTCGATTTGCCGAAGAGAAAGTCTACAAGCTCTTGGTTCGTGCTCCCATGCATGCTTCCATTAATTCATGACTAATGCAGCGTTCCGTTTCAGATCGTCGATAGTATAATGGCTTTATTCCGGACGGATTTTTCGGGCAGAGGGGAGTTAAGTGAACGACAGCAAAAGGTTAGGCGCCCTGCTGGCTCGTCGATTGTTCGGCTTGCTAACACACGTGCACCCGGGTCCGCCTGATACGATAGCTTGGTCAGGTATGTGCATCACTTCATCGTCTCGCTACCGGTCTTCATGGGGAGTTTGAGAATAGATGCTGAACCGGCTATCCAAATTGACCGAAGAATTCAACGTGCGTCCATCGCTCACACGCCATCGGCTCTATTATTAACTCCGTTTTTCCCAATGCTGATAGATTGCTGTCCTACTCACCAATCAAGTCCAATGTAAGTCGGTATCTCCTCACCCAGAGCTCATGATGCTCACGGTGCTTTCTTCTTTGGATATCGAACAGCCGACCCTGGCGCGACGATGGTATTCGCTGCCGGCGGTGCTCTGAAGCCAATCGGAGGCCATATTCTTTCGCACGCGTCGCATACTAGGATGTTCCTACGCAAAGGTCCGTGGAGAGTAAACTTTCAGTGTTTACACGGCGAATGTCCAATTCCTTGTACGTGCTCGGTTTGTAGGTCGCGCGGAAGAACGAGTGGCGAAACTCGTGGACAGTCCTGACAGGCCCGAGAGCGAAGCCTCTTATAAGCTCGACGAAGGAGGCTGGTCGGATGTATGATGATGATGCGTCCGTGCGCTGCTATGATTTCTATCTGCAATTGATAATTGATATTTCAGCCGTCAATGAGTACTGTTTGTTGTCTCTCAGCTATTGTGTGTATGTAGCGTTAGTCTTAAATGCTTGTTCGTAAGAAAAACCGTACCGACGTAGCATGTGAGACAAGAGTCAGGGGTTGAATTGGGAGTCTCTTTGAGGGGGAACGACAGCCAGTACCGTGCCCTTATGGTGCCATCGCGGCCGACGAACACCATATAAACAAACTGCTGCTACTTATCTTCGTACAAATGCGGATGTTGCTTTGTATCATGATGGTCGATGAGACCGCGAGGGTGTTTGAAGGCCCACACGTTTGATCATGAGGAGTTGCGTCGACGCGCTCCGGCGACTAGAAACTGTCTCAAATGGCCTGCAAAGTGGTACCCAAGTTGTTTCGCCCTTGCCTGTTTAAATCTAATCGATGTTCTCGTCCATCTGGACGCATACTTGCCTGTGTAGATATGCCAATAGTCTTTGTTGAGATGAGCTGGTCGAACGCGAGTTGTGCGCCGGCGGTACTAGTGTGCGGGTTGCGGCCAAGTGGTGCGGCCCACAACACCGCATGAAATGCAGTGTTCTGAGCACCTAGTCAAAAAGTGAACACGCATAGTTGTGAGCAGCTGTGCGATCAGCGAACGGTACGTACTCTCAGTTGCAGTCAAATATAGGTCTACAACATGCCTTCTGAACCACATTGCGAGCCAAACAACCTAGGAAATTGAACCGAAAGAGCCCGATAGGCTGAAGGCAAAAGATCCCGATAAAGGTCGAAGGCAAAAGATCCCAAATATGGGTCGAAGGCAAAATTCCTATCGCAGGTTTCCTACTGTAAATACGCTGGATGTGTGTACATTACTAAGGGCCCGTTCGGCAATCATGTTGAGTTGCGCAACTTCGTAACTCCACATTGTGATTTCATGTCACAACATCAAAGCTGTGCACAACTCGAGTTGCGTCATGCCGCCTGTTCGGCTGACCAATCCATGTCACGAGCTGAACACAGCGTAAGAGCGTAAATTGTGCATCCGGGAAATGTATGCGAGACGCGAAATTTCACCAGAATCTCTCATGGATGTCGCGCCACCAAGGATTTAGCCTAGATGTCGCAACATGCGTGATATCGTTTCCTTAGGAGCCGTGCTTGAAGTCCGTTGACGCGACTCAAGCACTGCACTCTGCATCTCGCCACCGTGTCCCCCTCGCATTCGTCAGCACTCTCAGCGCCGCCAACGACGGCATCTTGCAACCACCACTGCACCCCCCGACTTGTCATGCAAACACAAGGAGTCCATTCGCACCCTCTTCTATTAAGCACTGTAAATTTGCCACCGAGATACGCATTCCAAGGAGCATATATGCTAGTCTACAATTGTCAGAGTTCTCGAGGGCAAGTATCTTTTGGCCCTCGCTTATGCTCTTTTTCACCCCTGCTCTGTCTGATAATAATGCATGGCCGCCAGACATCAATCAGCCGCGTCAAAACCTGGACCGCGATGTCCCACTCAATCTCAAATCCCAATTTTCAGTCCAGATCTGGGATTTCCCCCCCCCCCCACTTGACGGCGAGTAGTGCTTCACTTCCGGCGGTGATGAGCTCATGATCCCCTCCCTCCCCGAACTCTGATCGAATGGTGCGTGGCAACTCACCTTCGATTTCGTACACTCTTTGGTACTGACCATAGTTGCAGTCCCTCTCGCATCTGGCTTTCCTTCCTCTCAAAAGAATCAAGCACATCGCGAAGGCGTCATCAGCGCTCGGTGAATCTTTCTGGCTTCGTCTTCAGCCAGAGCGGGCTGAACTTTTCGTGCCACGGGTCTTAGGCAATCATCGATCGCGTGTTGTCCGGGTGCCTTGCACCACTGAGAGCAAAGCTTATTGCCAGCATGTAAGAGAGAGGTGGCGACGCTGGTGAGTGTAAGCTCTGATCTGATCTTGGGCACTCCGTGTTCGATCTGACGCGAGTCGAAGCCCTTTTCTAGCATGACAAGGTTACCCGCCGCCTTCCTCTCTCAACGCATCATGCCGCTCGGACCATATGTGCAGTATGGGCGGGCGTTGTACTAGTTTAAAAGGCAAGCAGCTCTGACGAAGCTGCTTTGAGCTCTAACTGACCTCATCTATGCATGCCTACAGCGATCACTGCCGCATACACGCTTTTCTCGCCGATTAGCTTGCACGGGGACCACATCAATGTTAGACGAGGCCAATGTACATATTATCCGGTGACGATTGAATGCATATATACATATAATTTTTAAAGGTCGAGAGTGGCGGCGACGACGACGACGAGAGTAGCGTGACCCATGTGGGCGCGTGTGTATAGATACATACATGTCAAAATTTCGCGGCATGCGAAATGCACTCAAAATGTCTGTGAAATGCCTGCGGAAATGTTGCGACGCATGGAGTTAAACGAAAATGTCGAGCGTTCGCGAAATCTCGTCGACATCCGAGTGAAATCCCTGCGAAATGCGATGTTTCGCGCGGATGTCACCGGATGCAGAATTTACTGTCTTACGCTGTGGAAGTTGCGCTACTACACATTTCTTTCTGCCCCCCGGCGGAAAGGAGCGAATTGTGCAATGGATCCTTGTCCTCGAGATCAGAATCAGTGTCCTCGGTTTCTTGTACGCTTGACAGGTGGAGTGCTATGGCTGTCGGCGCGATGGTACTGATAATTCTCCAGATTACGTACGCATGATAAAATAGGAAAGCGAGCGCTGGAGTTGAAAGCCGTGACATCGTGGGCCCCGGATGCAATTCACAACTGCAGTTGCGCAACTGCAGTTGGCAACATGGTTGCCGAACGGGCCCTAATACCCCCGTACAAAAACTGACAATCCCCACAGAAACTGCCCACAAAAGCCGTACTAAAAATACCCTGTCTCCCAATTAGGTTAAAACTCACGATCCGTGATCCACCCGATCCGCGCTTTCATAGTGCGATCGGCATGGATGCACATGTTCATCCCACCAGCTCAGACGCAATGGTCCGAGCGCCCTTTTTGCTTGCGAACGAATTTTGGCCATTTTGACCTAGCGAGACCTGATGGAAGTCCGGAGCAAGCTCTGAGCTTCAATCCAACCATAAGTAGTACTTGGTTGACCAAGAAATCGAATTAAAGAATACGTGTTTCTATGAAAGGCTGCTACATCTGGACCCACTAGACATCCTAGGTGTACCACCGCTGTTTCAACTGGTTTTTTCGTACCATTGGCCTTACCAATAAAATAGCCGCGCCCAGCCCGAAGATAACAAGAACCAGCTGCGCCTTGTTGAAACTATCGCTGAGAACATCAAACGTGCCCGAGGGGGTTACCCGGGTCATGAATAGATCAAGACCATAAGCGAGGACGAGCGAGGTAGACTCGAGCAACGCTGGGGATGTGATGATATTCCGTGTTCTGGCAATCTATTGGCATAAAATGGACGCGTATGAGTGTTGGATGATAATTAAGAAAGACGGAGGGAAGAAAGTACCTGGTAGTGGCGCGAGAGCACTTGTTGAGGACTGTCCGGAAGAAGGGGATCGTAGGGAAACAGCATCTCTTCCTGCTCCTCCGCTGTGGGCTTTCCGTGAGGTCTACGCGGGTCAAGGAAACGACGTGCATAGAGCTGGATCTGGTCTTTGGTATTAGCAACTATATAGGCAGCGTAAACAAGATTAGCACGCAGTCAGGCCTGGGCATGCGGCTGGCAAAGGGCTGACCAATTAAATCTTTAGTGGTTATACCGAATCTCGTAGAAGTCATCGCCATCGCCGTTACACCATATGGCACAACGAAAGACTGGTGGTATACTGTGAGCTCGGAGCTGTCATATGTAAAGCTCGAGCTGTCAGAACTGTGCAAGGTGATGGGCTTTAGTACCACTCGTGCTAAAGGGAGGAGCTCGAATGGTAGAATCACAAACCTCGAAGTCTTATCATTTTTTCCGGAGCCTTCATATAGCTCAACCGAAACGACACGATAGCCTTTCGCAGCCTCTACGCCCTCGAGAGTATCATCGTAATACTGGTATACTAACCAGTTCTCAGTGAAGGCTACTCGAATATCGCATGCCCTGCCTTTGGTTGAGGTCTGGGCGTGGAAAAGGATGGTGCCCTTGACCGTGTCCACGAGATAAACTGAGCACCGATGACGATCTGGGACGGCCGCGGTGGTGACGGCGAGAAGATGTGGATTGAGGTATTTGTAGAGGGTGGTGCGATCGCCCATCCCCTTTCCAAAAGATGCCACCGGGCCTGAGTCTCGCTTAGTAACGGACATAATTTCTTCGTTCGGGGGGAACGCAGTTGACCAAGAAGGGTAAGTCTTCAAGGGACTCCCCGCGCCCGACGAAGATGGTGCTATCTTGAAACCGGTCAACCTTTGTTGCTGGGGCGGGCCAGTGCGAAGTGGTAGATAAAGACGGGATACGATTGAGGGCGAAAGAGCTTGCGGAGGATATGTGTAAACCTAGAGCTCGCACAACTTAGACGAGACCCTCATAGAGTTTCAATGAAATACCTACCTGCGACTCATGATCGACGACAATTACCGTATTATTCTCGTCCCGGACGAGTCGCGCATCTGCGAGTGAGCCAGCAAACATCTCGGCTCCCGCAGCAGGTGTCCCAGTTACGAAATTACCCGTCAAGGCATCAAGACAAAATGCGGCCACCGACGTTTTTCCCTATAGATAACAAATCAGCAGACGAAAAAGACGTCGGTGGTAAAGACCCACAGATTCCATGCTCCGCTCAACCACTATGGTCACCTCAGCAGAGCTCCCCGAAATAAAATCTTGTGTGACAAACAACTTGGCATTTGCCAAGCCCGTTATACTTTCTAAGCGCTGACTCCAGACAATATGACCACGACCAGACTCGATTCCAAAGACTTTTCCCGTGGAGGTGACCGCGACGATGATCTTTTTGAAGCCGAATGTATCGCGCCATAGCGTTCCCTCGGTCGAGCCATCAGTAGCGTCCGAAATGTGTGCATATGAGCCGGTAACGAATCGTTTTGCGAAACGGATGATAAAGCTGGGCAGATTCTAAGTGAAGATGTAAGGAACCAAGTAATATTCTCATTGCGGGGGCCCAGGGGGCTTACTTGAAGATCTATAACCTGCTTTTGGAACCTATGGAGAGCACCACCCTGTTCACCTTGATGCTCCGAAGCAAGGACTTTTTGCTCAGGTAGGTCCAAAAATTCGATAGCTTGGATTTCTGAGAGGGATTCCTCTCGCGTCCATTTCGCTTCATTCTGTTGCCAAAGCTGGATTGCACCGGTCGATGTCGTTACGAGGGCTCTTGCAATAGCCTCTTCCCCTTGACGCTCAACGTGAAAGGTAGCCTTTGAGTAAGGTGTCAGCGTAGAGAAGGTATATCTCTGGCCAGCACATCCTCACATGCGTAATTTCCCCATTTTGTGACGCATCAATGGGTATTTGTTGAGCAGAGATCGAGCTCCCTATCTTGATACCAGACACAAAGCGCACACTCGCCTTTCCATATAATCAAGTGTGAGATTCCAGATAAACGTGGTTTAAAGCAACACTTACCGAGCGATTAGGTGACCATTGCAATCGTGCGACATAAGGTTCACCGTGCTCGTCTACCCCACCAGAGACGAAGGATAAGTCGTCGCCCTCGACACCGGCCTATCGTGTTCGGAGTTCAAAATGGAAAGGAATGAGCATGTGTAGTAGCAAAGTAATTTACCAAACGTACATTACGTTCAAATGACCCCACAACTAAAGAACCTGCATCATTTTCTTTCACGTTAAGCACATGCGCATTCCCATCCTCGTCAATGGCAGCGAACGCTCCGTGCGCTTCCATCCCAACGTCAACCAGCTTTCGATATTGAGGTCCTTTTGAGATGGCAGGCGATAGGGATTTGAGGCCAGGCGTCAGCGCCACTGTTTTTAAAATCCCATTCTCGAGCCAAACGACAGTCGACAGTGTTTCATGCGATAGCGGACCGAGAACATCAGCGACACTGGTAACAGACGAGTGCACATCCTTAACGGCCAGAGGCAATCCAGTCTGGAGATCCAGCTGAACTATCTGGATTGTGTAGGACGCGAAAGACTTGGTGAGTCCAACTACGAAAACAGCTGATGGCGTGGCTGTGATCCTCGAGAACAGGACGAGAGAGCTACAAGAGGAGATCCATGAGCTTCGGTTGACATGACACAGGGAAACACCCTACGCGCGATCCTCAGATGACCAATGCCATAGAACTTCACCCGTGGCACCCGATATTTTGCGTACTTCATGAGCATTCGTTAGCACTAATACGTCCGATAGCCCTCCGGGTACAACGTGAACATGGGAAGCTAAGTCTCTTGGATCTGAGAGGAGGCCAAGGGCCGAGTTGTGCAACCGCGTCTCCCAGAGCAATTGACCGGTCGAGATTTCGAACATCCGCAGCGTAGAGCCACCAGGTCCAGATAGAGCGGTAACAGCTACCAATGAGGGTTATGACCAAGGTGTTTTTCAAAAAAAGAGCGCGCTTACTGTTCTCATCGCACTGGAAGCTAGATATGGGGTCGTCCTCCTCCAGGACGTGTCTCCACACTAAGACTTTCATCAAACGCGGTCTACTTGAGTATAGCCGAGCTCACTAACCAATGTCGCCGTTTTCTGGATTCAGTGACGCCAGCACATTACTTCGCGTCGCTGTTATGATAGAAGTGTTCCCAGCCGGCGGTCGATAGAAAACAGGCGCCGTGGAAATGCGGTCGACGAGCGGGATTCCAATGTGGTCTTGGTGCCAGTCGACCGAGGCTGCAAGGGCCGCGGACACGTCGAGTGCGAGGAGGACGCGAAGGAGCGTCGAGTATACAGCCCTCATCGACGGGCGTGACGGTGGTGGTGAGCGTCGAGGCGTACGCGAGCCGAGCCTTGGCGCTCGGAGGTCACGTGCCTTGGCTCGGAGCCGTGTGCTCCGGACGCAAAACCGCGAGATGACTGATCAAGATTTTCGTATTCTCTCGATCTCCTCCTCTACTCAGCGAATTAGAGATGGTGAGCATGCAAAGGTCTATTCCATAGTCGCTCTAACTGGGATTGTGCCTTTAGGTTCTCCCAAAATCGAGAAATAAGGTCGGACTGGGCCGGGCAATCATAAATAAGCGGGCCAGAGATGCGCGAACGACCAACGAATCGACAAACGTTTGTCGCTCGGTATACTTCGCAAGCGGAGGTCTCTGATCGAGTCTCGTTTTTAGTACTCCACGGACTTGGATAAACTCAAGTCGGTCACGCAAGAGAAGGATCTGGACGAGTTTCTGAATACTGCCCAACTGGCCGGGACTGAGTTTACCGCAGGTCTCTTTGTCGCATTATCAAGTTACAGCACGCATCTTACACGTTTTTGAACAGAAAAACAAAATATCAAAGTCATTCAAGCACCGGGTGTCGGTGTGTCGTCGGCGCATAACCCCTTCCTGCTGTCCCAGCAAGAGGAGGAGGATGCCTTGCGAAAGCATTCTCAGTATCGGACAAGTCTAAGAGTCCCTAGAAGGTATGTCCGATCACAAAAAGTCTGCCGATAGACACCCATCCCTTGAGTTTGAAGGCCGCCATGGACAAAATCAATGAACACGGCCGAACTCGAGCGACAAGAACGAGAGGCATTCCTTGAATGGCGGAGAAAACTAGCCGAGTATGTTCACGGATGCTTTGCACATATGCAGCTATTAATCAGCATCGCGTTAAAGGCTACAAGAGAAAGAGGATCTCGTGTTCACCCCTTTCGAAAGGAATATCGAAGTGTGGCGGCAACTCTGGCGCGTCTTGGAACGATCGCATCTTGTAGTGCAAATCGTAGACGCCAGGAATCCCCTCCGATTCCGATGTGAGGATCTGGAGTCGTATGTAAGCGGCGTCGAGGGTGCAGAGGGCGAAGCTGGGACCGGCAAGGGGGAGCGGAAATCATTGTTGCTAATAAACAAATCCGACTTATTATCGTTGGACCAACGGTGAGCGTCTTTCGACAACACTTCCAGCAGGATCTGAACAAGAAATTTAGGAAACTATGGGCAGATTACTTTGACACCCAAGGCATCCAGTACGCATTCTTCTCTGCTGCAAACGCGCAAGCGATACAAGAGGCACGGAGAGCCGCCGAACTGGCAGCACAGTATGAGGACGCATCCCAGGGATCAGACGAGGAAAGCGAAGAGGAGACCGTAGAGAAGGATGTTGTCAAGAAGCTAGAAGAGGCAAATCTAGAGGACGAACAGGCGGATAGTGAGGATGACTCTAGGGAGCATCTCATATTACCTGGTTTGGATGAAGAAGTAGATGACGATCCCAGGACCAGAGTTCTTTCGGTATTGGAACTGGAGGACCTATTCATAAAGTCCGCGCCCGATCTATCATGCAAGTTCCTTTCACCTGCTATATTGACTACGCCTGCTTACTTCAATCATAGTATTCGTTAATTCCTCCGGGTCGACCCCCGAGAGACTGGTGGTCGGGCTCGTTGGATATCCCAACGTCGGTAAATCCAGCACGATCAACTCTCTTCTAGGCGAGAAGAAGGTCAGCGTATCCGCCACACCCGGAAAGACCAAACATTTCCAGACAATCAACCTTTCGCCCTCCATTATGCTGTGTGATTGTCCGGGTCTCGTCTTCCCCCAGTTTGCAACGTCCAAGGCGGAACTGGTGTGCGATGGCGTGTTGCCTATCGACCAGCTTCGGGAACACACCGGGCCCGTGTCGTTACTGGTACAGCGGGTGCCGGCAGAATTACTGGAGGCGACTTACGGTCTGAAGATAAAAAGGAAGCCCATTGAGGAGGGGGGTGACATGCGTGTCACAGCGGAAGATTTCCTCATCGCATACGCAAGTTCGTCTCTCGGACCTTCTTAGTACCATTCTACATCTGACGCGATCATCACCCATGCATAGTTGCGCGTGGATTTGCCAGAGCAGGTCAAGGGAACCCAGACGAATCCCGGGCTGCTCGATATGTTCTCAAGGATTTCGTCAACGCAAAACTCCTCTATTGCCACCCACCACCGGATGTCCCATCCGACACGTTCAACAAAAGCACGCGAGAGCTCGCGCTTCGGCGACTCGAGATGTCTGGGAAGAAACTGGCACCGACAACGCGTGTCGGTAAGGGCGCCGATACATTCGTCACACCTGCTTCGGCGCATCCACAAATGGAGGCGCCGCCACAGCAAAGCAGCAGATCGCGCGCATTAGATGAAAACTTCTTTGAGTCGGGCACCTCGTTATCCGCGCGACCGTTTGTGCAAGGGGGTTGGCGGCACGGGCAGGAGATTTCACGGGCAACGATGTTCCCTCACCAGCAGCGGGTAGCCAACGACGGCACCGTGCTACCACCTTCGGGTGTTCATTTCAATACCCGAGAGCCCGGAGCGAAGGGGAAGAAGCATTTCAAAGGTACGAAGCACGTCAAGGCGCGAAGCGGGAAGGGGTATGATTTAGATTGAGTACATAGTGATCGATTGGACCTTGTACATGTGTGAGAGGGCAGCTGCTATTCATTCCAGGTGATCACGTCCGAGTGACTGTCGTCTGTCTTGTGATCGCGTTTCCGATGGAATGCAAGTCGGTCACGAGTTGGGAATAACCGATAGCACTCTGCAAACACAATTATCTTTTGAACTCGAAGATGACGGGGAGTGTATGGTACGCACGATCAAAGTTGCAGATATAGATGGCTGTACTGTGAAAATGGGAGGATGGGCATACGATAAATTAATTTACATAGAGTGCATCCATACTCTGTTGGCGTAGCTACTCTGCTCAGCCCTGCAGCATTCTTGATGTCCTCAGCAGTCGAGACGTCTGAGCATGTTAACGAGGTGTGTTGGCGCGTCAAAGTCGACATGAGTAAGGGTGAAATCCGAACTATCTGATAGTACAACACGCCCCATAAGAGTATCGGGAGCCATCTTGATAGTCGATACAGATGATTCGCAGAGTCTGAAGGTGGTCGAGGTCGGTCGTCGACGTATACTAGATCGTTGAACCTGTAGCTGACGTAATGCAGCGGCTTGTTGGTTAAATCACATGATATTGTCTCCGCAAGCATAGTAACCTGGTGGGCGCATACTACTAACACAAACCCATGATATAGAAGTAGACACTTTGATAAGTAACTCCATACGCTACATGCCGATATAAAGAAACTCGACCATCAAATCCAGATACTATAATAAACACTTCGAGTATGAAGATAGAATGAAAGAATCCCGACGAGAAAGATAATGTGGCGCCCAATAAACTCAATGGTACAAGACTATACAACCTCCTAACACACTCTAAACCTCAATAGAAAAGTTGGACGGTGACATTCCGTCTTGCGTGATCTGGATCCCCTGCCAAGACCATTCGTAGCGCGAGACGGCGGGAGAAGCGCGAAGACGAGGTGGAAGTAGCGCTTCGAGGGAGACTAGAGCGGCTTCGAGGTCGAGCTCTTCTTGAGTAACAGGTAGCGTTTTGAGTTGAACTTCCATCGCGGTGGGGAGGTCATCGTGGAACCCGATGGTAACACTTCCGTCGCCCGTGATACTCGCCAAGACTTCCAAATCGTCGAGAGTGGGGATAGGCAACGCGTCGATGTTGTCGAATATGCGATTCCAGTCGATAAACTCGAGGAAGGAGAGTTGGGAAGGTGCGGAGGCAGAAAGCGAGGGAGGAAGAGTCGCGCGTTCGTTATGGCGGGCACCAACATCGGAGAACGGCTCGCAAGCGGCCATGATCGCGTCAATAGATCCTTCAGGGAGACCGCTTGGGAGGGGCGTGTCGTCGAGGCGGGACGCTGCACACTCGGTATCATCCATGATGATTTCTTCGACATCCGCTGTTGCATCAGCTGCGCAGGTCTTTACTTCTTCTTTGCATTGATGGTTGTCGATGATGAGAGGGGGGCTAACAAGGTCAAGCGTGTTGAGACTGGAATGCAAGGGACGTTTGCGTTTGGGAAGGGGCTTGATGGGAGTTTGGCGCAAAGGAGTGCCAGTGCTGGAGATATCAAAGGAGTAAGCGAAAGGCGCACGCGAGAAATAACATAGAGGAAAGGCATACGTAGGGGGGATATTTTCCATGTTGCCGAGGCGATTGTAAAAGTACCGCAGCGGGGGAGATGGCTGACAATGAACGCGGGTGGCCGGTAAATATAGGTTCAAGATGGCGGTGAATACAGTCTTGGTGTTGTCGTCGCGGCGTTAGAAATTACATAAGCCTCGGAGGACATTTGTGACTGTTCTTCCAAGTTGAATGCAAGGACAAAATCTCTAGAGCGAGTGTACTATGGGCATCCGGCAAAGGCGCATCTGTGGAAGAAACCGGTATCATGATCCAATATGGAGTCATGTGCGGGTTTCTTCGATTGGACGTGTCTTTGCTGAGAAGCACCAATGAGCCGCTTAGTCACAGACGAAGTAAATATTAATGAAGGTACTGCCATATATCTCACTTGAGCAACGCCATCTTGAAAGGGGTCGTTCAAGGGCTGTATGTGCAGCATCTGAATTGATACTCGGGTGTGCACGCGGCACAATATTAGCGTACATATCGATGCGTAACTCCGTGCAGCCAGACTCTTTTCCGATTCCGATAGAGATCCGGGTCATTAACCATACACCCACGGTCATCGATAAACACCCTTGATCCTTTCCCGATACCCACCTGGCGAAGATGGGACGCTTGACGGGAGGATCCGCGCTGCGCCTTTTTGCTCTGCCTTTGCTCAAGGCCGTTGTCATCAACTGCTTGACATACAATGTCACATACGATATCACCAACAGCACTGTGACCCCCGACTTCCCAGTAACGTGGTTCCTACCGGAGGTATGGACTGAGGACAATAATGGGTTCAATGCCGGAGGTGGTGGTCGTATCACGACGACCCAAGGCGCAACTATGAACTTCACATTCGTCGGTCGGTATTTCCCTTCCCGACATCTACGTCCTTGTTGATATTCAAAAATGGTGTTTATACAAAAGGCACCGCTGTGTACTTGATCGGAGTCAAGGCGCCTGGCAGCGACGTGATCTCTATCACTGTCGATAACACGGACCCACAGACTCGGAATATTAGCAGTCCAGATGCGAACGTTTACTGGTTTCGCCAGATGTTGTTTGCACAAGAAGGCTTGAACCCCGGCACGCATACTTTCCTCGTGAACCATAGCAGTACAGCGGGATCGCGCCTATCCTTGGACCAGATCATGTAGGTACCCAGTACATTCTTCAAGTCGAAGTGTTTATTCTCACGACTATGAGCAATTATAGAATTTCCAAAGACACCGACATCCCAAGTGGAACCTCAGGCGGCCCACCCAAAAACACCGATGCGCCTGACTCGGCCCCGCAGCCCGCGGCCCAGAAAAACAAAGGTGCGATCATTGGTGGGGCTGTCGCGGGCGTTGTAGCCCTTGTGGCTATTGGGGTTGCCCTCTTTCTCTGGTTGCGCCTCCGCAAGGCACGATCAGCCGCGCGAGACACGCGCGGCGCTCCAGATGTGCGCCAGACGACACCTGCACATGCCAGTCCCTGGGAACCGCCGCTCAATTCTACTGTCGTATTCACCCCTCCTCCTATTATGCGCTTCAGCTCAGCACCAGGCGGATCACATACGCCTAGCATCATTAGCCCCCCGTTTGGGAGCCCTGAGGTTGGCCCTAGCGCTATGCCCTCTCCTCAGCTCGGCCCTCAATCTGGGCGTGTGCATTTCGTGGAGAAGCCGCCACCTACACCCGGGCCACCACCCTACATGCACCAGTAACCCCCCCTGCCCCCATACTCCTTCCCCCGCCTGCTGTTTATCCCGTTTCTTCTTATATATGAAAGTCCACCCGCCCAAATGTACCGCTTTTTGCGTGCGCTACTTATGACATTATCCTCTACCTTCATCATCCGGTTTGCGCGGCGTTACCGAACAGAACTGTATTGGAGCGTTCAAAGCATCTCCGTATCACGTACACATATTGCGCTACGTAAGGCGTACTAGCAAACTACGCATCCCGAATCTGACCGCTATAAATCGAAAAGTCGCGTTCAAAGCATTAATATTGATATTAAACTCAAGTGAGTTTAAAACTTGAAACTCCCATCAACTTTTTTCACCCCTCCTTCATACAAGTTCTTGAATAGGCGCTGCTCATAATGGCAATATATTCAATGGTTTTTACAGATCAGGCCCCCGCCATGGTGATGTCCGATCCTCCGACACTCCCAGTTGATGGCTGCTGAGCCCCACTCATGTCTCCCCCTCCCCCTCCGTGTTTGGGTGGATCCCTCGATATCATATGAGAGGGTGGAACAGGCAAGGTAGGATTCGTAGCGGCCATTGATGGTGCAGCCACACTCGGTTTGGATGTCGATGCTGGCATCGGGATAGAAGCGGAGGCGTGGGCTGGCGCATTGATATTATTCGCACCCGCACCCGCACCCGCACCCACACCCGGCACTGGTGAGCTGAGACCCGGAACGGATACTACCGTGGCATTGTCGTACGATCGCCGAGTGCGCGGAGAAAGAGGAGGTATCAGAACTTCGACCGTAAGTCGAGGCGGAAAGTATTTACGCTCTGGCCGTCCTTCCTTGATGCACGTTCGGCAGACTGTATTCGTAATTTGCAAGGGCGTTAGTCTCAGAATAACTAAGGGGCATAGGCATATAAAGCGATGATGAGAGAGGGGTACGCACCCACAACATCTCCCAGGGGACGATTTCCTTTGGCGTGAGGGTCGGGTTTACCACAGCGCACGCAGAGGGGTTTAGGTTTTGCCTGCGACCTCCGCCGCTTGGCTGGAGGTGCGGGTGTAGATGATGCAGAGGGGCCGGCACCAGCAGTGGCGGTGGGGTGGGGTGGTGCCTGGCGCTGGGTTACTCTGCGCTTGATAGGTAGGCCTGCGTCATGACCACGAGATGACCGGAGTGCGATCGGCTTTGGTGCAAATTTGTCTGATAAGACCTACAAATCGAGTGAATACACAATGAAGAAGAGAGGAGATAAGAAAGTATCAAACCTCGCTCAGTTCGGTGAGAAGAGGTCCTTCTGGGAGCCGATGTTGGAGGAAGACCCGTCGTGGTGCTTGTTTCAACTGTGGTATATGGTATATGTATGTCAGAATGTGGCGCGTCGCAGATAATACCATATTGTACGCACTAGGCCACTAAATATTTTGGCGATTTCTTTTTCTCGATCCTTGTCACCCGCCTTGACTTTCCGAGCCATAGCATCCCATATTGTTGCAGGCATCCCCGTAAAACGAATCGTTATGGGGTGGCGTCCTGGTGGCTTGTCCTTGGAGCTTCCAGCAGTGGGAGTCCCGGAGGCTCCTGGCTTATCGCCGAACGGCACAAAAGTTGACAGAAGGACCTCATTCCAGGCGCCGCCGTCGGTGCCCTGAACGAGCTCTACCAGTGCTTGTTCCATAGGGAGTAGCCAGCGGTCACTCATGTTATCTTTCAGTTCGAATACTACATCTGTGCGCTGGGGAACAGAGGCATCATTCTGGGCAGTGGAAGGTGCAGACGTGGATGCAGGCGACTGAGAGGTTGTAGGTGTTTGTTTCGTATGAGAGGGAATTGCCTGCATGAATTTTCCTAGAAGCGCCAGTTGTTCGGCGTTGGCTTTTCCTTCCGCCGCCAGATTCAGGGCTTCCTGTAGCGCAGGATTTGACTTGGCTTCGGTGTTTACTTGGGCAAGCAGACTCGCCGGAAGAGGCTCTGACGGCCTGGGGATAGCAAGGCTGAATGTACTCGTGCTTGCCTGCGAGGGTGCGGGTGATGGAGGAGGAAGAGCAGCAGGCGAACGGTTAGGAAGATATGGGTTGTGAGCGGGCAATTTGCTCGGTGTGGCGGAGAGTGGAGCAGCATTCGGTGGGAGCGATAATGGGAGCGACGCATTGGGAGGTGGTGGGTTCGATACCAACGTCGATGAATTCTGGGGAAGCGAGGTAGGGGCAGGAGGCGCATACCTTATTTCAAAGAACTTCGTCTCTGGAAATAGTATAGGCCCAAGTTCGATAGTACATTTTCCAAGGAGGTTGACAGTGTGGGGTGGTTGTACTATTTCTACAGCACTCTTGGCGCGTGTTCTTGAGCTGAACTTGGTGAAGGCACTTGTGAGCCAGTACTGGCGAGCTATTTGACGGTGTATGAGTGAACCGAGGACCGTTTGATGATAGATGGGATGTACATTGGCGAAGTGATTGCAATAGTATCAAGCTGTATAATACTCGTAAGTCATCGTGGATCCGACGGCGCCTGGCACTGCAGCCCATACCTGTCCTGGACTGACTTGAGCGGCTTTGGCTCAGCATTGTCTGCCGCGACCACGCCCGTTGTTTCCTCCCAGCCCGGCGTCTTCCCTGCTGGAAGGTTGAATGTGCGACTCATCGCAATTAGTGCACACTGCAAGCGGAGGGTGGAGACTTTCAGATTGCTTTCAGACGCGTACTTCGACTAACAGACGCCCACAGACGCCCACATCGGAAACAAAAGATCACGTGCTACGCATAACGCGCTTCAATAGTCTCCCGCTGGGTCCACGCGGTGCCAGATCGTTGTGTCAAATTCTGGCGTTATGGTGGCCCAGCTTGTTGCTTCCCAACGTCCACCTGCTGCTGCCTGTACTTGCGAGTACAACGCAATATGGTTTCCTGTCTTTTGGCCCTCGCCTTCGCCCTTTACTCTGTCGCTCCTTCTGCTGCTGCTCCCCGCCCCCGCCATTCTTTTGTTGTCAAAGACAGTCTTGCTGAGATCCCCCACGGCTGGATTCAGCACAGTCCTGCTCCGGAGCACTATTCGATCAAACTGCGCATCGGTCTCCCTCAGCCAAACTTTCGTTCTCTCGAGGCTCAGCTGTATGAAATCAGCAATCCTAATCATCACAACTACGGCAAGCACTTGTCCAAGGAACAAGTAGACGCACTCGTTGCTCCTCACAAAGAGTCCACCCAGCTGGTCGATGACTGGCTCGAATCCCACGGTCTGAGCCAAGACGTGCTGGACAAGTCCAGCTCCGGTGACTGGGTCACCGTCACGGTTCCCGTGTCCAAGGCGGAAGAGATGCTCGATTGCGAGTACCATGCTTATAAACATCCTACCGATGACGACTTTATCGTCCGCGCTCAGAGCTACAGTGTCCCGGACTACCTACAAGGGCACATTGATGTCATTCAGCCAACCACTATGTTCGGTCGTCCCAAGGCGATGAGGTCCACTATAATCAATCAAGGGCTGGGCCTTGATCCCCTCGGAGTTGACTGCCACACCACCGCCACCATTAGCTGCCTACAGAAACTCTACAATACTGAAGGGTACCAACCCCTCAAAGATTCTGGCAGCAGGCTCGGCATCGCCGGCTATCTCAAGGTGCGTACCATCAGATCTAAGCAATGACAGCCTCTGAAAACAGAAACATCAGGAATACGCAAGTTACTCCGTACGCGGTTAACATCTTTGCAAATCCAGCCTTGCGCTTAAAACATCTTATCTCATTAGGACTTGAAGCAATTCTACGAAAATTGGCGTCCGGATGCCATCAACGGAACATTTGACTTTGTTTCTGTTAATGGTCAGTATTTATATTACCACGCCGTTTCCCTATTAACTCTATCGTTCCATATAGGTGGACTTAACGACCAGAGCACCCCCGGAGGAGGTAGTTATATATCTATAATAGTCAGCACCAAGTCCGTAAAACAGCGGCTGACATATCACCGAGTCAGAGGCAAACCTGGACGTTCAATATGGTGGTGGCATCAGCTTTCCACTTCTCAATAGTGCGCCATCTCATCCTTACCGGTGAATATAGCAGCCCACTCAGCCATAACCTTTGTTAGCCGTGCGAAACTTTCTGTCCTACTTACACTGTCGCAGCAATAATCCACAAATTTTAGTACTATTCCACTGCCGGATCCCCCCCAGTTATCCCTGATTCAGCTGTGAGACCTCTATGTTGCTACCGAAACCCGTGCCAAACTGACTCCTCGTACTGGTGATGGTGCGCCTTTAGACCCCAAGCAACCAGAGCTCCGAACCGTATCTTGAGTGGCTTACTTTCATTCTTAACGAGGCCAACCCTCCTCAAGTCATCACAACATCGTATGATGATAACGAGCGGACGGTTCCGAAAGATTATGCAATTCGTGTCTGTAATATGTTCGCCCAGCTTGGGGCTCGTGGCGTATCGGTGAATTCATTCCGCGCCACGCTTAAAAGTGTTTGGTCTTAATCACTATAAATGTTTTTACGATGGTTTTCATAGGTCCTATTTAGTTCTGGTGATGGCGGTGTAGCCGGGTCCCAAACCCCTCCTTCCTGCGAGTCTAACGACGGGAAGAAGGCCAAGCAATTCATTCCTACGTTCCCTTCAAGCTGCCCATTGTAAGTCAGAACTGGATATCCACTCTGCTGGGCTTATTTCTTACAGCCTCCTCTCATGTTATTGCCCCAGTGTGACCAGCGTTGGTGCCACGTATCGCATTGAGCCAGAGATCGCTGCTCCGTTTTCATCAGGTTTGTTCCGGCTCTTACCCTTGTCGCTCTTTCGACTTTGATTCCTTACGTTCAATGAACCCGTAGGTGGATTTTCCAATTACTTCTCCCGTCCCGAGTACCAAAACGGCCATGTCGACTCTTATCTCGATTTCCTTGGTGACACGTATGACGGGATGTATAATAAGTCTGGGAGAGGAACGTTCGTTCATGCTCAGCCTACACCAACCTCTTGCTCCATACCGGCACTGATCGGCTTCTATCTATCATCCATGCCTCTAGCCCTGATGTGTCTGCTCAAGGACAGAACTTCCAAGTTATCGATTCCGGGAAGAAATACTCTACAAGCGGAGCATCTGCTTCGGCCCCGACGTTTGCAGCTATTGTATCGCTCATCAATGACCACCTTTTGCGTAATGGTCAAGCCGTACTTGGGTTCTTGTGAGTGGGGTTCTACTCTCCCCTGTCTACGCTGATGAGCTGACCTTTTCCCGGGGTACAAAGAAACCCGTGGCTGTATTCCATCGGAGCGGATGGGCTGAATGATATCCTTGGTGGGAGTAATCCGGGATGTGGTACGTGGACGCCACTTTATAGCGTGTACGCTCTCTATTCATATAGCTCCTGATCTCCTCCTTTTTTTTTAATAGGAACTATGGGCTTTAGCGCCACTCAAGGTAAGGAGGCGCTTCCCCATTTCATTCGATCAGTGCTAAGTGTGCTCTCCTTCAAACGATTAGGATGGGATCCCGTCACAGGTGTGTTTGTGATTACACAATACCCCCACACCTTGCAGCTGATGTGTACGCCCTTCGGCCAAATAGGTCTTGGAACGCCTGACTTCAAGAAATTAATCGATCTCTTGTCCGACTCGGAGGGTGATGATGATCAATAGGCTCCATGGCACTCTGCTGTAACTCGCTCCTTTAACCCGCGGGGTCCATGCCGTGAACAGATGATGGGTATTATAAGTGCATTGACATATGTAGATGGTGGTACAATTGTGTACATGCGGTATACTTACACACTCGGCAATTGCGAAGATTACTACAAGCTCTAAACCAAAAAAACGACGTAATAACCAGCTAAGACTCGATCTTCACCCATCCGCACGCCCGGCATGTCCAGAAAGACGCCTCCATGCCCTCCTCCCCGCATGATAGACATGTCCAGCCGGCAGAGGGGTCACGCGGGCGGTCGGATAAGCATGCGAGACACTGGAGCGCGAGCGTGGGGTTCAGCAGTGTGCACGCTGCACAAGCCCATTCCGCGGATTGGGCGGGTTCGGTTATCTGAGCTGAGTGGGAGTGGGAGTGGGAAGGTTCGCGAGAGACAGAGGCAGCAGCAGCAATGGGAGTGACTTGTCGGTCTCTGGCACGAGACGCCGAAGCTATGCGGTTAGACCCCAAGCCTGAGGACACCGTAGCCATAGCCGTAGCCGTAGCCGTAGCCGAAGAGTTTGACCCTGGTCGATGTTTGCGAACACCGCCAGGAGGGACCTTTCCGCGCGAGGTAGGTTTTGCGGTGTCGAGGACTAAGATATCCGGGGACGGCTCCCTTTTGAGACCGTAGTCATAGCCTTCGCCATCGCTGTCGTCGCCAGTGAGGTCGATGACGGTGCTTTGGACGCCTTCCTCAGCTGCTCTCGCCGTCTCTTCCTCGGCCTCGGCCCCAGAGGCGCACGCCGTCTGATCTCGTATCCTCCTCTCCGCAGCCTTGTAAATCCGAGAAGGACGATCCATGTCAATTCAATAATGCACGCAAGCACAAAAGGGCTGAAGACACGCAAACGGGACCTACCTGAGCAGCCAACTCGCGCGGCGTCAGCCCGCGCTGCGTCTTACCCCCTAACCGCCCCCCGCGCCCGATCGCCACCTGCACCTGTCTCCTCTTCTCAGCCGCCTCCAGGGCCTTTAAACGCGCGATGTGCGGGGGTAGATTATGTGATACGCCCTGCCCAACGGCCGTCCCTTTCCCATGGAACCCCTCGCCGTCGTACCCGCTGATTCTCAGCGAATAGTACTCGTCTTCGAGCCCTTTCAGGTACTTGTAGAATTTCTCGTCGTGGGGTCCGTGAACGTTGTGCGTGAGCTAACCCAGTAAAGATAAAGGGCAAGATAGAAGTGAAGATAAAGATAAAGAGAGGGTCAGAGATTAGGAAGTGGGAAAGGCGGATGATAGAGTGGGGAGTGTGAGACTTGCTTCGTGTAGCATGACAAGGACGAGCTGCCCCAGCTCGTAGAATGTGTTGGGGGCGCGTGCAGGCCGGAGGCGAAGGAGGATCTTCTGGCCTGCATCAACGTCTGTGGGCACAATATCAGTATGAAGCTGCGGCGATAATTAAGAAGCAAGCGTAACTGAGCCCTGTAAGAATATAGCGATCATCAGCCCAGAGTCTCCGAAGACCGCTCTTCAGCTTGAGAGGTGGCGCAATAGACGCACCAAGTAAATTGTCGCTCTTTGGAAAGAACTCTGCAAGGACAGGCAGCGTCCATCCGTGCGCCTTCATGATCGGTTTCACAAGACTGGCGATCTTCTGGAGGGTTTCGAGGGCCTTGTCTTCGTGTGGCCGCCCCTTGAGATGCGTGAACGCCTTGATGAGAGACATGGGGTATAAACCTGAATGACCACTATTACTGTTGCAAGGTAGAACACGATGACGAGCGCGAGCAGAATGCGAATGAGAGTGCGCTGCTCACTGGAAATGTTGGTGGGCTCGAGTTACAGCTAAGGGAGGTCAGAGCAAGAACGACGGGGCTTTATAGGCTTGCCACTGCGCAGGACGACGCGTAAGAGCCTGAGTAAGACGCGTCGGCGCGTACTAAGCGCGAGCTTATGGAAGGTTACCGGCGCTTATGTCAGCGCGCAACTCACCTTCTTCGGCGCATCATCGCCAAGACACTTGCAAACGGCGGCATCGATGCTTTTGAAGGCGCGCACTTTGCCCACGGACATTCGATCCACATGCATGATGGAAAAGCTCTGAGCCTACGCCTGAGACACTCACGATGGCGGTCACGCACCCACCGCCAAGAGTGCCCGCGCTGACAATGACACGCATGCGTCGATTCGGCGTCGATGTCGGACTTTTGTAACCAAGCAAACCTGGGTCTGGGTCCGCTCTGCTCAATTACTCAAATTAAATTGAAGCCTGGGGCGCTGAAGCCGTGCCCTTCGATTTGATATGGCTGCACAGAGGAGTATTTGCCTTGCGATCAGAGTAGCACTGCCGTTCATTTCATTGTGCTGCCGAGCGGCGTCTCGAGATTGGGCCGCTCTCAATCTCTACTATATCCATTGTGGGCACTACGGTGTCGAGATGAGCGCGAACGTGCGGTATCAGCTGCTTGTGCCGATGGGCTATCTCGGTTTTGGACTGCTGCCGAAGTTGGCCACCAGCCGATGATCGTGATGATTGTGGAGAGCCTGCCGCGGGTACGAGAAGGAGTTCTGCATCGGCATCGATATCGGAGGGCACAGTTGACCACTTCCAGGCTGCTGGGCCTTTCACCACCCTGGCGTGAGACTGGCAGGAGCCTCCGACTAGTATTAGTTTTGGGGTGGTCTCCCGCTAAATACCAACGCTCGGCATGTGCGCGAGAATGACATAGTGGTGATGCATTCGTGCTTCTCGGTGCACGCCGATCTTGGAGCGCGCAAAATAAAGGTCATAAGAATATTAATGCCCTCCGGCCGGGCGGGGTGTGCCGCACGAGCTCCTCGGCAGCCTCTTGGCCGGGTTGTTTGGCGGAGCCGTCGTCCTCGGATGCAATTGCCGGCTGCCGGGCCCAGATCCTTGGTCTGCAGCGCTATAAATACGGCGCGCCTGATTGGCGGTGGGCAGAGCCGGGGAGCCGGCGTGAGCCGAGGGGATCGAGGCTAAGCAGAGGATTCAGGGTCCGCTAGGGACGCGGCAGAGCGGCGGATTGTTGGTCGTCCAAGGAATCTGCCACGGCAGCCGGCATGGCGGGTTGCTGCTCGACTATAACTATGCTCTCCTCCCCGTCCCCAGCTCCTCCGCCCCCGCCCACGCCCACGTCCATGCACGATGTCCATCGACGACGCGCATCCCACGCCTGCCCAGCCCGCTGCACGCGATGACGAGGTCAAGTCCGAGCTCGCCCACCAGCCGGAGACCTACCCGCCAGCACCGCTCCCAGTGACGGAAAAGGGCGTCCCAGTCGCGCCCCAGCCTGTGCCGCCGCCTGTGCTTGTCCAGCAACCCGCGCTCGTCATGCGCTGGATCGATCGCGGCGCGCTTTTTCCTACTCTCCAGAACCCACGATCCTACTCCAAGTACCAAAAAGTCCTGCCTTTTGCTCTGTTGCTACGAGTCCTGTGTCTTATGCATCGTACTCTACCTGCGTAGATTCTCATAGTGTTTACCGTGTCCTTGGCTTCCTTCACTGCACCGTTAGTTTCTTTTTCCGCCCTCTTCGCACCCTTCCTCACCCTGTTCCCGTTCAAGTTTCGCGTCCAATGCCCTTCTGCCAGCATTCCCCGCCATCCAGGCTTCATATCGAAGCACCGAAACCAGGGTCAGCCTTACAACCACTGTATTCCTCCTCTCAATAGGCATCAGTCCGATATGGTACGTCTCTCCTCCGACCCTTCAGCGGCGAACTTCATCCATATTCAAATGCATCCCCTTTCCAAGGCACGCCTTCCTCTCCGAGAGATATGGTCGACGGCCGGTTTACATTTTTGGCTTCCTCCTTTACATCATCGCGTCTATCTTGTGTGCAATCGCTCCCGGTGCCCCGGCCCTCACCGGCCTTCGCTTCCTCCAGGCCATGGGAAGCTCCTGTGCTCAAAGGTACACCAGATTCGCCTCCGTCGCAGGGTTTGATCAGTAGCTAATGTTGGACGCCCTTTTCTTGCTTAGCGTTGGCATGGGTTCAATTGCCGACATTTACGAGCCCGCGCAAAGGGGTCGGGCTACAGGATGGTAAGCGCGCCATTTAAAAATAGCCCTTTTATGTGGTTGCTTATTTACATCTACCATCCAGGTGGTATTTGGGTCCCATAATGGGTCCATTAAGTGAGTTGGTCCAGAGTTGGCCCATTGAATGCTGCGGAGCAACCAGCTTATCCTATTCTTGTACTCACTAAAAGTCGCACCTCTTGTTGGTGGTGCTCTCGAGTCCTGGTTGGGATGGAGAGCGATAGGCTGGTTCTTAGCCATTTGGGGTCAGTGCATTCAAATCCCTGCCAAGTTCCGCAGTCTCATCGTGGGCCGTGAGCAGGGGTGGTACTTTGGGTGTTCATCGTCCTATTCCTGCCCGAAACTTCGCAGAATCTCAAGGCGCGACAAGCAGCCGAAGTTGCGGCAGCGCTCCTTCCCCCTGCCCCGTCCACCACTTCCGCTCGCCCTCTAACTCGTTGGACAAAAGTCAAATCTGGGCTGGCTGAGGGATTCTCGTTTTTCTTGATCCGGCCTCTGCGTACTCTCGCGTACATTCGGTATCCACCAATCGGATTGACCATCCTCCTTGCATCGGCGTGCTTTGCATGCGTGTACGCCGTCGCCACGACAGTCACATGGGCGTTCCACAAGGCGCCATACCACTTCAGCCCCATCATTGTTTCCCTTATGTATATTCCCAATTGCGTGGGGTAAGTCTCTCATCTCCCACACTAGCAGCCCTAACGCTGACAGGGCTATCACTGTTTTCATTAGGTATATAATCGGGTCCGTCGTGGGTGGCTATCTCTCTGACCGCGCCGTGGCACGGGCTAGGGCAAAATACGGCGATTCGTATGCGCCCGAAGTGAGATTGATGTCGGCTTGGACGGGCGTGCCCTTGCTTCCTGCGGGCCTATGTTCGTGACCCTGGGCTTCCTGCTTTTGCGGACACGCGCGCTGATGGTATACATTTCGCTCCTGCAGTTCTATTCGGGTGGAGCGTGCGAGCGGGGTTGCATTGGACGGTACCGGCGCTTGGAGGGTTTATTTTTGGAATTGGTCAGATGTTGGCTATCGGAACGGTTCGTGCTACTTCCGCACACTCCACCAGATTATTTCTGTCTGACTGATTTGCTTTTTTTCCTTCATTAGATGATGGCGTATTTCGCCGATTCAACAAAAGAAACCGCGTCTGTTGTGGCGTGCTACAATCTCGTGCGGAATGTGGCGGCGGGTCTCATCGCGGGCATCACGCCGAGCGCGCTGAAGCAGTATCGAGCGGGGTGGTTCATGACGATCCTCGCCATCGTCTGCATCGTATTCTCCGTGAACCTGGAGTTTGTACGGCGGTACGGGCCTTATTGGCGCCAGCGGCGAGACGAGGAGGAGGCGGAGAAGGCTGCCCGCCAGGCAGTGGCGACCAATCCGGCGTCTTGAATTCTCATTGAGTATAATAATAGAGTGCTGCACAGTCTGACTTTGAGTCTTTACGCCGGGGTGCTTACTTGGTTCGTAGCGGCTGTTGGATGCCCTTGGGTCCTCCTCCTTTCGTATTTGGGTTTTACGGGAGTTTTGCACGGGTAGATTTGACGAACATTTTGTGTACTACGATTATTTGTATGATACCTATTATCCCTCGATATCATGACTTGCGATGATTTCGCGACATTTTGTGATATTGACGATCTGGCGGTGAATCCAGTTTCGGATGTAATTGAATATTATCGGCTCTGGCGCTTGAGCCGCGTCCAGATCCACACCCGGACCGCCCAACGCGTCGCGATTCGTCTCCATGGACTATTTCACGAAATTCCTGCGACCGGCGACCACCACGGAAGCCAAGTCACCAGTGGCCGACTACCTCTCCGAGCTGCACAAATCATGGACCATTGTCAAAGTCAGTTACTACTTACGAGATATTTGCTTGCTTGCGCGGCGAGATCGTGGCATGCGCGAGGCTTGGCTTGAAAGTTGACTTTACACTTTGCACCTTTACGCCTTTTACGTATACTAGGACACGCTCCTCCATCCGGACGAAAGGCAGCTTACGCGTGGGATCCAGTCGACCGATGTGCCTGCGAATCTCCGCGCGATGGTGGATAATCTGGTGTGGGAGTCTAGTCGTACGGATGAGGAGTGCGTGCTGCGTTCTAATATCCAACGCCGGATTCGGCGCGTCCTAAATCATGGGTCATTGCTGACTGTTTCATATTCTTGTAGTACCACCGGAGCATGCTTGGAATACCTACTCAAGAACGGTTTGGACTCTATCTCGCTGCCCTCAAACTTAAGTTCAGCGCGTTTACGCACTGTTCTATATTAGATGTCCTCTTCACCCTCGTCCGACTAAGCGAGAACGATCGGCCGTCCGGCGTACATGGCGAGGTGCTGCGGGCGATATCCAACATGGTCGTGCTGCTGGACGAGCACTTTCTCGTGCACTCCGCCGTCCACAGGGCGATCATCCGGCTCCTGCGGTCCTGCGTGGGGGACGAAATAGAGGAGAAGGTGGATGGGAAGGCGAAGCCGATGGGTGCTGCTGGCGTTACCTCCAAGAGCCAGCCGTCTGATCTCGAGGTCGATCGTGAGTACGATTGTCTATTGTGTAGACTGTGTTCTGCCAACCGCCGACATGCATTTGCGCCGTGGTCTAGTTGTGGATTTGCTGTGTATCCTGTGCAGCCGGATACGCGCGTACCCGGACCTCCTCATGATATTCTTCCACGACAGGAATTGGTTCTCGTCTCAGCCGCTTGCTGCTGTGGACGAGGAAGCAGAGGACGAAGACGAGGAGGATGAAGATATATTGGCAAGGGCGACGACGGCCCGGCCTCCCTCACCCAAAGCTCCTTCCATTACCTCGTCTGATGGTAGCGAGCCTGCGAATGTGCCGCCTCGGAAGACGCAGTACGAATTCCTGATTTTCAACTATCTCCTTCGGTTCGTGCACCGGGAAGGGAGTATCGGAGATTTCTCTAGGGCTGGCTTGCTTTTCCTCATGGACATCGCCATGACAGCTGGAGGCGGGGCATCTTCTGCAAAAGAAACCGTCGGCAACACGGAGATTTCGCATGATTTATCTGCGGATGCGGCTTTAGCCCTGGCGGAGTATATCTTGGACGGCGATTTTGCCGAGGTATTGGGTGCGGGGTTAGCCGCGGTCTATTCGCTCCTGCCGACCAAGTTGTATGTGCGCCGCGATTCTGCGCCTGAAGGGGGGCAGCCGGGGACTGGCATGGTATTGGGCGGAGTATCAGAGGAAGAGCGGCAGGTTGTGGAGGACGAGGAGCTGGAGAGAGCTCAGATGATGGGGCTCGAGGTCTCCACCAACCCGGATTTCCGGACGCGACTTGATCATTTCCTCAAACTCCTGGAGTTCCTTCAAGATGTTCTGCGCAAGAACGAGCCTGTTCCACGGGAGGATCTGGAAGGATCCCTGGACCCTTCTGTCCTTGTCGGCAGTGCGATTGTGCAGTCTATCCTTGACGCGTTCCGTTCGATCTTCCTGCAGAATGTGCTCTACCCGTCGATTCTCGAGTGTTCAGCGCTCGATGGGAGCGCCGTGGCGGTGATGTCCTATATTGATATCATGCTTCAGACGCTTGAAGACGAGCGACTCTCCGACTCGTTGATAGAGTTCCTCATGAGCGAGGAGGATGATGTGGATCAGCCTAAGTTCGGGCACCGGCGGAACGCCACGCTGGCGCTCACTCCAAAGGAGAAAAAGATAAATCGACGGAAGAGTAGGGCCATGCTTTTGCTAGAACTTGAGGCGCCCAACCAGAAAAAGCCGTCGTCGTATCTTACGTCGCTGGGCCGGTTCACTCTCAAGGATCTTATACTATCTGGGCTCAAGTCGTCGTCACAGCCGTCGGGCATCGTAGCGCTCAAATTATTACGGTCTCTCCTCACACGGCATTGTCGGCTGGCTGTGAAGGGGCTATTGACAGTTGCACAGGACCCACACGCAACGAGTTTTCCTAGGCCTTCGTTAATGTACCCCGATGCCTTGATGCCTGCTGCCTCGACGTTTGGCGGAGATGATACGTTCGCCTATCCTGGCGGCGCAGACAAATCTACCGCATCCAACCTGATGCTTTCCATGATGCTCAACCCCCTCTTTGTTCAGCCGGGTACGTCTTATATGGAGCACGAGCATGAGCTAGACCTGTACTTCACCCTCGTGTCACGCGTCGATCCTTCGCAGGAAGACGCATTCAGCACGGGCTATGATCATTACTTGGAGGATGCCATGTCAACGGTCCAAGGCGAATCTTGCTTCCTCGACGAAACGCACTCTACAGGCGAGGGGAGCTCGGTGAAGCATCGACTACTGCCGTCCGACCCGCTGCTCAGCGTACTACTACGCTCCCTTCGCCTGTTCTTTTCTCACACCCCCGCGTACAACGTCGCCCTGACAGGAGCGATCGCCAGCCTAGCCGCATGCCCCCACCGCTCGATGGCCGGGTGGCTCACGTATGCCTCGACGACAGAGGATGCTGTCGAGTGGCCAGCGGACAGCTCCTTCATGACCAACGCCGATGACGACGAGGACGACCGCTCGGTCGACTTCGAGGTGGACGAGCGGCTGAGTTCGGGCGTGAAGAAGCGCCCGAAGAGGAACCTAAACGACATCAGCTCGTTGCCGGTCGTGTACACGATCTTGTCTGGTCTTGTTTCCCAGCTCGACAGGTATCGCCGGCTGGTGAACAACTTTGACAAATATCTCCTTGAGCGCCGGCAGGGGCTTCTGTTCACGGAGAACCTGAACGACGCCCTGAGCCTTGTGCTGGATCTGTCCACGGAGGCACCTGGGGCTACGGCGCCCAAGATTCCCATAATTGTGCAGCCCCAGCCTCAGCCCACACTAGCAACTTCCCAAGCCAAGCCCGCTAAATCGAACATATCCTCCCTAGTCTCTTTCCTCACCCCCCGAAAAGGCCGCCCAACATCGCGGTCCACTTCACCCCCTCCGGATCCCGTCACCCCCAAACCCAAGGGAGGCGGGCTGCAGCCGCCTAAGGCTGTCCCGGTTAGCCCCTTCACACCGCACTACCGGCAAACGGGGTCGATCGACCTCCAGCCATACGTAGCGCCCCCACCCGCGGCAGGCCCGTGGTCGCCCGCGCCCAAGAAGCGCAAAGGCTCAAGTCTGGCTACCTCTGTTTACACGGAGGAGCGGGACGTGTTCACCGCTACGCCAAACGCGTCCGCGTCTATGTACGGCGATCGGGATCGGGACGAGGAGGACGAGGATGAGATCCATATCGAGCGCAAGGCCGCAGCGCGTGTTACGTTGTCGCAACTGCTGGACAACGTCGTGATATTAGAAGAGTCCATCAAGGAGCTCGCCGCAATTGCGCAGGTGCGCAGATCTATGGGCATTGACTCCATATCTTACTTCTGAGGCGTGTGCGCCTGCGGAGAATACTGGTTGTTGTTGTCATTGTTCTTTTTTTCACGTTTGTTTTATATGCTATCTTTACTCGCGCTTCTCTTAATTCATATGCTGTTGTAAGTATATTCCCGAGCACGTACTAGATTTAGGGGCCAAGCAGGTCTATGCCCCATCTTGCTTTCAACGGCGTGTTTGCTTAGATCGACATGCACTTTTTGTTTCCCTCGTCGCTCCTACCTATCTGATCGGAGCATGAGCAGTACTAGTCCCCCGCTCACATTCCGACAATCGAGACCATATCATAACAAAACTAAGGTGCCAAATACTAAAAGTTAAACTATATACAATATCCAGACGGGGGGGGGGGGGTGAAGGTACAACAGATGTGCGTAAAATATGAGTTATCAGCGATCAAGAACGGTGACACCTTCATCTGTTTGATGCTTTTCGAACTTTCCTGCGCCGCGCCACCTCGGCATATTGAATAGGGTATGCGTAATGAAGGGATGAAGAGAGTCGGAATTACTAGAATGTCCAATCGCGATGTTCAAAAAGGAAACATGGGGAAGAATTATTCGATCGAGATGCGTGGTTGCAGCGGCGTGCCCCCGACATAACTTTCGCGCCCAACCATACCAGGTGATCCTGGTGCGACAGAGTTGTATTTGGAGTCCCTGTTGGCAAGCCCGGTTTCTGTTGAAAAGTTGTTCCAGAAATATCAGGATCGGGGCAGGAACAAAAGGGAAGACAAGAGCAATTAACCATTAGACTTGGGGTGACGCAAACCCTTGTCGAAATCGGCGAAGCATCGTAGACCGACAGCGAAAGATGCGAAGATGAGTATGAACGCAACGATCACTAGTATGGCAAAGAGAAAAGTTTAACAGTGGCGCTCATACTAGTAAATGACATATGATCCTTACAGAACACGGCAAGAGTGGTCCTGGTAGTGATGTATTGCCCCTCAGTCGAGGGTGCAAAGAGACGGGTGAATTTGTATAAGAAGTAAGCTTGTGCGCCGAGCATAAGGATGAGCGAGATGGTCATCAGCCTATTGATTTTGAGCAAAATATCAGGCTGAGTGGATAAGGACAGCCAGAGACTCGAGTTCCAGACCATTTAATCTCTCTCTGCACGGCGATGCCGCACGCCACTAGCAGGAGCAACACAATGGGGATGGCTGCGATAGTAATGCCGAATTCCGCCGTATTGTGATGCAGGACGAGGATGAGAAGCTGCGGCAAAGTTGCAATCAGACGTGTGCATGGGTATAGAAGTGAAGAGACACACCTGCATAGTCAATCCAACGAAGCAAAAGAAGTCGAACTTGAGGAGGCAGATCATAACTTGATAGTAGCGATACATTGCTAAATCGTCGCGAGGTTAGGTGTTTAGACAATATAGGATGATAAGTAAACAGACCTTTCATTCTCGGATCTGCGCCGACAACATGGAAGACAGCCCAGCCAAATTCGCTGAAGAGCTGTCGGGTGAACCAGACAAGAGACACGAGGGAAGCCGCGAGAATGCAAGGAACGACGATGAGGAAAGCCTCGACCAAATGATATAGAGAGCTTGGTCCAGAACAGTTCTAATGGAAAGAATATACTGAGTACATTTGTGGGAGGATCCGGAGAAAAGACAAACCGCGTAATGAAGTGCGCAATCAGAACCGGGCATGGTGACGAGGGCGGTGTGAGTCTGATGGATCTGAATGCTGGAGAATACGAGCAATCCAATGTGGAACATAATTAACCCGACAAGCTGGATGATATTGCGCCGGTGTAACTAGGACCAAAGTGTCAGTCAATCATGCAATTGTGCAGTGCGAAGGCGAAGACGAACAGCATCAAGTGAGAGGATGAGGTGGAATACCTCCGCTAGTGCAAACAGGGCAAGGTAACAGGGCAAAGTCTATGATTATTATGGTTTCGAAGATCAGTATTCGGATTTTTGTTTCGTTTGCAAGGACGGCATAGGCATACCCGGTATCGGATGTTGGAAATCGTAACGTTGGCAGCCACCTGTAAAAGAGCGTATGTGTCATGACTTGGCCCGCGCGAAAGCGGACTGATGGGAAACGAACCAAACCAAACGCAATTGCGACCATGGTGAGAACGATGATTGCCTGGACAAGCACAGTAAGGATAAATCCACGCTCTGCGAGGAATTGGGTCACTATTGTGTGCTCGGATAAGCCGATTGCTAGGACTTACGGGCGCGCGTGCCTGTCGGGAAAGAATCAGCGTGACAAGAAGCAACAGGGTAGATGCAGAAAAGCACACTTACCGAGAAACGCTTCGACGGCCATGGCAATGGCGATGACGGGTCAAACGAGCTTGGGAGGAGTCGTGGATGGGCGAGACGGCGGCGAGGCCCCTGTTTTGAGGAAAGAGATCTTCTGGGAGCCGGCGAGCGCACACCGGTGAAGTACTAGTACTGATGGCGATGGCAATGTCGCCTCCGCGCCTCCCTGGATTCGGCCACCGGATGCAAATTACGTGCCGCTCGGAGGCACCAGCGGTGTCTTGGTCCTTGGAAAGGCCACCACCGCTCCATCATCTTTCGTCGGCTAAACTGCCACTTGCCATCCCACGACGTCCGCTGCAGCGCACACGACCGCGAGCTGAGCGTTGCCCACGATGGACAGACCACAGACGTTCACCAAAATTGACCTCAAGCCCAAGAGGCACCATGGCTATGCTGTTATCTTGTTTATCCTCGGCACACTACTCCCGCCTCTCGGTACGGTCTCTGCTTCACCGCTCGCGCACTGCCCGGCCCCCCACTGATGTCGCCGTCTTTCTCGTGCAGCCGTCGCTGCTCGCTTCGGCATAGGCAAAGATTTCTGGCTAAATTGCTTCCTCACCATCTGCGGGTACTTCCCCAGTCCGTACCCTCTACGTCTATTCATTTCCCGGCAAATTCTCACGTTGCACTGTGCCAGGTCACATTCACAATTTCTATATCCAAGTACGTTGGAACCGCCCCCTTTCACGTGTCTATATCACTGATAGTGTTACCCCCGTTTAGAACGTGCGCAACAACAAAAACCACCGCCGAACGCCCAAGTGGGCTATTCGCTACGGCCTGGTTGACACAACCGAGATACAACGCAAGAAGAAGAAGTCCCAGTGGGCGACCCGATTTAACGAGCGGTTACCGGAGTCGGCGCTGGAGGGTCAGGATTATGAAGAGGGCCAGACCGCTGACGATCCCTCGCGGAGGCCGGAGGGAGAACGCCGCAATGGGGACGCCGCCGGGGACTTGTGGACGCAAGAAGACGAAACATATTACCCCCCTCGTGACAATGCCAGCATGAAGAGTAGCAAGAGTGGCAGCTCGGGCAAGTGGCACTACCCTGCCAACTTTGATGATGCCGACGTTGGAGGAAGCAGCAAGAAGTCGAAGAAGGGCAAGAAGGATAGGTGGGCCCGAGTAGACGAGGCGATGCTGGGCGACGGCCCAGGTTCGACACGGAAGAGGAAAAAGAGCAAGAAGGGTAGTAGGGCGAGCGATAGCGCTGACTTTGCGCGCCGGAGCTTGGATAGCGTCGCCGAGCCAGAGGATGCTGTAGGTGGGCTTTACGGCGAGAGGCATACAGCGAATGGGAGCTCGAGCGCACCCAAGACGGCGGCGGAAAGGGAGAGGGAGGAGCAGGACGTTCTCAACCACCAGTTTTAATGTTTGCATTGCAATATTCGATGTTTTTGTACGATTCCCTAGCTACAGTACTGTATGTTCCCCTGCATCGCTTTCCTGGTAACTATTTACCACACACAACTAGATTGGAGCGCACGCCTCTTGGATAAGACAAGATTAGAAAAGAATCCCCGCTGAGTTCTTGGTAACCCAACGCAGAGTACTGTTCAATAAGTACCAAGCTCCAAATTTAACATCATATGTAACCAGCGCATTTGTTTGCTCACCGTCGCCATCCTTAGGCTTGTAGATACTTGGTAGTATTGACGGTCCGAAGCCCCGAGGCCGAGCGAGGGATGTTTTGCTGCCCAAAGGTCTCGCTTTTAAAAGGGGAAAGCCAGTCCACAGGGATTCAGGGGAGAGGTTAGATTGCGGTCAAAGTTGATGGCCGTACTGCGAAGCAGGTCAATTCCTTGTGTTGCCTTGGTGTTGAGTTTTTCGCTGACGCATAACCTCGCGGGCTCAACTGCCCGTCAAGTAAACATCCCCTTGGAGTGCCAAGGATTAACGACCTCAATATCACGGTGCTTTACAAAGAACGACTATATAACTAGTATTTATAAATGTTCTGAGGTCGTAATCGTAAATCATAATCAATAATGTCCTGGTACGCATGTCCGTGTGGGAGCAAGAGAAAAAGACCAACGTCGCCATCATCACCACTTTACGCTGTTGGGTCGAGGCCGAAATTAAGAGCGACGGTACCAGCGACGGTGTTGCCATCAGTGACCGTGCCGCTTCCGGTGCTTGTTACAACAGCGTATACGGTTCCCACGAGACCCGAGGGAAGAACGACCGTCTTGTCGTCGTTAATTGGGACGAAGGTGGTCGTCAACCCAGAGAAGAACGCGACGTAGAGAGGCGAAGAGGAGTTGTTGTCGCAATCAAACGCGAGGGTGACGGTTTCACCGGGACAATAGAACGTCGAGGAGGGCGCGCTCGCTGTCAGAGATGGGAGACCGGTTGCTGCGAGTGGGGCGTTGCTGGATGGGCAGGATACAATGAAGGGAGAAGCAAGAGAGAAGACCTCGTTGAGCGAGAGGGGAGTTTCGAAGGCGCTACCCCATGGGTTCTCCTTCAGCACGTCCGAGCCCACCCAGGCCTCTTGGCGGGACTCGGTAGCGAGGATGGAAGCAGCAGTGGTGAGGAATGCCGGGGTGCTCAGGAATTGGGCAGCCCCGGTGTAAGCTGCGACGCCTACGCCCTCGAAGACGAGAGAAAGAGCAACAAACGAATTGACGTCGTGGACAGGGCTGGCGAGATGATAGAGAGATGGTTAGCTAACACCATTTGAATAGAAGGGGAAATAAAACGAACAAGCTGTACTCGCATGCCTGTACGGCATTCGACCCAATAGCACTGGTGAGGAAATTGACGTGCTCCACCTCATGGCCCTTCATTTGCAAAAAGCGCTCGTATACTTGGGGAGGGAAGCCAGCATCGGAGAACGCCTGAGCATCGTACTGCCCAAGGTATTGCGTGCTGAGATATCGAATGCGTTAGATGGGTCGGTCCAATGAATCGCAGAAGTAGGCTCACTAGTAGGCCGCCTCGAGATGCTCAAGTGTCAGTGCAAACTGAAGAATATCAATTTCTATAGTAGAAGAAAGTACTGTAAGTGGGGAATCAGTTGAGAGATCCTCAGGCGATCGAACTAACCGGTCGGATTCGAAGTTCGGCGCTCGAGGGGGGCTGCGATCGCAGCGACAGCGGCAGCAAAAATAGCAAATGCAGAAGAGAGTTTCATAACGGGTTCGTAGATGAAAGAGGTTGAGAAGATAAGAGAGAAACGGAGGGGAAAGATGAGATGTTTTTTTCTTTCTATGAACACGCGTATTTAAACACCTTTCGCACCAATGCTATGTATGTATGGTTTGTGCGGCCTAGCAGGATCCCCGCTGGTAGTACATAGGAATGTCTCTGAGATTCCAGGCATATACGGCCTCGGAGCACAGGAGCAGTAATGCACGGTCGGGCGGTGATCGGGCAATTGCCACAGTAATCGTGCACAGCCGACGACACCGCCGCTTGCGCTACCACTCTAGTGCCAGTGCCCCTCCATGCAACGTTAGTAGTTTACCCAGCCGAAATCTTATTGTGCAGTCAGTATCTTCATCGAGGGTTAAGAATCAGCAACACCAAGGAGCAGGTGCACATTGATGCTGCTGAAGTTTAATCTCGAGACAAGCGATCAGAGCGTTTCCAGAAGTTCCGATAACGGTATACGGTACAATGAGCTGATGAGCACGTATTTGGGTGGAAGCATGCTCTGCGCGAGACCTTGATAGACATCGGAGAGTGGTGAGCCGTCGAGCTTTGATGGCGGGGAATTGCGCAAGTGGTAAGCAGAGCACCAGGATAGACGATAGCAGCTAGTATTTCCAAGGTAGTTCCCGAGTTTAGCACGGTATTCATGAAAATAATGCCGGCCTTACCGCATCGGGTTGCGTTTTTTGCTGGAGATTTGGAGCCAAATGTGCGGGCGTGGGTAAGTTTACAGATATGGACACAAGTACTTAAGAGCATGATTGGCTTGGGGCCCCGCCTCCTCCAAGTCCCGCTAGCTCGTCTCGTGCTGTCCCGCTCGCTCTTCCGTCGTACATTTCGCCCGCCGAGCCTAGCTGCAACCGCTTTCAAGATGTCCGCACCCGCCCCAGCCGCCGCTGCAAAAATCCTGGATGGCACTGAAGCTGCAAAGTGAGTACTCGCGAAACTATTGAACAACCCTGCATCTTCATCATCGATCATACACGTGCCAGGTCCATCCGCGCGTCTGTCTCAGAGCGCATCGCCGCCCGACGCGCAATCTTCCCGCGTTTCGCGCCCCACCTTGCCATACTCCAAGTGGGCTCGCGTCCCGATTCCACTGTTTACATTCGGATGAAACTCAAGGCCGCAGCGGAAATTGGCATTCGAACAACACACGCCCATCTTGCTGAAGGCACGAGCTTTGAAGATATCGTGAACGCCGTGCACAGATTGAACGAAGACGAGACCATTAGTGGCATCATCGTGCAGCTTCCCCTTGGGGATCACATAAGTGTTGATGAAGAAAGAAAAATTACTGAAATGGTCAGCCCAGAGAAGGATGTTGATGGGTACGCTCCCACCTTCTTCTATCACCGCCTCACCGCGTCTAAAACGCGCCTCCAAATAGTTTCCACGCGTACAACATAGGCCACCTTAATTCGCGCGGTGCCGACCCTCTTTTCGCGCCATGCACCCCTGCAGGCGCTATCCATCTCCTCGAAAGCACGGGCGTGCCTATCTCGGGCGCCCACGCTGTTGTCCTCGGGAGGAGCGACATTGTCGGTACCCCTGTCGTCTCCATGCTTCGCAAACGCCATGCGACCATCACTCAATGCCACAGCCAGACCGTGAACGTGGAACAATTTGTAACACTCTCAAACCTCTATCTGCTCCCATTGTGAGATAATGACGTGTATCTATTATCTCAGATAAGAAGCGCCGATATCCTCATTGCCGCTATCGGACAGGCAGAATACGTTAAAGGCTCATGGCTGAAGCCAGGCGTCATTGTCATTGATGTGGGCATGAACTACATCCCTGGTAAGGACATGTGCTCTACCTATTGCGCTCGCTCGCTCACCACAAATTTTCCTTTAACACCTCAGATTCCACCAAAAAGTCTGGTCAACGCCTAGTGGGAGATGTGGAATACAGCTCAGCGTCTCAAGTTGCGTCATACATCACGCCGGTACCCGGTGGCGTTGGACCCATGACCGTGGCCAAGCTTATGGAAAACACGTTGCTAAGTGCGGAACGCATGTGGGAAGATGCGCGTGCGAAAAAAGTCAAGCCACTCAAACTAAACATCTTGGAGAAGGTCCCCAGGTGCTTTTTCTTTACCCTCGCCCGTTTTAGCAAAGATCACTTTTACTCACATAAATTTTGTCACACCACAGTGACATAGAAATTGCCCGAGCGCAAACACCGAAGCCCGTCACCCAGCTTGCCGAAGAAATTGGTCTTCTTCCCATCGAGCTGGAGTCGTACGGGAAATACAAGGCCAAAGTGGAACTAAGCGTCCTTGAGAGGCTCGCACATCGCACGAACGGGAAATACATCGTCATATCGGGGTTTGTGCCCATCCCACTGCCGCGACCTTGACTATTGTTTCGTTCCTCACATCTCACTTGACTAGAATTACGCCCACCCCGTTGGGTGAAGGCAAGTCGACGACCACGATTGGCTTGGCCCAGGCCCTGGGCGCGCATCTCGGACGGCCTTCTTTCGCATGTGTGAGACAGCCTAGCCAAGGACCCACATTCGGTATCAAAGGTGGGGCTGCCGGTGGTGGATATAGTCAGGTCATCCCCATGGACGAGGTGCGTCTTCTGAGGTGTCTAGCCAGCTCGAGCCATTTGCGCCTCTGATGCGCTAGCCTGGGACAGTTTAACCTTCACTTGACCGGAGATATCCATGCAGTTAGTGCCGCAAACAACTTGTTAGGTGAGTTTTTTGGGCCTTCTACGTAAAATGTATTGAACACGCCTCCTCCATCCAGCTGCAGCACTGGATGCACGTATGTTCCATGAGGCCGAGCAGACCAACAAGGTAGTACTATTTGACTGTTTGTTTGTCGTGTTTTATGACTAAATATATGTCCGTTTGATAGGCGCTGTACACCCGGCTTGTGCCAGCTGTGAAGGGAGTGCGAACGTTCGCGCCTCTCATGCTCAAGCGCCTCGAGAAGCTCGGGATCAGTAAGACCAATCCCGACGACCTTACCCCGGAAGAAATTGCACGTTTCGCACGACTCGATATCGATCCTGAAACAATCACCTGGAACCGAGTTGTGGATGTCAACGATCGGTTCCTGCGCAAGATCACAATCGGTCGAAATCCCACAGAGCACGGACGCGAGCGCGATGCTGGGTTCGATATCTCTGTTGCAAGCGAGTGTATGGCTGTCTTGGCACTGAGTAACGATTTAGCGGACATGCGAAAGCGGTGAGCTTTTCGGCGAATCACGTTCTCGTCTTTGTCATTGACTAGTCGTATGAAGGCTAGGCGCGATGGTTGTGGCATCGAGCAAACAGGGCGACCCCATCACCGCCGATGATCTCGGTGTGGGTGGTGCCCTTGCCGTGCTCATGAAAGACGCCATCAAGCCAAATCTAATGCAAACGCTCGAGGTACGTGTTCAGGTTACATATGGGAGTGCTAATTCATTTACACACCCATACCCCACCACACAGGGAACACCCGTTTTTGTTCATGCAGGGCCATTTGCCAACATCGCACACGGCAACTCTTCCATTCTTGCAGACCGTGTTGCGCTGAAACTTGCAGGCACGGAACAAGGCGATTCCTCGGACCGCGTGGGATACGTTCTTACCGAAGGCGGTTTCGGTGCTGATATGGGCATGGAGAAGTTCTGCAATATCAAGTGTCGGGTGAGCGGACTGACGCCCGATGCGACCGTTATTGTCGCAACTACTCGCGCGCTGAAGATGCACGGTGGTGGGCCAGACGTGACCCCGGGCAAACCCCTCCACGCGACTTATACCAAGGAGGATCTTGTCACACTCAAGGAAGGATGCAAGAACCTGGCCAAACACATAGAAAACTCGCGCAAATTTGGTCTCAAAGTTATTGTCGCGGTCAATAAGTTCGCGTACGCTGCACTTTGGATACGTCGCTGTCGTTTTATTATGCTTAATAAGGGAGCTTTTTTTTCGTAGAACGGACACGGACGCGGAGCTAGAGCTCGTGCGAGAGGAAGCTCTTGCTGCGGGTGCGGACGCCGCTGTTATCAGCAACCACTGGGCCGAAGGAGGCGCGGGAGCCCTGGCCCTTGCAAAGGCTGTCATCGCCACTTGCGAGGGACAATCTGACTTCAGGTTCCTCTACGATTTGGACACCTCGATCGAAGACAAAATTCTCTCCATCTCCAAGAACGTCTACGGAGCCGACGGTATCGAGCTAAGCGAAAATGCACAAAAGCAGGCGGATACCTACACGAAGCAAGGATACGGAAACTTGCCCAGTAAGCCCCTTAGCTGCCATCTAGCTTTTGCGCGCCAATTAATTTCGGTTCAGTTTGCATGGCCAAGACACAGTACTCTTTCTCACACGATCCAAAACTGAAAGGCGTCCCAACTGGTAAATCTTTATTGAGACATGTTCTGTGCTCGTATCAACGCTTTATCCTCAGGTTTCACCATTCCTGTACGCGAAATCAGGCTCTCTGCAGGAGCAGGCTTCTTGTACCCCATCCTCGGCGTGCGTCCCAATTTTGCATCATCGCCGCGCCGGTATCTTAATGGTTCGCTTCTCTATAGGATATGCAAACGATGCCTGGCCTTGGCACACGCCCAGGATTCTGGGAGGTCGATTTGGATAGCGAAGGCAAGGTTATCGGATTATTCTAGATGGTGCTTTTAGAATACTTGTAATACTTATTTTTCTTATACGATTCTTGGCTGGAACCTAAAACATCCTCTCGAAGATCTCTTCCTGCAGGAAGCAAGCAGCTATTGTCATAGATGCATAGGCCATCACCGTAAGAGGAATCAAGTTGATAGGGCTTGAAACGCCCTTGCAGCTATGGTACATAAAATAAAGACATGGAGAAATAAGAATACGACATTATACATCATGTATCTAATTCATTAGGTTTGTAGAGGTTCGTCGCGACTAGAAGAGAAGGAAGCGTCCCGTCAACGTTATGGGGCCTTAGACCGCACAGCATACGCGATTCCTTATTGTGCTCATAGAGGGCATCATATTACGCCTCAGGCCTTTCCTGCGGCGTGCGTGGTATAATAGCGAGTCCGTTTCAGGCTGGGGGCGCGGGGGATGAAGGGAGTAAGGTGGTGGATCTACCCATGACTCTCGAGGGAAATCAGGCTTGCAAGGTGAAGCCGGTGAAAATACGATCATCGGAAGTTCTAATTCAAACAGTTATAAACGTCAGAAAATGCAGGATATGCAGCGTACGCAGAGCACACCTTGTGGGTTGTATGGCAGCCGCTTCACGTCTCTCCTAGGTGAGCGTCGGGGTGGTGGAATTAAATTCAGAACGGTCCTAGCATCCGGGCGGTACCAAGGTCCAGGCTGATCGCCTTCAAGACTCTCTCTGAACCTATAGGAATATTACTTAGCGCGTTGGACAGCCCTAAGACATTCTTTAAAACCCACAGCATCCCATGCTCGTCCCAGAAAAATGCGATACTAGTGACATTCGAGCTGGCACTTACACCGCGGGATTTGAGGTCCTCTTCTTCGGATATATCTTCAGGGATGTCTTCAAATGTCTGTGGGCATAAACACCAGTGAGAAAGGCGAGACGTCAACAGAAGGTGTGATACGCACAACGAACGATGTAGAGCCTGTGTGCCCAGAGTCCGATCCCGCTTGGGAGATGGATGTCTCTTCAGGACGAGAAATTCCAGGCGCCTGGTGGTGGATTTCCCAACGCGCTGTAAGATTATCCGAATACTGAGCATTACATTCTATGCTCACATTCGAACCACTCACCGGTTGCATTTGTGGGCTCAGCTCCCGTCCGACATGGAAAACACGTTCCTGGGATTGCCGCGAGCGCTCCCTCGATATGCTCCCCTGCCTGAGTGAAAAGATGGAATAGAGTTCGACCCGGGGCGGCGATAGAGCGCATCGAGTAGAATGTCGCTCGCGGGTTTGTATTTGATGTGGGGGGCCAGTGAAGTAGCTGGAAGTCTTCAGGACTTTGAGGTACGTCCATGGGTGTGATAATGTTGTGTATCAGAGGAATGTCGCTGCGATCGTGATTCAAAGGTCGGGAGTCACGAAACTTATATCACTGGGCACGTTGCAAATGCGCAGTGATGAATGATCGCGGAGCCCCCTCATTAATTATTCTTGGGTCGGGATAGCCGCCGGAAGTGGATCAAAATGGTGGAGGAAGGGACGCCTTGGAGCAGCCAGCCACCAGCTTCGTGTGATGAGACCAAAGTGTGAAGGTCAAGAGCGGGAAATCAAAAGGGATAAGCACCACACGCCCACTTACCATTGTAAAATATACTACCTTTATTATCCAAAATGGCCGCACGCTAATCTTCGTTAACGCGCAGAATGCTTCAAGGTCAAGGACATACAATACTAATGCTTGCTCCAGTGGTCAAGTTGTGCGCCTATTCAAGCAGGAAGACGTCCGGAGTCTCCTCATGCGGAGCCCACGCTGAGAGACCGACGACGCCCTTGGGGAACCGGTCAACTCCATCTCATCTGCGGAGTAAACGCACTTAACCCCACAGATTACAGCTGGAGGACCCTGCGTTAACTCCGGGCTTTATCCGTGGTTCTTTGAAGCATCAAAACATTAATATTGAAAAGAGGCGGCATGTGATAAGTGCGTGAGACCACCTATGTGGATAAGTTACAGTGCTGCGTGCTACAACGGACGGCTAGGCGGCACAAAGATGAGGGCAAAGAATAGTAACACTACATATGAAGCGTACTATGCATAGATCGCTACGTCGATTAATCATTAGTCACTACTGTGTTTGATTAGACTAATATTAAATACTGATCGTTCATAAGCCATCCTTGGGAGCCCAAACCGAAGCGCCATTAGGCACGGATTGCGCAGGGCCTCAAGGTGTTCCTAGAGAGTACACGGCGTAGCAGACTAGGTGATCGCGGTGCAGGGGCGGCAGGACCTTCCATGTGGGTGGTCCAGGATGGCGGCGGGACGTTATGCGACGAGAGGGGTGGTGTAAGTGAGGAGCATGATGAGGAAGATTCAACCCATGATTCCCGGAAGGGATCATCCTTGCACGGGGTCGGCGGTGAAAGTATTAGGGACGGGATAGCTAGAAGCCAAATGGGTTAGAATGGGAAAAGGAAAAAAGAAAAAAAAAAGTGTGAATTCAGACCTGGTGCTTTATATGGTTCTCGCGGCTGAACGTTCCTAGCCGGACGATAGTGCGATGCAAGGTTCAGGAGGTCTCCCGTCTGTAGGAAAAATACGGTTTTGACCACCAGTCGGTCGTCAACAGCTTTCATGGCACTGGACGCATGAATATGGTATTAGATGAAGCTTCACGGGGCTAAATGGTGGTATAAGACGTACGGGAGTACATTTTGATCGAGGAAAACCAATCTAGCGGCTGCCGGGGCGCGTGTGCTAACCGGTGAGTCCTTTTCTTTCTCCTCCCGAGAAGGATTTCGGCGAGGCACTAGGTCGGGACGTCGTGGGGCACCACGGGATTTAAAGACGTCTTCGGGAGTGGTTCGCGGAGGGACCCGAGGGTCGATTTTCGGAGATGCTATAACATTGCTTAGCACTGTTCTGTAGGCATGTAGTCGAACTCCTTACAGCTTGGGGGAGGGTTCGAAGGCATCCGCGTTTTGCTGCACATACCCCGTGGGATTGCGGAGAGTACGTGCTCAATATGATCCCCTACCTGAGTAAACAGGTGATCCAGCATTCGACCGGGGGCGGGACTGGAGAGCGCGGTGTGGTAGCTCGCCTCCGAGTCGGTGGGTGAAGTGGGAGTTCGAGGGAACTGTGGAGCTCTGTGCGACACCATAGTAGCCAAGTACCGGATACGTAGGGATGCAGTAAGGTCGACGCTGGGTAGGGTATTTTATACCCACCGGACACGTTGCTACTGGCCTACGACGACACCCGAACCTTGGCTTTGCAATGAGCTATATTGACCCGGAAGGGAGTGCGCGGGAAAGCCTAAAAAAGCCTATGGGGCGTTTACCGGTCGCGCAACACCTCGTCGTCAAGGTTCGTGACGGGGCATATGCGAAGCACTTTTATTACAGCGGGAAACCAAAGTCGGTAATCTTCAACTTACAGTTACGACTGTCACTCCCAGAAGCATGGCAAGTTAAGAGTATACGCAATCATATACTTATGCTGAGTGATAGAGCATAAAAGGAAGATCAACAGGCGCCCACGCAAGATTAGGGTGGGACCATCTCACTTCAGCCGCGTGTCAGTTGAACAAATGCTGAGGTCATGCCCGCGCACATCTGGCTTCTAGGCCGGCGGCACCTGAAAATAAAGATGCCGATGGCTTTGCAAATCTTGGTGAGTAACCGGCTTGCGATGGAGAGATGAGCTCCTCCGCTGGGATGAAGCATGCGACACTCCAGATAAATTTTGTATAGACGACCCGGCGCACGAAGTTCCAGTGAAAATGGCAGAGTCCATAATTATTCGCATGTCCGCAAACGCCTTTGAGAGCGGCAAGACAGATTCGCCCCGGTGGTAAAGGTGTAGCAGCGTGTTCAAACTTTGAATGACGCTGACGGAAAGCGGGGGCTCAGCGCTCAGCGCTCAGCATCGAACCGAATTCGGGTCATTGTGCTGCTCTGCTTGGCGGAGTTATTGTACCATTTTGGGCCGGAGTACGCAGTGATGGGGCCAAGTGGTGGTATCGTGGGCTTCGGTGTGGCGGGGGTTGCCTGTGCAGCACGCGCGCGATTTGTGTGTGCAAGTAGGTGCAGTACACGAGCGAAATGGGATACGGATCTTCGCTTTACGGGCCGGATAAGGGAGAAAAGTCGATTAGATGGAAATTAGGGAACTGCTGAATCGGATGATAAAGAATGGCTCTGATTTAGAACCATGGCGTGTCTTGCATCAAACAGCCAGGAGCTGGTCCTTGAATCTATGCTCAGGCCATCGAATAAAATGGCCATTTGGAACGCATAGCGACTAGGATCACCAATAATCCCGTTTGGCCTTGCCCCCATGCATTCCGCAGCTTGAGCTGGCGCTGCCACGAGTCCATGTCTGAGTACGCCGCAACCGAAGACCGCCGGGCCAAGCGAGCCGATCGAAAACACACCAAGGCGCCATCTGGTTCGACTGAACGTGGCACGAGTAAGTTGGGAGAAAGAGAAGGCCACTGCGGGTTCATTCTAGTCGCAAGGTAGACAGGAGGCAAGCTTGATGTGTAATCGTCTTGGCGAGCCTACTTCCCTCAGCTTCGAAACGCATAACGAGAGCTCCGATTTTTTCAGATCCCAATGAAAGCCTAGTTTACGAGGCCCAATCTTTGCCTGGCCAACACTCGGAAACATTTGTCGGTATGAGAAGTTCATGGGAGCTTCAATTACGCAAGAGGGTAACGCGCTAGCTAAGTGGTACCCAGCCAAGCATAATCTAAGGTGAAGGACAACCTTTAAGACCATGGCAAACCGGGGGGAATGTAGTCTCCGCTTTTCTCTGTAATTGATCAGATGTAAAGACAAACCTTAGCTTCTCGTGTGCTGAAGTGACCAGATCGCAGCCCTCGTGCATAAATTGGCGGGATGAGCACCTACTAGTGCTGCGCCTCTCGTAACGGAGACCCTCACTAGAAATGAAAGCGCGAGAAAGAAAAGAAGAGGATGACTGCAGCCTGCGGCGGGTAAGAGCTGTGGCCACATGCATGGTATGAGTATGTCGGGAAAATGCATCCGATGCGGGAGCAAAGGGTTGTGATTATATAGCTGATTATTTAGTCAGCTCAAGCCACAACACCTTGATTTGACGACTCAGCTTTCAACTTCAAGGCATTGAGGCCTGGGGCTAAACTGCGGTTTGGTGAAGCTCAAATAACCCACAGAAAAGCTTCTCCACCTTGATACGAAGTACTGTCCCGCAGGCAATCCATCATCAGTGAAGGGCCGCAAGATCTGACAGCGAGCGTTGATCACTAGCTTCTCCACTCTTTCTCGGCTAGCCGGTAGGGCGTAACATGTCCGCCTTTTTCTACTGTGAGTACTAGTATAAACATCGCTTCCCCGACCTCGGACTATGGAGGGGATTGTAAACGGCACCACAATAAGTAATGATCAAGTTTAATCCGCCTTCGTGCCCGCAAGCGTGAGCTTCTTTGAATAGCATCCCTGGAACACTCACCGCCAACAAGACCGCGACATTTGTCGGAGACGACCATCAAAAAGGTTTGCAATTCAAGGCTCTTGGGATACGAGCATAAGGGGAGCAGGCGGAAGGTCGAGGTACTACTTGGGGGCCAATAATTTCGCAGCCGCCGCGCGTAGGGACTATGAAAACCGGCCAGTATTTGCCATGGTGCACTGATTTGATTGTAAAATGCGCGTATCAGGCGACGGCGGCGACGGCGAGTATCGTGGTAATGAATATAACTAGCAGAGATAGAATGAATCATTGCAGCATTGCCGGGTGCCAAGGGGGGAAGAGCGATCATAGACCCCACAGTATACGCAGTAAGTATATCAGGATGTTATGCAGGCGCAGCCTTAGAAAATGGTAAGCTACCCAGGGGGGAGAGTCCCTCGCTCAAAACATGGCTCGGATGAGATCGTGCAAGTAGCGCCGCATCTCGTGGGTGCAATGTATGTCGAGTAAATGGAAATAGTACAGTCCATGACTGTGCGGATCAGAAAGAAATCGGAGCTTCGAGTGTTTCTTCGATGCAATCGCCAGAAACACTAAAAGCTCTGCAGTCCCGGATATCAAAGGATTTCAGTTACAATCTATCAGCCCTTTAAAACACTCAATGGAGCGTTTCATTCGAATCATCAGGCCCAGCGATGGTCGCCATAGTCGCGGTCCAAGTCGTGAAGTTAGGATACCGGCGGGTGGACAGCTAGGCAGGGGTATAGTGACAGCTGGGGGCGAGTGGCGCGATACCGTGACATAGGGAACATCGAAGCAATCGGAATATCGAGCTTCAGTGGGATACAGAGGGAAAATCGGGCGACATGGACTTGGGGTGGGTGGTATTAATATGCACACTGGGGTAACTATACAGGATGATAGGCGTTATGAACGCAAACAAGGGACAAAAGGATACGAAGACCGAACCTAGAAGATCAGACAATTCATGTGGCTTCGATAGACCCCTGGCTGGGCGGCGATACGGTCGTTTAGTAGGAGATTGATCGCTCTCGCTGTATGAGGTTTATTAATATCAGTACTATGAAATGCTGCTCAGAGAGCTAGGTGAGCACTTAAGGCTTACGAGGATCCATGTCTATCAAGAGAGATCCTGACAGGGACAATCGACGTGTCTGGAGTTTGCATGGACAGAAACGATGGCCCTCCTGGCCCTGAAGTGGGATAGCTTGGTTGAGTGTCAGCGAGAGTGCCGGAAGCGCGATAATAGCCAAAGTCTTGCTGAGGATCTCGGGGCACAGGCACGAGTACCTATGGATACAAGTGAATCAGGAGCTAAGATATCGTTCAACGGAAAATGAGCGCATACGATCTGTGCCAATGCAGTTGTGAAACTCTTTTCGGGCGGACCAGGCGTCTGGGGTGCTGAATCCTTCTCCAATAAAGTCTCGATGCAACGCCCCATTTTTCGGAAAAAGACACACAAAGTTCGACCAGGCGCAGGCGCAGAGCCCAAGCGCACATAGCAGTCGCGAGCTCCTGCGTCCGTGAGAGATGCAGTTGATGAACCACAGGAATGAGTGGTTGTCGTTTGCCAAGTCATCGTGAAGTATTAGAGGGGCTGCGTTGACACAGTTCGTCAATTGACTGTGATGTGCATTTTATGCATTCCGGGAGCTCTAGTCGACCGCTAAATCTGATAGCACAGTGACGTTGTACCAGCCCTACAGAGGTAAGTACGTGCCCACTCTCACCTCGATATAAGAAGCCAAGGAAGCAAGGATAGGTGATATTGATCGCAGTTGAAGAGAAGGCGGAGTAGGCATTCTACATACCCGGGAACGTATGTGAAAGAAAATGTTCGCTATCAACTACCTCGTTGGCTAGCTGTAGTGACGCAACTCAGCTCTGTGAATCGGCGTAGAGATAATGGAATGAAAAAGGAGGTGTCAAGCAGTACAATAGCCACTTGCTCCAAAAGTTAGTAAAGATACCAACGCGAAATGCGCGCAACAGTGTGCTCATCGAGAGGGAGGAGGGGGGCATGTAGCGATATAATCAAGATTCTCGACTCGAATCAGAGTGTCAAGGTATCTTGCCTTTGTCTTCCGCTTCATGCATCTAGGGTGACGTGTGGCGACGTCTAGTGGCGCTAGTCGCCGACTCAGCTTGGAGAAAGATGTAATTGGCGAGACCTTTCGTTCGCCAGTAGGTATTCACCGGTGCATTGGCGTCGAAACGGGCATCGCGGTAATACCCTCCGTGTCTCTAGTGATGCGCACGGTTGTCGAATATAATTGAGAAAAAGCCATGGTTTCTTGCGTTCGTTCTTTATGCAAGGCAACTTGCCGATGCCACTGTGAATGCGAATGAATCTTTAAGTAACTAGTGAATAGAAAAGGAAAAACAAGATAATCTGTGTGACAAGGCATGAAAGTATTGACAGTGCTTATTGTGTAACACCCTTCGTTCTCAAGATGATTTTCAACAAATATATGACATCGAAGGAGTGGCAGTGTGTCGTGAAGCTAGATTATGGGCCCCGTACGGTGACGGTCCTATACTGAATATGGCAGAGATATCGCGCTCCTGAGCACTCCTTGGGGCGAACAGTCGCTACCTGTAGTTCAAAGTGAGATACTAGATGTATATCAGACGTTGCAATCAAAGCCAGACCGGTTGGACGACAGGTTTGCCATTTGCAAAATCAACTTGAATGTGCCATTAATCCTTGAAGCAGGGGTAAAAGCGAAGCTGACCATGAGGCGACAACGTCATCGATTCATCGATCACCCTTACCCTAGCACGGGACAGCCCGCCATACTTCCAGTATTCGACCAAATACATCTGTGGCCACAGCTTCGCCCCATCGGATACTAGTAGCGCCTTCCAAGCCCGCCATTTCCCCACGCGTGACATAAAGACGGCCACGTTTTCTGTGCGAGACGCACAGGGCTACAAGGACGTCGCCTACTGGCAATTGGCGGCGAGGATGGTGGAGCCAGGAGACAGATACCGTTTATACCACAATAAGTAGGATATCCAGGGAACGTGCCTGCAGGCGGCGGCCCGGGCTGTGCATACTGCATGGCAACGCTGTTCCTAGGCGACCGAACGTACGCTGAAACTGCAGATACTCGTGGCTTCGCTTTCGTGGTAGACTCCATGGAGAAAAGGCGATATACAATCATACCGGGGCATATGGCCTTGCATATAGTATAGAAAGACGGCGCTCCACGGCGCTGTGGGGCAGATTCAGCCACTAGATCGGCGTTGCGAATATTCCTGAAACTATGGTTTACATAATCGCTCTCCTTGGTTCAAAATCATACTCAACACCTCTGTACGTCTTGGAGGCCGCTGCCGCATGCGGTCCAAAGGCCAAGGTTTACACGGTACCTTTAATGGCTTGATGCATGGGACTTTGGGGGAAAAAAATAGCCTGCAATAATAAAAAATCCACGGAACTTTAACAGATTTTCATGATAAAAATCTGTGTATTTTTGAATATGAATTGTGCCAAGCAATTTACTTTCATAAGCAAGACGATTTCAGTTGCATTCGATGCGCTGAAGTGACTCTTACGTCCCCCTGTACAGACCCGTGTTCATGAGAGGAAAAAAAGGCAACGGTCGAATTCTTCTAGCTCTCAACAGAGGTGTAGTTGCGGATTCTGTGTCCGCTTTCGATTGAGCTACAGGGCATAAAGCAAGTACACGAGATCATAGGATGAGAATCGTAAAGACTGGACATAGAGGAACAAGAGAGTACAGAAAGATGAACGTATGGAACCATATCGTCATAGAGCAATAAATAAGAGCGGTAGTGGAAATTAATAAGTTATGGTGCTTGGCGTGCCTCTGCGCGCATATGACGCACTTATGCCCGCACAATAAGAGCATCCACATGTCAAACGTGGCATGGATATCGGAGGTGGGATGTCCAAGCTCGCCCCACATTGCTGTGCCAAGCGTGGACACTTTCGGACTTTGAGCGTTTAGATGCAATCGTAAACCCTCAAAGTCCCAAATGACGAGCGGTCTCATTGACACAGCACCTGGCTCCTTAAGCTCTCGAAGGAACGCATGAGACGATTCTGCTTTCGCTTTGGAGGTCGTGGCTGCGGAGGAGAACCTGGCGGAGGGCGTATATGAGAGATGTGTTTGGTGTCGTGGGGTGGCATCGGGAATGGCCGATATGAGGGGTTATGCAAGGAGTTAACCGGTGGTATACCGGGATGGTGGAAACTCGATTGGAAGGGGCTTGGTGTGGGAGGTAACAAGCCAATGGTGATTCTATGAAAATAAACTCTATGAGCGTAGGCGGGGTTTGGGCAAGGATTAAAATGCGTACGAGAATGCATTTGGGTTGAGAGAAATTGCAACAGTGGTAATCGGTTGGTGCGCATTTACGGCGGAAGTCTCTCCGAGTCCGGCAGAAGGGGGTGTAGGGAAGTATGCGTGATCGAAAATTCCGGGAGCACCGCGCGATCTGAGATCTTCGTGTTGAGGGTTTCTTTCGAATGCGCCAGAGGGTACCTGTGGGTATCTACGTTTAGAAAAAACCATGCAACGCGTAGGACATAGGACACACGTGATTAGGTATAGGAAATTGGATGAGGCCAAATCCCGAATCCAGCCTGGATACCTCCACTGGCGCCGGCGCACATTCCCGTTCTTCAGATTGAACAGGATGTCCTTGGTAGTTTGTAGGGTGTGCTATAATATCAAGATTTTAGTACTGCATTGACTTAAGCTATCTGATGTTCAGACCACTCACCGGAGTTCGCCTTTGACGCCGATCCTCCGATACATCCTCTACGCGAGCTCACATAGCCTATTATCTTATCGATACCGCGCCCCACCGTGGCGAAAAAGGTACTCAGTACCCGACCGGGAGCGGCGCAAGAGCTATCGTCGGAGCTCGTGCTAGCGAGCGACGCGGTTTCCGAATACTGGCTTTGGAGAACGTTCGAAGATGCGTATGAGTCCATAGCGAGGTGCCAGCCTGAGCGTCCAGTGGAGTGTGTCGAAACAGCCCTGAGACGGTGTTGGTTTATAACTTCGCTGGGACGATTGGTGCCGGGTTGACACGTGTGCACGTGCGAATGCGGGAGACCAAGCTGACCTTGATCAACGGACTCCAAGTAAGGCGCAGAGACATGCATTGCAGTCCAAATACCCCGCGCCCGCGTTTGGTTTGGTGGCGTCATGCAGCATCGTGTCTTCCCACTCCCGGATGAAATCGATACAAATGGCAGAGCAAGCGGCCGGAAGGGGAAAGGCCAAGTTTCACGAGCAAATTTCTACGTAAAAGATAGACATTTACTTGGTAAAAATAAGTAAAGTCACAAAAGGCGCGCACACGCAGCGTCCCTAGAGCCATTCCCGGCCTGCTGAGAGCATGCAAACAGGGCGGGGCGTATGGATGCATTTGAATAGGTAAATAGTGAAGGTATCTCACCTTAGCTGTGTACGCAATTCAATCATTCGACAGGGTAGCCTGATTCGCTTCATGCCGCTCCTCAAGTATCTACCAGGAAACACGCGCACCGGTGGAGCGTTTCGCAGTCACGGGTTCTTGGCATGAGGGTAGATGGTGGCTACGATAAGCGCCCTGATTCATTTGAGAGGTATCTTTTGAGTATTTTTCGTCATAAGTCCGAGTGGCTTGGAGCTGGCTTCAACGAAACGTGTACGGGCATTCCCGGTATGATATTGCAGCGCCAAGTAATGCTCTGAAAGATTGTCCTGGAGAAAGGCTTGTGACTTTGGTCCTCGGTAGAGAAAGACTCACACTAGCTACTTCACAGTCACATCGACAGCGGCGCGCTAGGAAGGTGAACAAAGTCAAGACCAAGTACATAGGCGCCTACGGCACGGTGCTTGGTGTCTGGCACCTTTTCATTATGATGCTCAGCTTTACGAGTCCCAGGGAATGTACTCTCGCCATGCAGACGGCTGATTGACCAAATGTGGTGGCAGTTTCTGTGGCCAAGGTCAAAGGCCCATCAGTGAGTGGTTACAGAGCTTAATAGCGAAGTACACGGACCCTACAGAACAAATCTACGTCTCCTATCAGTTATGGCACCCAGGAGACACACAAAGGTCAACACTTCGTAGCGAATGGCTTGAAGCAAAACTTACTCACAACCCTAACACCCGGAATGCTAGTACTACACGGTCCTAACTATGAGGCGATTGACGTGATCCTTTACCCCGCATTCCCAGTCGTCCCAGCAAACGGCCAACAGAGCCGAATGCCTGCCTGGTTTTGTTCCGTCATTGTCCCTCACCAACCCTTCCTTATCCTGACGAAGCACCCTTTGCCACCTAATGATTCCCTCTAGTTTCAGTCCCATGCGTTCCGCGGTTCGAATGGAGGCCGCATTTTCCGCGTGGGCTTGCCACTGAACGCGTCGCATCCCGAGCCCAGGGGTAGTCGATGTCGGCGCGTCAAAGCAATAATTGAGTAGCAATCCAATCGCATTCGTTGCGACGTGAGTGCGTTGAAAAGAAGGGAAGATCAAGATATGGCCTATTTCGGTCATAAGATGCTCCGGAGATGTATTCAGCAACCCGATAGTGCCTGCTAAGCTTCCTCCTCCTAGCTCAGGATGCGCTGGATCGGGCCGAGTCTTGTCGATCACGGCCCAAACTACGAGGTGCGCTACTTGTCTGACGGACACCTCAAAGAAATTCTGAGTAGAGGACAAGTCGGGGAAAGGTCCCCAGGGGAAATAGCGGTAGAGCCCCGGATGAGTGCGGGTCGCGTCGGTGTAAAGCGACGCATGCAGCGATGGCTGAAACGGGGGCTGGTTAGGACCATTGTGCACGCAGAGCAGGGCAACACTCACGATGAAGGGCGTCAGCCTCACTCGCTCATTCTCCAGCTCCTTCACGGGCAGGCAAAAGTTTAGGTCATAGAGTTTCTGATCACCCTGACCCACGGCTTCCAAACGTTGTGGCGAGATTTGAGGATCCGAAGAGTTGATATACGGCTGAGCCGTTGCGTGAGTGGCGGCGTTCATTTTATGAGCGATGCAAGGATTGCACGCGTCTGTTGAGGCCCGAAGTTTCGTAGGTCTGCGCTGGAGTGTGCGATACGCGAGTGGGTTTGGGCGAGGGAAAATATCGCGTGAAGTAGTCACGATTCGCCAAGATCCGAGTCAGGACATTATTCCGCAGCTGGCTGCGCACGGACTGCACTAAAGATTGAGCGCATAACCATTGATCTTGATGCATTACGGCTAGCCTAGCCGTAACAAGCAAGAACAAAACCATCCTTAACCAATGGACGTATCGAGGTGACTGGACGTGATAGCGTGCATCAATTGCGTCGCCGGTAGTACCACTGTTAGTGTAGGTGACCTTGTCGGCGAATTTCCTGGGCTGAGGTGAGATCACTGATGCGGGATGTACGGTGGGCATGTCCAGCCCGATGGTGAAACGTTCGGTGCTGGTGGTGGCGAGTGGAAAGGTTGTTGCTGGCACCCGCTTAGCCCTATCACCGGCACTTCAGGGCATCCGAATGTGTCTCCGGCAGCCGGAATGGGCACCTTCTAGAATAGGAAATTTGGTCGATCGCGATCGGTATGCATCAACCTTCCGAGTGCATACACACATATGTTCGATAGATTATGGTCTTAGCTGCTCGAATGTGAAAAATCAAACCTGAAAGAAACCCAGCCCAACGAGATGAAAATTCTGCGCCGTAGCACCGACATCGCGCCACGAAAACTTCTGCATAAACTCTGGCCATTCCTTCACCCCGTCGCCGCCGCGCGCTAGTCGGTTCAGCACCCCAGAAAATAATATCACAAGCTAGTGCTCTAGTGCGCTCTCAGATGCCAGTCTTAACCCTGCGCATCCTTCGAGCTTCTCTCGCTCCAACCCCCTTATTCAATACTTTTTATCGTCAAGCTGACATGCTTGCTTCACGAGTGTGATAACAGGCCGATAGGCTGAGCGGACTCCGGAGACGCCGAGGGCCACAAGCATGCCGTCCGCAGGACGCAGGCTTCCTTTATCTATCAAGGTCCAAGCAACTCTGCGTCGTGAACAGTATGATGAGGAGTTACGGACCAGGAAAACTCGATGCAAGTCACGGCACTGAAGGACTAGATAACAGAGCCATCTAGTGCCGCATAGGACCCCAAGAATCGCAAGTCAGCGGAAGGATAGCCTGGCTAGACAAAGCTGAAATGCCGACGCATGGTCTAATCGATATCTGCGTGTGCGGAGGCCGCAAAATCGAGCAAGGCTATCGGCAAGGGCAGATTCGATCCCATACGACACCACCAGCTCGCAATGCGCATCGATCTCCCGATCCTAGCATCGCCGAACGCGCGCCGCCGGTATCCGTGCTACGCCAAGGCGCGGGGAGACCTGCAAACACGAGTGATTCTCTCCAACGCGCACAACGCACCAGTCAAATTAAATGGATTGAGCCAACGTCCGTCCTCGCCAGAACCTCGGTACATAAATTAAGAGACCGCATGGTATAGGTATCTCGCGACCTGGTAGCAGCGTCCTTCCCGTAATCCCGTTTGGGTCAATTACCAATTGCCATGGCCGCGGCGCCTCTCTGTTCGCTTCGCGCCGAGTCGCTGCGTGAAGAGCTCGTGAGCGACAGACCTAGTCGACACGGGCGCGGCTTTCGCTGCCGCAGTCTCAGGCTGGGGTTGGTCGTCGTCGTCGTTGTCGTTCTTGACATCACCACCATGGTATAAGTTCCCTCCTTGCTGATCCGAAGTCACATGCGAGTTGGTCGCGCTGACATCGCGGGTGTAGGTATTACCCGCAGCGTCAGAGTACCGGAATACTTGGGACGTGGTCTCGGTGCTGGTGGTAACATCATTGTGTGTAATTTGCGTGCCGTCTGTAGAGTCGATCGAATGGATCAGCAAGCCATCCTTGGCAAGGCTTCGGAGTTGGCGTGGAATGATAATGCTTACTCGAGTTCTGAGTGGTTCCAATGGTAGTGGCGGTCAAAAGTGGGCTCGGCAGCTCGGTACGGGTGTACGAGTGGCGCACTTGTGCGCCCCCTGTAATATGTATTTGTGAGCGCTGAGGCAATGTTTCGGTGGGTTAGAGGGCGCACTTCCGCTATTGCCATCCCCAGAAATCAGATAATAGCTAATGCTCAGAGGGTAATCGAATTGGTCTTGAAGGACGATTACATCATTATGGGTCGATGAGCTCGTCCCCTTACTCGATTGTTCGACGTGCTAAAATATACAAGAATCAGTAGTTGCAGCACCCAATTATTGAATTTAGTCCTACCTGAGTGTTAGCCTGGTCGGCATAGTGATGCATGTTACTGAAGCTGAACTGCTGTTGCCAAACCACATGAGTCTGTTTGCCGCTGCCGGTCGTGATATTGGCCTCTATCCTGAGCGCGTGGCTTGCTTTGACAGTAAAGTCAACGTCAGCATCGGATGGGGGCGCCGCGGGAGGTGTCCCAGATACCGTGCCAGTTGGAAACTCTGGGGCGGAGTAAGATGTGATCGATCCTGTGGTAGGCTTGTCGGAGGGGTCGAGTACAACCTTCAGAAACAATACTAGCATCAGCGCCACTTTTCCCCGAGCAGGCAGAAAGATAAGGACGGACCTGGATGTTTCCGGAGACATACCAATTCCCATTGATAGCGTGGTCGGACTCTGTAGAAACCACGTCGATTGATACCAGATGGTCATGACCATCCGCAAGGAGCGGAACGAACGGAGTAAGATCTACGCTATACGTAGGCTGATCGAAAGAGCCATACGCCGAGATAGGCCTGCCAGGCATAAAAGAAGCAGTCAAGAAGTGCGGGTGAACGGGTTGTGTGAAGAAGCCGTACCGCCAAAGGCTGGGGAGGATACCACCAGTGAAGATGACAGGATAGGGGAGCGCGAATCCAGCGAGTTTGCCGTCGACAAGGAGGCGAACTTCACGCATTGGGCCTTTCCCATAAGTAGTTTGCGGGGGGAAAGACGGTATGTATTGATCGGGGGCATGTGTATACTGTAATTAAGGAATGTCAGCAAGCACTCCTACAAAAACTAGAGCGGCGGAGCGATTCGTGTACCCAGTTCTCTTCCTCGCCGTTGGCCGAGGCATAAATTTCAGCAAAAGCTTGCGCGGTGTTTCTGGGAAGTTTAACAGTGGTCTGCGGAGAACGTTACATGTGATCAGCGCTAGCAACGAAACAGGTGGATTAGGACGTACATTCAAAGCAGGTGGAACGGAAGCATAATTTGCCTGAGACGAAGAAAGATTCGAAAGCGGAACGATAAGCGAGGAAGTAACTGCAGGTGGGATCAACGCTGAGGACGCGTAGAACGTTGCACTGAGTGTAACTAGCGGATAAACGAATTTCTTTAGATAATAGACGCTACTACATATTAGGTGATCGGGACCCACCATCGTATTCGCCGTCGAGCCCGATGCTTGTATCGATAATATTGTTTAAATCGAGGATCAGAGTGCCAGGTTTCGCGAAGAGGGGCACGTAACGCGACACGTCCTTGAGGTGAGTCCAGACCGCCCTAGGCTCCGGTGTGGATGTACGCCAGACTGGATAGAGAAACAATGAGCAAAGACAGTGATTGAATGCTTCGACGGGCAGTGGGACGCACTCTCGACGTTCTGGAATGTTACAGCCGATAGGCGGTCATACTGAGTCTGTTACGGATAGAAAAATACACGTTCATTGGGGCCATTTCACCAGGTTGAATGCAGTGAGAACAATTACCCCATTGGACGTGGCCGTGTAGTTCAAGCTAATTCCGGCCCACTTTCCAACTTCACCACAGTCCGTGGGAGGCTATATCGCATAAAGATGCTCAACACCGCCGTTATTTCGCAGACCACGAACCTGGATTCACCTTATAATTCAAAGTAGCAGGCTGGTAGTACGAGTTGGCAAAGTTATGTCTGATGAGCTCCACAGTGCATTGCTTCGCGGCAGCGGGAAGCACAGGAGGCTGAGCGACTTGAAAGTTGACTAAAGGAGCGTCGCCGTCGGAGGTCACATCAGGTGTAGGCCCATGTTTGGAAGTAGGCTTTTGGATAGGGTGCGTTTGTTTGCTGGGGGGCACGGCGGCGACGAGTGAAGTCGAGAGGGTTAGCAAGCTCAGCAGCGCGTGCAACATTTGTTGAAATATTCAAGTGACAGTGGTGGACGAGAATAAAGCAGATATACTCGCATCTAGCTTGAGCGACCGTACGCTCGTTGTAAACGCGTAAAAAACAAGATACACGAAAACGTAAAGATAAACGAAAGCCACTGCTTACAGAAGAACTGCAATCTACCACGCGTGAAACTGCAAATCCAACAACATCGTGAACCACGTTGCGCTCGAGGCGAATTCAAGCTAGGATAGAAGGCAGCGGGAAGCACTGAGCGTGACTGGACAACGTGCTGCAAAGAGATTCGACATATGGTGACTAGGGTGTTATGGTGGTTCTGCCGGATTAGTCAGCCACAGGGCGACGCGTTGTTGTCGTCTGTTTTCTCTTTCCCCACCATGTCCTTTCCGATCCACCTTCGTCCATGGCGGGCTGCCGCGCGCACCGTATCCGCCTTGCAGTCCGCGCGCAGGACCGCGCCTTTTCTCGCAAGAAGTAATTCGTGGATATTTGGGGCTTTCAAGCGCTCACATGAAGAAAACAAGAAGCCACGAGCGCCTGTACCATCTCTCTCGCCACGAGGAGGAACCAACTTGGATCCCAGGTACCCCCGCCCCGACTGGGACGCGCCCATAATCACTTACGAAGAGCTGAAACCTCTGACCGAACAACCATCAGAAGTACGGGTCTCCTTACCTTATCTGTTTTCTCTCTTTTTTCACGCTCAGATATGATTCGCAGGACGTGTACCTAATCGACGTCCGAGAAACACCAGAAGTCGTCCAAGGCTCCATCCCCTCATCGGTTTCAATACCCCTCTCCGAGCTCAAGAATGCACTGCGTCTGAGAGCGAGTGATTTTGCGTACAAGTATGGGTTCGAGAAGCCCAACGTGGCTCAGCGTATGATATTCTATTGCCGGAGCGGGAAACGAAGCGCGACTGCCTGTGACTTGGCAATGAGAATGGGATACACACAGTACGTATATACACTCCTCGACCATGCTAGCTATGATCATAGAGCTCATTAATATTGCCGCTGTATAGGACCGAAAGGTATGATGGATCATGGGTGGATTGGGTAAAGCACGAGCAAAAATACATACCTTCTGCAGCGCGATGGAGTGTTCCTGTATAGCATAAGCCGCCGAAGGGTCGCTTAGAACCATTAGTTTTCGCCTCAGAGCCATAATTGTTACTTGCTCCCTCTGCGGTGTACGATTCAAGTGAGCAAGGTGGAACTAGGGTTAGGGTTGATATGTGCAGTGTCGCTCGTGATTGGCCAACAAAATAACGCAATTGTGTCAAGTCGCGCTCAACTTTCATCTCAAGTCTCCCACCACCGCCTTCGCGCACAATGAACGTGTTCCGCTCAACTTGGCTCCCCAGCTCGCGGGTTCTCTCTTCAAGGCCGCTATTGTGCGCGCGCGCGGCGCGTCTCACTACGCTGGTACTTCCCGCTTCACAGGCAATACCTCGCGCACAGGCAACGAGCATTCCAAACAGAACAGCAAACATACATTGCTTGGGCTACAGACAGCGGTGGCGGATGTCTGATGACGCTCCCTCAAAGGCATCCTACGAAATTTGGTGACTACACTCGCTCGTTATGGTCGCAGCCAGGATACTTAAGGAGCGTGCCTCCCAAAGCGAGCTAACTACGCCAGAGTACCATAAACTTGCCGACGAAACAATGCATTCATTGTTGGACTCGCTAGAGGAGATCTACGAGACAAACGGAACACCTGAGTGGGACATAGAATATGAGGCGCGTCTAGGCAGTACTTTCTTTCGGGTGGCAATGGACTTAACGAACCGCAATCATTAATAGAGTGGCGTATTGACCTTCAAAATGGGCGATGATGGGACATACGTGATTAACAAACAGCCGCCCAACAAGCAGATATGGTTGTCATCTCCATTCAGGTAAGCACTTGCTAGATCACCGTGTTTCTTCGATGCGAATATGCTGACGGAAACGCGTGCACAGCGGTCCAAAGCGGTTCGACTACGACGCCAGTCACGGAGCATGGTTCTACTCAAGAGATAACGCGACACTGCACGGTTTGCTAGAAGAAGAGCTGAGCACCGTCATCGGTGAGAGGGTCGACCTCTCGAGGACGCGACGAGATCACGACTCGTGAATCCAATACAATCATATCCATCTAAACTACGGTATGATAAGATGGCAAATGCGGGGAACGCGAGAAGCGCCTAGAGCGCACGCGAACACGCGGTAATAAGTAGCAGAATATTACAGAGAAAATGCGGAGATAAAATGAAGATGCAATGCGAATCGTGTAGAAATCATACTTGGGCATAGGGTAATGGACACTGGCCGCTAGGGGTCGGATTGGGGTATATTAGGATCTGAAACAGCAAGACGCCTTCGCTCGAGAAACAACGATCCGAGCATCCTATGCGGCGAAGAAAGGGGTAAGAAGGCGATGTGTGCGCGAGAAGGGTGAAACCAACCTGTTCGTCTCCTCGTACCTCGAGCGCACAGATTCCATCTCTGCCTTCACTCCCGCTTCCTTCTCGATGTACGGAACGTGTTCAGGCACCGCCGGACCGCGTGCATGGGGATGTAAAAGGGTAGATGAAGGTGGCGAAGACGGCGAAGACGATGGATAGTGCGCGGGCGTGGGATAGTGAGGCGCTGCTAAGCAATGCGAAGAGTGCGTGTTTGATGGGAGTAGGGGTGGCTTGTGGGCGTGTTCAGAGTGCAGGCTCTGAAGCAGCGAGTTTATCGAGCTGTATTCGGTGGGCGAGCGTTGCAGGGGCTGGTGGGTATCGGGCTCCTCGATCACTTCGTCCCCGTCGTCATCGTCTTCTGTGTCATCGATGTAGTGCGGGTCATACTGGTGGGCTGCGCGTGCCTCCCAAGCACTTGGGCCCATGTGCCGCACGCGCTTGGGAGTTTGATCGGGGAGATCAAATGGGATGCGGTACTCGGACGCCGGCGACGGTTCTCGTTGTCGTTTCAGCAGCATCGTCGACGGCGGCGGCAGCGGGCGCAGATGCAGAGTAAGCCTAGTGGCGGGTTATGGTCAGAACGAGATGAAGCACACGCGTTTATAGCCGGTGTGACGCGTCCACTAATTTCCCGCATTTGTCACGTACATCGGACGCAAACCGTGTTTGTCAGCAAATTGCCCTTTGCGGGATTCCGCGGACCGCTGCTTGGGTCGCACAGCAACTGGCCTTGCAAGGCTTCACATCATCACCCGCGACCGCGCGCAGAGCCCGTCGACGCAGCCCCGGACGACGTCCACGAACATCTCGCCGCCCGCCCCGCAGCCATGGCAGACCAGGACCTGTTTGCGTCGATGTCGCTTCCCATGTCGTTTGGGAAGCAGACCAAGAAGAAGGCGGTGGATCTCGCTGGGAAATTCGACAAGAGTCGTAGGGTAGAGCACCCGAGTTTGGTGAGCCCCTTTGCTTTCTTTCGCTACGCTGTGATCTCTTACGCTAGATCCAGGACAGTGGCGAGCCACAAGCGTCTGCGAGTGCGGGGGACACCGACGACCCCCCAGAAGCAGGGCCTTCGACCACACCCCCAGCTCCACTCGCCGGGCCATCGAACATACCACGCCCCGATGATGGCGCACACGACGAGGACGAGGACGAGGAAGACGACTACTCGGACGAAGCCGATGCAGAGGCCGAACAATTCCCCATCTCACACGAAGTCACGCTCAAAGACCACAGCAAAGTGGTCTCCGCACTCACGCTCGACGCTTCCGGCGCGCGCATCCTCACGGGCTCCCACGACTACGACTGCAAGATGTGGGATTTCGGCGGCATGGGCGTGTCTCATAAGCCTTTTCGAAGCTGGGAGCCCGCGGGAAATTATTACGTATGTCCATCTATTTCGGAAGGACCGACATCCTCTTTATTCCCGGAACCCCCTGGAATTCGGTCGTCCTCACGCTTCGGGGTTCGGTTCGCGCGCTGATACGAGATACACACAACAGGTTCATGATCTCAAATACTCACCCGCCGGAGACTCGTTTTTGGTTATTTCCGGGAACTCGCAAGCGAAGTTGTATGACCGGGATGGCGAAGAAAAGTGCGTACGGGCGGTAGTGCCGCCATGCACGCAGCTAATCGGATCATATCATCGTTATCTCCAGAGCCACGTATATCAAAGGGGACCCATACATTCGAGACATGAAGAACACAGCGTAAGCTCTGCGCTCTGCCTGGTGTCATTGCCACAATTGATTGACTCCATCACGCAGTGGGCATGTAGGCGAGCTCACATCCTGTGCGTGGCATCCCAAAGAGGCAAACACGTTCATCACGTCCTCCATGGACTCCACGATCCGGTATGTTCTTTGGCTCCCGTTCTCCCGACGAGCATCGCCGCGGCTGACGCATGACCTCGATTCGTCCCCCCGTGCATAGGATTTGGGACGTGGAAAACAAACGGAAGCAAAAATCAGTGATCGTGGTGAAGAGCAAGGAGCGCGGGGCACGCACGAAGGTCACCTCTTGCGCATACTCTTCTGATGGCAAGATTATCGCTGGCGGTGTGTCACCCCCCCTCCTTGCCACCGTCGTGCTGTCCTGATATCTCGATCTGATTTTTTTCTTTGCCCCCAGCTTGCTTTGATGGCACCCTCAACCTGTGGCAGTCCAATTCGAACTTTGTCAGACCATCCCAGACGGCTGAAGGAGCGCATGTGAAAGGGACAGAAGCAGGATCCGTTGTATTCTCAATCGACGGGAAGACGTTACTCTCCCGAGGAGGCGATGACACGGTAAAATGTGCGTCGCCTTGCCACGTTTCTCGACCCTCTCGCGTTACCCGGGTTACTAATCCGACTTTGTTCAGTGTGGGATACGCGGTCGTTCCGCAAACCCCTGCTGGTATCTGCCTCGCCCCTTCCCTCGCTCTATCCTGAGCAAAACGCGATATTCAGCCCGGACGAGAAACATATCGTTGTTGGATGCTCGCAGACGTCGAAGGGCGGGCGGGGACGGCTGGTATTTCTCAACAGGGACACGCTGGAGGAGGTACAGAGTGTGTGGTGCGGCGAAGGTGAGGGTATTGTCAAGGTGGTGTGGCACTCAAAGATCAACCAGGCATGTCTTTCAGAGTTTGTGCGCCTTTGTCGCCTTGCTTAAATACATTTTCCATGACAGATTCTGCTTGGTCTTTCAAATGGCGCTATCCGGGTACTCTATTCGCCGACAATGTCTCAAAACGGTGCCAAGCTCATAGTCTCGCACGCGCGGAAGAAAGTGACTATCGAGGATGCGTCGCGCGCGATGATGACGGGCCCGATCCTCACGCCGCACGCTTTGCCGATGTTCCGCGACGATGTGGAGCGGAATAACAAGCGGAAACGGGACAAGGACAGGTTCGACGCCCGCAAGACGAAAAGACCGATGCCGCCTGTCAGTGGACCCGGCAGGGGCGGACGCGTGGGTGCCAGCGCAACACAGCATGTCGTGCAGAGCTTGGTGCGGGACACGACGAGAGACGAAGACGTGGGTTGCGGTTTCTTGTGTTTCTCATTTCTCCATTTACCTGCTGTGCGTGGGGTGGGCAACGAACGCCCGTCATTGACGATGACGCCCGGGACAGCAGGCCAACAAAGACCGCCTGGGGACCCTCATCCGGTGGCTGCTGCTTTCTGACCCCTAACTTTGTCACCTGGCTTCATATCGATTCTGCTTTTTGCTAACCGATTTGGTCTTTATTCTTTTTAGCCTCGGGAAGCTTTGCTCAGATACGCAGATCTGGCCGAGAAGGATCCGCAGTGGACCTCGGGTGGGTGTGACTCGATCCCTATCGATGCGGTTCTTGCTAAATGTGTTTTTGCTCCGCCCCGCCAGCGTGGAAGAAGAACCAGCCGGTGCCCGTGTTCCAGACAGAGGAGGAGGAGGAAGAGGAGGACGAGGGCGGGGCATAGGAGATCTAGCAGGGACAAGAAAAATAGTACGCAGCAATAAAACTGGGTGGCAGGCTGGCGCCAGAAAAAGCCAGATGGTTGCCAGGGTGCAGCCGGGCCGAGGAGGAGAAGCGTGGGAAGCGGCGCGACGCACGGGACACCTGTCACCCAGTGTTTAGCATGTCAACAGAGGGGCCAAACAGAAGAAAGCTTTAAATGGGCTGAACCAGACCGCACCGGCGCTCCCCCCAAAAATCTCCTTTGCGCCTCCTCGCCATTTCGCCGAAGTTCACCCGCCATGCTTGAAAACCCAGGCCTTGCGCCCGCCCGCGACTGCTCCCCCGCCTCCACCCCCACCTCCTCGTCCCCCACCCTCGACGGCACCCTCGATCCTGCCGCCGCCGCCTCCCACACCCCCGACCTCAAGTTTGTCAATGAGCTCGACGTCGCCATGTCCGACGACGACGCGTTCGACGCGTCCGTGCCCCACCTCGCGTCGTCGGCATCGCAAGACAGCGACTCCACCATCATGGGTGCCGATGAGCACGCAAAGCTCGCAGACCGGGAGCAGAGACCTTTGGCGCAGCTCGCTTCTGCGGTCAGCGAGGCAGTAGCTGGAGATGACGAACGTCCCGCGAAGCGGGCTAAGACAGAGGTTGCCGATCCTGTTCCCGTAAGCGTCTTTCTATTCTCTTCTCCGGCCCGCGCGCTTCACTGTCGCGCGGTGGTTGTTGTCACTGGCATTCTGACAGCGTTTATCACGCATGCATGATGTTTTGCCATACTGCCCTCGATCACTTCTTTGTTTTACTCTCGTAGACGAGACACATCGCGTCGTCGTCGCCGCAGGTTGCTGCGAACTTGACCCCTGCTCAACATAAGTTCGCGGTGACCACCATGCGCCAGCTCAAGCGTCTCAAGGACTCCAGTCCTTTCCTCTGCCCAGTCGACTTTGTCGAGCTGAAGATTCCCCACTACCCAGTCATCATCAAGGAGCCGATGGACATTAGCACCATCGAATTCAAGCTTGCGCTATCGAATCCCTCCAAGCCCGCCATGGGCAATTCGACCTCGAACCCGAGATACTTTACTGCAGACGAGTTCAGCGCTGACGTTCGGCGTATCTTCAACAACTGTTATGTATTCAATGGTCCGGACCACCCCATTAGTGTGATGGCGAAGCGGTTGGAGATTGCGTTTGAGAAGCAGATTGTGAATATGCCTAAGGCGACGGATGTGAGCGTGAGTTTTTGCAATTTTCCCTATCGAATTTCTTATGTTGACGTTCAACGCTCTTAGGTCTCCCCTTCCCCCAAGCCGTTTACCCCAAAGGCTGCCAAAGCACCTAAAGCTGCTTCTTCGGCGCCCCGCCGCCTGTCCGCCATGGCCCTTGACACGCCCGTCGTCCCCCCTCAACCCCCAGCTTCTGCCAATCGTTTGAAACGTGACGTATATGCGTCACACCTCAACCCAGAGACACCCGTCGCGAAACCCAAGGCCAAGTCGAAGACTACTACCGGTCTCCCATCTGTCCTCGCTAGACCCAAGCCGTCTGCAAAGCCTCGTGTAGCTCGCGACGACGGCGCCCAGGATCAACTTCGATTTTGCTCCAAGGTCCTCACCGAGCTTTTCAAGAAGCAGCATTGGGATTTCGCATCTCCTTTCTATGACCCAGTCGGTGAGTCCTGCATGTATGCTAACTCGCCCCGCCATAATTGAGCCTGACATCTCGTTGCACAGACGCTAAGTTTGTTCCCGACTATTACAAGATTATCAAACGCCCAATCGATTTGACGTCCATGCGCAAGAAACTGGACGCCCACGCCTACCCATCTGCTGAACGCTTCCACGCCGATTTCCAGCTCTTGATTAACAACTGCTTCATATACAACGCCGTGGGGTCGCCCGTACGCAATGCGGGCCAGAAACTCAAGGATTTGTTTGAAGAGAAATGGAGGGCGCTTCCACCGCTTCGTACCCTGACACCCGAGCCTGAAGAGGAGCCTAGCGAGGATGAGCGTGCTGGTAAGTCTCTCCTTTCATCTATTTTTTCTTTGTCCTAATCGTCCTGATGTCATCGATCATATAGTCACGATCGCGATGATGGAGAATGAGATCGAGACGATGAGAGATAACCTTTTGGCACTCAAAGCGCAGAAGCCACCGAAGAAAGAAAAAGCGAAGAAATCGGCTCCCACGCCGAAGCCCCCGAAGCCGTCCACATCTGCTCCCAAGCCCAAACCCGCAGCCCCCGCCGCCCCACCTAAGAAGAAGTCTGTGTCAAAGAAGAAGAGCGAGGCCTATCACGAGAATTACGATCACGAGATTACGTACGAGCAGAAGACGGAGCTGTCAAATGCTGTACAGGCGCTCGAAGGGGCGCGCATCGGGACACTGATCGAGATGATTCGTCAGGGGCTTCCTCATCTTACGGAGGTATGCCTTAATTGCGTTCCCAGTGTCCGAATCCCCATTCTGATTGCTACCTCTCGTCAGTCCGGGGAAGAGATCGAGCTCGATATCGACCAGCTCCCACCTCCGCTATTTAGCAAGGTTTGGGCCTTTGCCGTGGGCAGGCCGTTGCGTGCGCCCAAGCAACCCAAGGTGAAGAAGATCGGTGGAAAAGTCGGGACCGCGACTGGTGGTTTGAAGCGCAAGAGCATGGACGAGGAGGTGGAGTCTGAGAAGATCCGCAAGCTTGAGGCGCAGATCGCCCTCTTTGATCAGCCGAACACGCTCGGCGGTACGTCTCACGCGATGGAAGATAGGTCTCCGTTGCCGCAGCAAACGATGGACGACAGCGCTAGCTCGGACAGTGGGAGCGAGGGCAGCGACTCGGGGAGCGAGTCCGATTGAACGACATGATTTTCTTTTGCTTGCTCACCCACGTCTTTTATTCCACCCATCATGGTCCCGATCATTCACCATCGATGTTCCTCCCGTACACGCATCTTCCTTTCAGACCGCTTGGACAATGAAGAAACATGTGCATCACAGTGTATTTCCTAGTCAACCACGTACTTTATTTATTTCCTATACTTCGACATGTCTTTATCGATGTCGTGATTTGTCTCATTGAATAAAATAATTACACGCTCCAGCTCTAATTCTGAGCACCGTTCAAATTGGGCTTTGCGCTCGGGAACGCGAGGGAAAAAGGCAACGAGCTAGCGTTTTTTTTTTTCACGATCGTTGGTTATTTGAAAGGACCTTGAAGAAAGAGATGATTTTTTCCTTTTTCAAGTGAGGCGCATGATCCCCGATACACTGAAAGTGGAGAGGGTTGTGTCGAAACCGAGTGTCGCGAAAAATTGGATCCGGAGGTTGGCTATGACGTCATAGTATTACGTGATATGCTGGATGTGGTGGGGGGGCGAATGTCGCGAAAAAAAATTGGATCCGGCCTTGTGACGATGATGCGCGTTGTCGTGTGAATTTGGATCCGGAGCTGATGACGACGTTGGGAAGCCGTGTCGTGAAATTTGGTTCCGAGGAATGATGATGCCATTGTCACGAAAATTTGGTTCCGAGGACCAATGACATCAATATTGATGGTGGCTCGCGAACGACGAAAAGCGCAAGGTAGTTGCAGACAACAAACGGTGCACGGTAATCGCTAATAACGAACGTATAGGTACGAACGGCAAACGTTTATGGTGTACATGAACGCCAGCACACGGACAACCGGAGCGACAACTCATCGAGATGGCACGATGGCAAGACTGACCGTGCGTGGCCAAGTCCCGACGGCTAATTCTTTTTGCTGAGGGGGAGCATGTAGGTTTTAATTCCTTTTAATTACTCCTTTCTTATATTCAGTCTGATCTTTATTCTAGCCTATATTATTGCTCTTCATACCACTCTTCCGACTGGGCACCGAACCACAGCAAAATTCCTCATGATCCACCGCGCGCGAGCAATCGCCATGTACCAGCATCGAAACAAGCTAGCCGTGTGCATAACAATTGTTGTTGCATATTGCTATCTTGTTTCTTGATGATCCAGCGTGCATTCTAAACAAACTACTAACAAACGATGAGGGTCGCAACTGCGCAACTACGAACACGCATATACATGTGCTTACTCGCTCTCACAATCGCCTCCCGCCTGCACACAAATGCATGCTCACTCGTGCATTGACCTTATATCCACACACCCGCACATAAGCACCCGAGCCCACGTACGCTCGCGCGTACATTCCCTTTCGCTCCTGCGCTCACAGAAAGGCAATGACACATCGGCGATGATATCCCTGGCATCTACGGCCTCGACAGTGCCTAAGGCCATTTTATTTTTATTTCGCACTGCAAAGCTAATTTGAGTCACACATCTTTTTGCAAATTGGTGTGCCATCGATCAATAACCCCCCTCCCCCAATCCAGGCCGCTGAGCGTCGCCATGCCCAAGATCTCCGGCATTCTCCCGAGTCCCCACACACCAGCCAGCCTACATGCTCTCTCGCACACACTCACTAACCCACGCTTGACTAATCACATGCAGGCCCGCAATCATTGACGATCGCTTCACCCCCACCCCCTCGCTGATCGTGGTGCGTACAGCGAAGCCATCACCAACCCATGGACTCGCCCTCGAGGGGTGTGCGATAGCACTTTTTCATACTCTTTCGCTCTTTCTTTACCTCTACAAATGAATCAGTAGGTTGATGTCCGAGTACAAATTTCTATTCCAATAAAAACTCATCCTAAACAGAACAAAAGGGCCAGAGCAAAAGGGCGGCAGCAAGTGAGCGGAGCGAACGGAGCGCCGCCCGATTGCGCTGCTTCAAAAGTTGATAATACAAGCATATTTGTCTTGCAGTACTTATTGATTAAGCTTCATACTCAAGCTCGATGTTGGCTGCATATAGATGTTCAGACATAAACAAACCAAATGACTATACTATCGCAGGGGCCTGGCGAGCATTGGGGACTTGGCGCACACGGGTGCTGCTGCTGATTTAAATTTTGCATACCACCCATTGAGTTGGTGTTGAATGGCCCACTGACTAGATCACGCCTGGATGTGATGTGGGGAGCTGTATCGGGGATTTGGCGCAGGCATGCGCCGCTACCGATAGCTCGTAATATACAAGAGTCCAAGCGGGGACCACAGCCTGCATTTATCTTCTACCGTAGTTGGAATTATATCCTCCGCGCCCACGGTAGCCCCGATCGTTCCATCCACCTCGCCTGCTCCTATAATCGTCCGCATCTCGATCACTACGACCTCCGTCGTTATACCTGTATTCGTCTTGGTCCATTCTGCGGTCGTATGACCCTCTGGGAGGGGAACGCGCGCGATTTCGATCGAATCGACTCGAGTTTGGCGGGGATGGTGGGCGAGGGTAGTCGTATTCGATTGGTGGTGGCGGACGGCTCTCGTAGCTGGAGGAGGCAGGTGTATTGCTGGCTGGTCTCCAGCTACTGCGAGGCTCTGGAGGAGCGGGAGGGGGCGGACCTGGGGGCGGGGGTGGTGGGAGAGACGATAGTGGCGGCGGGGGCGGGGGTGGTGGATGCCCAGGGTCCTCGGGAGGCGGGGGAGCAGAGCTCCACCCTCCCGAGGACATGGGTATGTCGGTGATTGGTGGCGCATTGGGCGAAGTATCGAGGGTCGTCCAACCCGACCTCTGGAAGGATGGAGCCGCCGCCGCCGGAGGGTTGGTAGGAGGCGGCACGGGGGTTTGTTGAGTATTCGAAACGGCGTTCCACCCCCCTCGCTTGAATGGTATGGCTGATTCGCCAGGCGTTCCATCGCGAGAAGACGGCGCGTTTGCCGTGGTGCTCCATCCCGGGGTGGAAGAGCTGGATACGGGTGCCCAACCGCCCGACTGCTTCTCTCCTGCCCCGGGAAGAGGACTCACCGCGGACCACCCGGATGTCGAGGCACTTGGAGTTGCGTCGCGCGACGTGGCAGGATTCGTCACAGTGCTCCACCCTGGAGTCGAGACATTGGAAACAGGGGCCCAGCCTCCAGACGACTTGTCTGGTACAGCTGAAGTCCCTTCGGATGAAGTTGAGCCCACAGTAGCCCAGCGGGGTGCTGCTGGGGCAGCTGGCGCCCAGCCGCCACCGCCGCCGCCAGTAGTCTTCTCCTCAAGCATGGGCGCGGGAACTGGCACGACAGGAGGATTTGGCTTGGCGAGTTTGATCCCCGCAGCGGCCGCCAGCTTACGGAGCTCTTTTTCCTCTCGTTTCCGCTCTTTCTCTTTCTGTTTAGAAGTATCCTTGGGTCGCTGTGACGCTTGCATTTCTTTGAAGCGCTGGGTTGGATGTATATATTAGGGTTAATCTCCGTTTGAGGTGCATACGAACGAACCTGTTTATGAGTGTGGGCGTAGCTACGGATATGCTCGTCGTACTGGGCGACGTTGATGTATTGCTTATCGCATAATTCACAGTAAAAGGGGCGAAGTGCAGAAGTGATTTCTGACTTGACGGCTGCACGCTGAGCGACCTTTCCCTACACAAGCAAATGAAATGAGTGCCACCTTCTCCAAGTCCATTTGACGGCTTGCAGTACCTCTCGCTCCAAGCGCTGCTCGGCAGTTTCTTTAATCTGTCGCTCGGAATCGAGGTTGCGACGCTGTGCGACAGTGGATTCAATCACGCGAAAGTCTTGAGAGGCCTTGCCCAAGCCTAAGCTATCAGTTTTGACCGAAAATGGAATAGGCTCGGGACGTCCTGCACGTAAAGGAAATGGTTATATCAAGTATCACGGAGTATCCGCACAAAGACGTACCAGTTCCGGAGACTCCCAGACCTTCTCCTTCCTTCCATCCCATCTTTGATAGCATTCTATGCCCAATATTTGTCGCTTTGAGCTTCGTTTGAACTGTGATAATCTCTCGATCCACGTGTGACCCCGTGTTGACCATTGTCTCATGAGTGCTTGTATCCATGAGTTCTGGGGAAGGAGAGCGGGAGATAAGAGATGTATTATCCTCATCATCATCTTCAGAGTTTTCGCCACTCGAGGCCGGGCTTCTGGAGCGCTACGTGTCAAGGCAGAGAGAGCGGGGGATAGTACGGGATCTCCATGAAGCGCGGGGAGTCAAAGGGCTACCTTTTGGGGGAGTTGGCGGGAGAGGGGAATGGCGTTCCATCGTGCAATGGTAGCCTCGGACATTGTAGGCTGCGTCCAGATATCCCGTTGTCGTCGTCGCCGTCGTCGCCGGTGGTGGTGAGTGCGGGCGGTGCGGCCTGTATTGTCTTATTGGTGCGAGCACGTGACCCGCGCTTCGTCGCGTCTCGCCACCGTGATCGTGCCTTGGCTCGGGCCTCCAGCGTTGAACGTTCTGTCCCGCCACCATCACCGCGCGCGCCACCCGAGAGACCTCTTGCTGCGACGCTCACTCCCTCCTCCTCACCGCTGGTCCTGGGCTACCTTGTTCATTCTTGCGGCACCTGCGACGCGAAACAACATGAGTGAAGATGATTCCTACATGTTCGACGACCTCGACGCGGATTGTATGCAGCAAATCGAGGCGATGGAGGCGGTACACACTCCAGATTCCACCGCATCAGATTCTACTCGGATTCCCGCGACCACAAATTTTCCCAGCGCACCACCGGCCAAGACATTCAGGCCCGCGTTGATACCTCCCAAGCCCGCAGCTGCAGCCTCCTCCAAATTTCTACCGCCTCCGCCTCAGCGGCAGCCTCCTGCTCAGAAAGACGCACCTCACCCAGATTCTGATTTTGACATTACCTTTGACGAATTCGACGAAGGCCAGCTTGCGGCGATCGACGACTTCGTTGTCGAGGCATATTCTAAGCCTGGTTCAACGGTCGTAAACAAGAGGCAGCTCACGCTTTTTGGGGATGCTGCCGTGTTGCCAGAGCCATCCAAACCAAAGTCGTCTGGGTCTAAACTTGCGCAGAGCACTTCATTCGGGAAAAAAGCGGCACAGACAAAATCGTGGGACCAGACCGCGTTTGCCAAGACTGGGTGGAAGCGGGGTGCGAAGAGCAAAAAGGGAAAAGGCAAGTTTGATGATGGGGAGGGTGAAGAAGAGATTGAGGAGGAAGAAATTGAGTTCGAGCAATTCCCCGCTCCATTTGTTTCCAGTAAGTTGCTGTTATTCCAACTCCCACCCCATGTACTAATTCAAGCGCGGATTTCCCCAGTTGGGTCTGTACTTCCCCTAGCATACAACCGTACCCATGCTGATTGCTTGTTGCCATCTTACCCCCATTAACCAGACCCGTCAGTCCTTGTGTCTCATTGGATATTAACATGCAGCATAACCCTCTTTTCTCCGATTCAGCCGCCCGCAATGAAGTTAAAGTCGGATCCTGCCGCTCTCCACGAATGGATATATCCACTTAATTTCCCTCGGCGGGACTATCAGTTTAACATCGTGCGGGCGTCCCTGTTCGACAATTGTCTCGTGGCCCTTCCGACGGGTCTCGGAAAGACTTTCATTGCTGGTGTTGTTATGCTGAATTGTGCGTTCATGATGGGATCTCTCCCTCTTTTCTCTCATTGAAATCGCGTCGAACAGACTACCGATGGTTCCCCAAGGGCAAGGTAGTCTTTGTCGCGCCAACTAAACCTTTAGTAGCGCAGCAAATCGAAGCTTGCCATCAAGTTTGCGGGATCCCTGGCAGCGATGCGGCAGAACTAACGGGAGGAAAGGCTCGAGCTATTCGCGCGCGGGAGTGGGCGAACAAGCGCGTATTCTACATGACGCCTCAGACCTTCATAAACGACCTTGCCACCGAAAATTGCGATCCAAGTGACATCATCTTGCTCGTCGTTGGTATGTGCCTCCGCCTAAAGTATCTCTTCCCCTCGCGACTCACGGTACTTCTACTAGATGAGGCGCATAAAGCTACTGGCGATTATGCATACTGCCAGATAGTGCGCTACCTAATGGCGAAGAATCCCCATTTTCGCCTTCTGGCATTGACAGCTACTCCGGGGAGCACACCAGAAGCAGTGCAGGAGATTGTAGACGCACTTCATATCAGCCGCATTGAGATTCGCGATGAGGCTAGCCTGGACTTGAGACAATACCTGCATAAGAAGGTGATTTGAGTCATATTGTGTACGGGAGATGTGCCAACCGTCCTCTTCGCAGCATACGGTCCAGCATATTATCTCGATGACGGAGAACATTATCAAGATCCGGGAGCCGCTTGCGAAGCTGATGGAGGTATGCTCATGGGCGCTTTAATCCTCTCATCCAGATGACTTACCACAGCTTTGCAGTCCACGTTGGCACCACTTGCACGGGCAAATGTCTTACAAGTCCCCAATGTGGTCGACCTCCATCCATATCGGTGCACAAATACCATGCAGAGGCTTAGCCAACAGCGAGGCGGGGGAAATATGCAGTGGGCATATGGCTCCTTGAAGAACTTGGGCGCGTTCGCACGAGCGATGACGTACTTGGTAATTTTTTCCAAAATTTGCGCTCTAAGCGCGCTCTCTCATACTGAAGCTATCTGTGTCTACGAATCACAGAATGAGGAGAGCATCAGCCTGTGCTACAAAACGTTGCAGGAGCTGCTGGAGGGGACGCCCGGCTCCGCTGCGAGGCCGCCAGGCAAAGCAGCCCAGAGCAAGCTCCGCAACGATGTCAACTTCAAGAAATGCATTGCCGAACTGGAAAAGCAAATCGCGGAGGCGCAAAATGGCTCCGGTGTTGTGCTTCATCCGAAGATGGAGAAGCTACGATCGCTGGCTATCGAACACTTTGCGCAGGCCGAGATGAACGATGCCGAAGAAGTGGCGGCGGGGAAGGAACCGCAGAAAGGGGGCTCGGGCATGATCATATTCGCGGAGTTTCGGGATTGCGTGGAGGAGATAACCACTATGCTCAATGAGCAACGACCGCTACTACGCGCGATCAAGTTCATCGGTCAAGGGACAGACAAGCAGGGGAAGAAAGGTCTCGCTCAGAAGGATCAGATTGAAGTTCGTGGAAATTCTTGGACCCAAGACGAATGGAGCTGAATGCCGCGTTATTTCAGATCATCAAACGATTCAAAGCGGGCGAGTTCAACGTCCTCGTATCTACCTCAATCGGCGAGGAGGGACTTGATATCGGGTCAGTCGATATCATTGTTTGCTACGACGCTCAGAAGACACCGATTCGCATGGTAAATACCACCCTGTCATTTCCTTTCCGTCAGCTTAGCTGACCCGCGCGAAAAATCTCAGCTTCAGCGGGTCGGACGAACCGGTCGTAAACGCGACGGCTATGTTCACGTCCTACTTGCTGAAGGGAAAGAGCAGTCAAACTGGTCAAAGTCACTCGACATGTACTCCGAGGTCCAACGCTCTATCGTCCGCGGCGACCAGCTCGAGCTATACGGCGATGTGAAGCGTCTCCTCCCGGCAGAATGCAAACCAGAATGCTGCGAGAAGCAAATGGAGATTATCGAATACGTCCCTGAGACCAAAGGGAAACGGAAAAGCAGCGAGCTGGGGCCCGATGGGAAGGTGGTGAAGCGGAAGCGGAACGCTGACGTCAATAGGAACATTCCCGAGGGCGCGAGCACGGGCTTTGTATCGGTGGCCGACTTGATCGTAAAGGGTAGCAGGAAGAAGAAGGAGAAGCCGAAGAAATTCGATCCTAAAGACCTCGAAGACGACGACGACGACCTGATGTTGGAGGCGAATATCGGGGATCTCCTCTCGGGCAAGGTACCCAAGAAACCGACTCAGCCAGACCCTCCTCCAAAGAAATCGAAGGCGGGTGCCGCTGCGAGGAAGGGCAAAGCCAAGGCGACAGCTACTACAGCCGCTGCTGCGGGCCCATCCAAACGGAAGAAACCCGTTTCCGCGACTGTTGGCTTCATTAATGCCAGTGATTTAGCGGATGCCGCGGCGAAGAGCGACTCTGACATAGAGGTGCTCGAAAAGGTGCCTGAGTTCGTGCGTCCATCGCGGCCGGCATCGTCTCGCGCCATGGCTCTTTCTACGCCCCCGAGCTCCTCCGACGAGGCTGTTCCGGTCAGGGCTTCGTCTGCGCGCGCCACCTCTACAAAAGCGAGCCACGTCTCGTTTTCACCTAGTCCTGAACGCCTGCCGCCCTCGAATCAATCTACTTCCACAAGACTTTCGGTCACCCTCATCGAAGAAGCGGATATGGCGTGGCTATTAGATTCAGACGATTCGGATACCCAAGCGCGAGCTAAAATCCCGTCGCCGCGTCGTCTACCAACGGTTGCCGAGGACCGACAGAGCGACGACGAGCTGCTATTGGTCTCGTCGCCTGTGCGGCCAGATCCATCCAGTTCTTTTCAGGATTCGCCCATGTCCCACATCCCCGAAGGCCATCGTCCCCGGCGAATTGGGAAAATGGCCCCACCATCGATTCCGCCGCCCCCACGCGATGATGATGATGACGACCACGTAGAGCCAACATTCCCTGTTCGCCGATTCGGCAAACGTGCCATCGTTATTGAATCGTCTTCACCACTGGTTGATGGCGACGAGGTGCCCGTTGCGTCTCAGCGTTACCTAGCGAGACGGAGCTCCCCTCTGGGCTCGCCTTCACCTTCGTCTTCCCCCCCGCCGTCGCCGCCACGACCGGCACGACGCTCTCGACCAAAGAAGAAAAAGGTGGATACACTGCTGCGACACGCGTTCGTCGAGGTTGAGGCGAATCATTCCGGGGATGAAGTGTCTGATGGGTCGACAGACCCCGAAGGGGAGGAGAACGAAGAGGACCGACGGTTCGCAGGCGATTTCCAACCCACGCAGGCGCCTGCGGGATACGACCAGAGAGCGATATACCAGCGCAGTCTATTCACTCAACCTCCCGAAGGACTGAGGTTTCGCAATAAGCCTGCTCGACCAGGGCTATTCAGTACGAGAGGCGATGGAGGGCGCCAGCTCCCGCCAATCGTCCTTTCAAGTTCTCCCGAAAGGGCTGGATCAGAGCCAGACGAGTACATTATGGACAGTTTCGTGGTGGGGGATGATGAAGATATTTCTTATTTTGATACATCAAGCGATGTCTGAACGTTTTTAACTTCCTTATTTCGTCACTTATCACGTCTATTCTCCGTGTCCATACATATCCTATTGCGGTAATATGCGAAGCGTTTTTATCTATTCGGCGTTTATTTTACAGTCTCTGCTCATTGCGAGGGCGCGACGGTGTCCATGAGGAGTACATAGCGCTCACTCAGCCTTCTTTCCTTCCCGCTCGGACCAATCTTGCCATGAACCGACATAGTTCTTGATGCTGCGCGTAAAAAGACCATGTTAGACATTGTTAAAACGAGTCTCCAAATTCCTCACTTTGAATAGCCATATTCTTTGGCATATTCACTGGCCGTGGTACTCCTCTTACCGCTACGGCAGTAGAAGATCAATTCCTGATTCTTCGTGGGCTTCTCGAAGCCGTAGGTGTTGCGGAACTTGTCGGGAGGAAGATGGAATGCTCCTGGGAGCGCAGAGAGGGGAAGAGATACAGAAGATGGAATGGCGCCAGCGGCAACCTCATCTGGCTCTCGCACATCGATTACGTAGCGGTCCTGTGCAACACATGTACACGATCAGAAAATGACATGATTATTTTGAATGCAGAACATACAACAGATGGTTGACGCGTGAGCGGCTTGAGCTCACTGTATGTAACAGTAGGCGCGACCCACTGGGAGAACGATGAGCGCTGCTGTGTGATGAAGGAGTTCCCAGACGTCCTGACGACCTTCGACTTCGACGCGAGCAACACCGAGGGTGCACGGGCCGCGAAGGTGTGTGAAATGGTGCGAGATGCACCATTATTCATGTTGGCGCGGAGCGCAAGACGAGAAACAGAGCGGGCGATGGTAGACATGGCGTGAAGCTGCAAGCTGCGAGCACTCTAAAGACTCGCTGCTGACTGGGATGGAGGTGAGTATATCCCGGATGCGGATGACGCTATTGGGAATGGGTGTGATTAGCTAAGCCCTATGTTTACGAGCTTGCGATTTGTCAATTATCGAATATCTACGCAGAGAAAAGATCTTGACACGACTAGTGTGCACACGCATATATATGCGCTCTTTCCGCATTCTACGTATCTTGCGTGTAATTTGGACTAATAAGTGGCGGATGATATTCTAGCTCCGAAGCTCCCGGGTAGTTACTAGCTTGTGGCGGACGCGACCACTCAAGCTCTTCTCTCCTCACGAATGAAGCTAACTCTGGTCAGTTCATTTTTATGCTTCGGGCATTCTTTGGAAAAAGATTCTCTACAAAATTAAGACTACCATACACAGCACTATTTCGGGCGCCTCAAGTTGGCGGACACATTGATCCCCACACGCGAAGATTAAGAATCCATTAGCGGAGGAGTCCTCGACGCAAAACGTAACCACTCGTACGCCCTCGTTCCACCTCGGCTTATTAGGCCACGCCCTTTCGTCACCTGTGATTCTGCTGAAAGAGCGAAACGCAGCGAATAATCTGGGATACACTATATGCCAACCTTTCTATCGCTATTGATTCAGGCTGAAACCTAGTGTTAGCTACTGATGCTCGTTTCTCAGAGCTTTCATTCCATGGTGCTTTTTATATAGGGCCAACCGCCCCTCTCGGAGCTGATTATTTAAACTACATCTATGTGTGGCACACTCCACTTCCTATTCGGGGGCTCTGATCTGTTTGTCCCCCCCGCAGACACGCCACGCCAAGTATAAAGGCCTTGATCTTGGGTATTCTCGGCCTGCTCCCCCTTACTGAACGACACACCCCGTCATCGTCCTTTTCAATGAAACTTCTAACTCTTGCCTGCTTCTTTGTGCTTGCCGGTGCAATGGATATGCCGATGCCTGATGACGAGCCAATGGCTGGCATGTCAACGCCTGGGATGATGAAGCCTTACCTCCATTTCACGCTTGGCGATGCGCTCCTATTCAGAGAATGGGTGCCGATGTCCGGCGGCGCGACCTTCGGGGCATGCGTCGGCTTATTTCTGCTAGCCATGGTCGACAGGTTGTTGGCGGCGTTCGGGGGTATCATGCGGGGGTGGTGGGCAAGAGAGTCAGTCGACCTTGCCCTTTCATGCCTCCCATAATGCAGAGATAACCTCCTTTGCTCATCACAGTGCGCTCAAACGACGGCTAGTGGAAACACAACAGACGACTTCATCGATCTCAGACGACTCAGGAGAGGCCCTCAAAGACGAGACCCCCACCCGGCCAGTCACAGGCAGCAAGGCACCGGGCGTCGCTAACGAAACTGTTCCTGGCGCCATGCTATTTCTGCGGCACCACCTCAACTTCCGCACGTTTGTGCCCCGGCACGATATTACTCGGGGAGTCCTACACGCAGTCCAAGCCGCAATTGGATTCGCCCTTATGCTGTCTGTGATGTGAGTGGCTGCGCTGCTTTTTGTATTCGTGTGATTTACGGAAGACTGAGGTCGGCGCGGCTCTTGATAGGACGTTCGATGCAGCCTACTTCATTTCGATTGTGCTTGGACTCGGGGCTGGGGAGGTGCTATTTGGGCGGTTTGGCAGAATTGCATAAGAGGAAGAGCCGATCTTCCGATTTGTGACAAGCACGTGACCAAGGTGCGGATAGTGCCCTGGGTTCCTGAAAAAAACCTTTTTTTGGCCCAATATTGTGGAGATTGCGGGGGTGAAATAATTTTTTTGAGATGATGAAATTAGCCACGACCCTGCAAATCTGCTTTCATTTCCACTGAATCGTCCTTCGCACACGAGCACACCTCTGAGCATCCGAGACAATTGGGAAAAGATTTTTTTCTGCTGAATCGAGAAATCGAAGCAGGCACCGTGCAGGTAAGTACCGCGGCGGTATGACGCGAACGGATAAAAGGCAGGCCGTGTGGCATCTGCCAAGAACTTCGGGATCCCAGCTGCGAAATTCGTCCCGGCCTTGCACCCAGCTGCCACTTGGATTCATCCCTCCACCATCTCCGCACCATGTTCGCCCGCGCTATCTTGACCATTACTGCTCTCGCGTCAATCGCGAACGCCCATTTCCAGCTGACGTTCCCTCAATCCAGAGGGTTCACAGAAGTGCGTATCTAGCTTCTACCACGCAAAACATCCGTCTCAAATTTGTGCGTGCGTAGGACATTGAGCCGAACTTCTGTGGTATGTCTCGATATGATCGCTAGAAATGAATCTTGCTCCTCATATGTTTTATCCAGGCGGATACCCCAATCCTGAAGCCCGCGTGCCCTTCCCGCTCGGCCAAGCTTTCTTTACCATCAACAGTGAACACCCCAAGGCCAACTGTGCGTGTCCTCCTGATTCTGCGCATGGAACGTAACCTCACTCACTCGGAATCTCGTAGTGATTGCGCTCATCTCGTTGAACCAGGATCCGACGTCCTTGGCCCAATTCAACACCACTCCGTCAGGACAAACTATTCCTCCCCTCGCGCCTTTCACAGCCGTCGGCCAAGGCTCATTCTGTATCCCGGTTAATGTCGGCGCCCTCAACCTCGCCGGTGTCCAGTCCGGCACGAACGCAACCATCCAGATTCAATACGATGGCGGCGACGGAAACTTGTATCAGGTTCGTCTGCTTCAACCGACTCAAGTTTTCAGCCAGCTCGCTAATGGCATATATAACCATTGCAGTGTGCTGACGTGACCTTGTCAAGCACGTACACCATCCCGTCAAACGTCTCGTGCACGAACTCTACCAGCACAAGCTCAGGCTCTTCGGGCAACAGTGCTTCGAGCGGTCCGGGACTCTCTGCTGGGCTTTGGCTCGCGGCATTGGGCGCCGTTTTGGGATTGACCATGTAATTTTACGTATCTTGCACCGACGGTTGCGTGTGCCCGCACACCTGCGGCCAAATACCACGATTGACATATTCGATTCTCAAGGCGTCCTATTTCTGTTTGTGACTGCCCCCGATCATGAATTAATTGTCGTCTGCCGATCTCGATTCAAGATGAATGGGGCGTGCAAAGTGCTCATTTCTGCACGGAGCTACAGTCCCCGGTGATCATGAAGGAGGGGTGCCATAAATGCAAGCGATAGGATCAGTCTGGCAAATCTGGGCAAGGCATGAGTACTCGCCCTGAAAGTAATGAGCTGGTGGATGCCTGTAGCTCAACATTGGCGCAATAGCTGTTTTGTTGGTTGTGGCTGTTGGACTGGACTCGGCCAAATGACTGATACTAAATCGCAGAGGAAAGCATTATAGTGTATCACGAACGAGGCCCTCCACCGTGAATCTAATGCCAAGCAGTGTCGGGCTCTGGCCTCTGGGATTGATTGAGGGCATGCCCCACTACAGCCCGACTAAGGGAGGTTAGCTGAACCAGGCACCCAACTTGCCTTGCGAGAGCGCCACCGCTGTTCATTTGCAGATAAATTGCGACCAAAGCATGACCATGCCGAAAGCCTTGATTTACCGGCCTATCACTTCGTCCACAAAAGATCTATAGGGGATCCTTTCGCGTCGCTTGGAGCTTAGCCCCACTGGGAGGTGATCTGGAACTGTTGAGGCAACCCTCCATGAATACAAAACATAATATACACGAAAGCAACTGGGACACTTTGGAGGTAAGCATAACCGCGGGTGTGAATAAGCCATGGTACATGCGCACGTACACTGTGTCCAATGGTATACCCAGCTTTATCCGAGCCGATTCATCTGCTTCTTGGCCGCGCTCATCTTCGCGCCCACTCTATCTAAATCGCCCGTAAGCTGGTCCAGCAATTCATTCTGCTGCTCGATCTCGCTACCAATCGCAACGCCGATTTGACGCTGTCGGCGGAGGACGGTGGAGAGTTGCGTGAGCTGGGAGTCCTGGTTGTCCATCTGAGTTTGCTGCAGCTGGACCAACCCGTTGTCGTCGAGGGGGCGCGTCTCGTCAGTCTCTTGGGGCGGGGCGTGGCCAGCGCCGAAGACTCGAGCGATGGGTCTCGAACCATTTGCAGCGCCGATGAGCGCTGCGCGGTCCGCCTGCGAAGCAGGATTGCGTTCCGCGTCTCGGAGCGAGGCATAGGGGCGGTTGGATTGTCGGGCGGACACGACCATCTTCCCAAGTTTCTCGCAGTCATCCCGGAGACGCGCGACTATCTCCGTCCGCCTCTGCACCTCGCCCTCGCTCATCCCCGCAAGTGCCAATGTTTCGAGGCCCTTGTTGAGGACCCCAACTCGCGAAACGAGGAGAGCGAGCTTCTGCTTTGCTTGTACGTTAGATTGATGCGAGGCGGATACGTCGCCCCGGTCGCTTAGAGCATCACGTTTATTGATATCTGCTCGTATATCCCGGACGATTGTCTGCAAGGACACCTGCTCATCTAACCATGACGAGCTCGTGAATTGGATGGTGCCTTCCCTCGAGCCCCCAGGAAGACCTGTTTTCCCCACAGGAACCTCCAGGAACTCCTTGAAAGCGAGGGCCTCCCGCCACCGATCGTCCTTGGAGGCAAGGATCGCGCGTAAATACCCCTCTAGCCCCTCCGAGCGCTCTTCGATCAACTTGTCGTCATTATATTTCCGACGAAGCGACAGGGAGAAGGAGTGCTTGGGAGGAAGCGCGACAGGTGGGGCGGCGGAAGTGGTCTTGGTGAGTTCGGTATTCAAGTCATCGAATTCGGAGTAACGCCGCCAGACTTGCCACGAGCGAACCGCGCCGTGGACTTCTATGCGGTAAACGGTATGCGGCGTCGGTGTCTGGCGGGTTTCGTGGCCGCGAACGTAGATTGCTTGGATGGCAGACATAAAGCGCTCGCTGTCGTTGTCGTCGTCGTGGGTAGGGAGTTGGAACGAACTGCATGACCGATGGACCGCATACAATCTGCGCCAAGCAAGGCCACACAACTGCCTTGTTCGTCCGCCGTCGCGTCGTGTTCGCTGCTTCATCGTCTTCAGCGTCCTCGAGAGGCTGAAATTGTCCGCTTTTCTTTCCCTTTATCGTCATCATGAACGACCTCTCTTCGCTCCTCACCGGGTCGCGCGCACTTACCTCGCATCTGTCCCGACCCGATTTACCCTATGTAAACCTCTCGCTTGACCAGATAGAGGCGCAGTCCAGAAGATTGGTCTCGCGACAACCTACCGCGCCTGCAGACCACGGAAAAGCGTGAGTAACTATATGAATTATAGTCGAATCATACGCGATACTATACTCAAACTGTCAAATAGCAACTATCTGCTCGCGAAAGCAAATGTCGACGCCCCTACACTCGCCTCTTCCATCGCGGCACTCGACACTGCTCACACTTTCTCTCCTTTAAAACCTCTCCACGACACTGATGTTGCTGGATTTCTCCGGCATGCTCACGAACAGAGCCTTATTTCATCGATTGAAGAAGGCCGGCGGGAGACGGAAATGGAGTTCCATAGAGTATTAGATGAGAGGGCGCGAAAGGACTGGGAAACGCGTAAGAAAAGAATATTCGAGGAGCTTGGCGTGGCGAGGGGTATGGATCTGGATAAGGAAGAAGGCGACGAGGCTGGCAGGGCGATGTTCACGGGCGCAAATGTGGCGAGAAGGAGCGCGCGCGTCTTTGGCTCTGGTGCTATGGTGCGTGGGTATCCTAGCGAGCCTCTGTTCCTATTACTGAAATGGAAAATTATATCAAGCTTCCATCTCAACCCCCACCAACGTTGTCGATGCATACAAAGATGATGTCGTACGATCGCGTCGTAGGTCAGCTCAACGCCGCGCGTCTTGGGGGCTCATCCTTCCCAATCATCTCGGCATTTATGGACGCTGCTAGCAAGGCAGGCGGAGATGTACGTTTGTGTATCTTGCTTATTGAACGTGATTCTGATACATTTCTTCACAGTCCACGCAATTCCGCCAGATGCTCCACGTCCTTTCCAGTATTACTGACGAGCCTCCCGATGTTCCTCGGGCACACGCCCAAGCGCATATACTTAACTCGGCTTCATTGGAACGAGCGTTTGCTCGCGCGTATCTGGGACCAACAGACTCCCCTGCTAGCGTCGAGTTACGAAGAAAAATTGTCAGCGGGTCACGGAAGGCACTTGAAGAGCAGTACGTAATTCATTTTGGTAGACAAGGCTGGTTGACTTTATTGCTACTATATAGATATTGGAATCTTGTCGAAACGACCATTCAACACAACCCAATTGAGGCATCATTAGGTGGCGACCCTGGCGCTGCTAACAAAATTCGTGCATTCCTGTCTGTCCGGTTCTATAAAAATGGCCAGTGGGAGGAGAAACTTGAGGTATTGTTATTTCCTTCGTGTAACCTGGCTTGATTTTTGACCGAATGTACTTCCAGTTGATCCATGGACAACCATTATGGGCCAAAATTTTCTACTTGATTCGAACAGGGCATATCGACGGTGCGCTCGAAATTGCTCGCGAATCAGAAGCCATTTTGGAACAGCGCGAGCGGTTCTTTACGACGTATCTTAAAACTTGGGCTGATTCGCCTGATCGACAGTAAGTGATTCCACACCACCTTATATCATGCATGCATCAAATTGTCACTATCATATGAATAGTCTCCCCAAGACACTGCGCGACCGTCTTCTTGCTTCTTATCACTCTCATATCCTCCATGTTCCAGACACGGATCCATTCAAACTGGCATTATTCAAACTCTTGGGGCGTATCGACCCTCAACGTCGCTCGGTTCCGTTTGTTACCGCCACCACGGAGGATTGGATATGGTTCCAGCTGGCAATGGTGAGCTTGCCTTTACATTCTTTATCTCGTCCTCATCCCTGATGCTGTTGATTACGAAAGGTGGACGAAGACGAAGCGGGCGGCCTTGCAGAACTTGGCCGAGTATTGGAGGGATACGGTAAAAAGCACTTCGAAGGCGCGCAAAACGGAAAGTCAAAGAAAGGATTGTGGGCGTCCCTACTGCTTGTGTGCGGCCTCTTTGAGAAGGTAGAGTTTTTGCATCTATTTGCTGTTGGCGCAAAGTATTAACCACATGTCGCAACAGGCCGTCGCAGCTTTATATGAAACCCCCGAACTGCAAATCGAAGCGGTACATCTCGCTATCGCACTGTCGTACTACGGTCTTTTGCGGGTGCCGTCTAAAGCCGAATCGTCTGACCTTGACATTTGTAAGTTTTCTGCGTTTCAAATCGAATCATTCCACTCATTCATAAATTGTATCCATCCAGTGACTTCATCACCTGTTCGACCACCTGCCCTCAATTTCCCGCTTCTCATCCACCGTTACATCCGTCAGTTCCAACGAACAGACCCTAAAGAAGCGCTGCAGTATGTTTACTGCGTACCTTTGAATGCCGACCGCGGGGCTGGCGTTGTTGGCCGTGAGGAGCAGACTATTTCCCAGCAGCAAGTTGAGATCGCCAGGGAGATGGTGCGGGGTATCTTGCTCGCCTCTGAAGGCAAATGGGATGAGCTCGTAGGAGGCTTTAGGGAAGACGGAACGAGATACGTAGGTGATATTTATCAAGCTTAACAACTCAAGTCTATCGACACTCATTTTGCTTATATCCAGCCTGGCCTCATCGAGCACAACCTTCTCCTTCTCCGCCTCAAGTCCCCCGCAGAGTACAAATCCAACATCCTACTACCCACCGCCGAGCAAAGCCAGCAGACGAAGCGTCTCCTTCAAGCCATTCAACTATACAATCTTGCCGGTGCACACGACACCGTCATTGGTACTCTTACGCATGCAATAGGGGAATGTCTGTCCGACCCGGTTGGCTCGGGGGACAACGTCAAAGAACTGGAATCTCTTGCGAGGACCGTGCTGGAACACTATAGCAGGCGAGGGGACGCTGTTGGGAAGCCGAGAGAGGAGTTGGTGAGGTTGCTGAAGATTCGAGAGGCAATGGAGGCCTATGACCAACACAAGTATGACACCGCACTAGAGGTACGTTGCGGAGAAGCTTCCTGTTGGTCACCTGCTGACGTGTTCCCCCATTAACCATCAACTTGCAGGCGATTGAAGCATCTGGGCTCATCCCATTAGACGGCGATATTCCCACCATTACCTCCAATGCCGAAGAATTCAAAGATCATGATGATGCGATTACTCGAAATTTGAGCGAGATTCTGTTGCTCACAATGAATATCTTACATGGACAGCATGGAAGATTGAAACACTCACTCTTCGGTGATGGTGCGAGACAGACGGTTAGTCCGGCATTATATGGTGCCTCGTAACCCTTGCTAATTACGCCTATGCTTAGACAATGAACGAGATTCGCAAAAAGACAAGAGCTTTGATGATGTTTGCTGGTGTGCTTCGGTTTAGGATGTCAGCAGATGTGTATGGGCAATTGGCCAGGCTGGACGTTGCCATCGCTCACTAAGCGGCGTCTTTCGCCCTGCTTTCTTTCCTTGTGTGCTCTCAGTTGCTGTAAATACTTGTAACGCTTTCGGCGAAAATTCAACCGCACGACGAATTGGTGTACTTTGCAGCAAAAAGCCTTGGCAGGGACATAAACTAGCACGTGACCGACGTGCTCCTTACGTAACAGATCGGACCCTGTCGCGTCCACCCCGCGCTTCGTGCTCTGATTCCACTCTATATGAACTAGCCACCAGGACACTCCTAGCGCCTAACCATCTATTCAACCTCCACAAATTCCTGGTATGCGCGCCAAAAGATTTCCCCCCCCCCCCCCGGCCGCGCACAGATCATTCTAACTCACGGGTTCTCTGGCAAAAACAGTGGAGTTGCGCCACGACTTTTACGATTATGAACAAACACGATCTCCCACACGAAAGTTTCGACGAAAAGGCTCGCAAAGCCGCCTCCAATAATCAATTCAAATTTGTTCGTGTTGGCATATGGAATCTGTTCTTCGACTTGAGTCGGCGGAACAGTCGCATTCAACTCGACATACCCTCAAGAGTCTCCGGGCTGGGAGAGACTATTCCCTATTTGTGGAGATATATGTCCGATGTCCGCAAGGCGGGGGGTGACGTATTGGTATTCGACATTGCTCTGAGCGCAATCAACGCCCTTCTTCCGGCAGTCTCTCTCTATTACTCGGGCGAGCTGTTACGAATGGCAAGTCGCTTTATATCTTGCGTATACAGCTGTGCTCATACGGTCTGACGTATACTCAGATACAAGCTACTATTGAAAAACGAGAAATAGATCAAGGGTCGTTTATTCATATTGCTGCCGCCCACGCAGTATGCTCCATCGCAGCAAAGGGGTGTAATCGTGCGAAGTTCCAAAACGCATCGGTGCTGAAACGACGGATCGAGGCGCATTTCCGCGAACATATCCTGCATGGTTCAACATCTCTCCTACTCTCCCTTGCCGCCGCTTACTCCCGATATTGCCCTTAGCTCATGCTAGATTGGACGTCCCCACTTTCAACGACGCTGCTGTCCAGAGCCGACTTGGCGCATGCTTCTCAGGGGATAATAGCGTGGGATGGACCGCCCTGAGTAAGATTATACACTGGTCTACTAATGTTTTGCAGTTGCTTTCGCAACTACTGGTGATTGCAAACATGTTGCAAGGCCAAAAGAACGATATCCTCCTTGCATTACTATGCTTTGTGGCTCCGTTATTCATGTGGATCGGGGAACGAGGTACTGGCTTGTGGAATAATAGTGAGTCACTATCGCGCAAATTGATATAACAGGGATTTCAAGCTCATTTTATACTCATTTTATGCAGATTGGGTAGCATATAGCAGCGACGTAAATTATATAAAATTGGAGGGGCTTAGTCGATGCACTCAAGACGCTCGATACCGCCATGAAATAGTCGCGGGAAACCTACAAAGCTATATTCAAGACAGTTGGTATTAAACACTCATTCCTGTATGTTCGTTCTGCTCAACAGCCTATGTCTATCAAATAGAATATAGGGCCGCTAGCAAAACCTTGGGCGATGCTTCGATGTCCTTGGATGGGGCTCGCCAAGTGCTACACGCCACAGAACGTGGAGTTCCAAGCTTTCTGTACGACCTTGTTGGACAAGCTCCTGAAGTGCGCTTCTTTTCTTTATATAACGCTGGCATAATCTCAAACAACCTTTGAAGCTGTTCATAGCCGCGCGGGCTCTGAAAGCCCCCTCGACCATTCCCGTGTCCTTGGCCTCCTTGAAAGTCCTACAAGAAAAGGCTTCAACGCTATCGTCCCTTGCCTTTGTAATTTGGAGAGAGAGCCAGAGCTTGCTCTCCCAATTTCGGGCTATCCGAAATTTCTACGAAATTATCAACATCCCCAACAAGGTAGTCGATGGAAACGAACCCTATCCCATCGACACCAAGGACGGGAAAGTGGGCGCTGCTATTGAATTCAAGTTAGTACTTCACAATCCAGTCCAGCGTAATGCTCGCTTATATTTATACTCTGTTTTAGAAACGTCTCATTTCGTTACCCCGATGCTGAGAAGGATGCGCTGCGGGATGTCTCCTTCAGCATCAAGCCCGGGCAGCTTTGCGTTATCGTTGGCGCAAACGGAGAGGGGAAATCGAGCATCATTAAGCTACTGAACCGGATATATGACTGTACCAGCGGTCAAATTCTATTTGACGGCAAGGATATTCGATCGTTAAGGCTGGCCGATGTCCACAGACGCACATCTGTGCTTTACCAAGATTATCAACACTTCCCCGTATCTGTGAGTCCTCCGCGATACTGATTGAGTCTATCATTCTGAACCTCGCTCTTGTGCGACTCTTAGATAGGTGAACGGTCACCAACATACTTTGTTGTCATGAATGCTGAAAGAAAGCTGGCGATAGGGGAAAACATCGGAATGGGAGACCCACAAGATTCTCATAACGACCTAAGGATCAGGGAAGCTGCGAAACTAGGTGGCGCCGCTGACTTTGTAAACAGTCTTCCGGAAAGCTTCGACACACTTCTGGACTCTAGTACAGGCGTATACATGGGTGGCGACAATCCAGATCCGCTCTTTGAGCGAATAGTGAGCTCCAAGCTGCTCCGTCGGTCAATTCGGACAAGTCTTTCCGGAGGTCAGATGCAAAGGTATGTTTATCACCATTGAAACAACTTAACCTCCAAAAATAATAACATATCCGCATAGACTGGCACTGTAGGTGAAGCCCAAGCTGTGGAAGATCGCTACTGAAGCTATCTTGATGGCAGGTCGCGGACATTCATGCAACCCGATGGGGATGTCACACTGTGTCTTTATGACGAACCTAGCGCTGCTCTCGATCCGCAGGCTGAATACGGTAGGGAATCCTCTTACTACTTAGAATGACGCTCACACAGCCTTGCAATGATTTTGGAAAGATCTATTTCAAAGGCTTTGCGCATTAAAGGGCGAGAAGACCATGGTATTCTCGTCACATCGGTTTGGTCACCTCACTAAGCACGCAGACATCATCCTGTTTGTCGCCTGTCCTCCTTTCTGTCAGTCATAGGTGAAGCCTAACCCTCCCTCCCCTGTATAGATATATGAAGGACGCCACGGTGTGCGAAGCTGGAACGCACGCCGAATTATTGGCAGAAGATGGACTCTACGCCAAATTGTACAATATACAAGCACAAGCCTTTCTATAGATGGCACTTAATATTACAGTCGCGGCTGGTCCACTTTTGACCACTACTATCTGCGCGATCTAGTGCTTGGGCAAGGACTTGGGCATATTATTAACATCGACATCACCTTCGAATCTTTGACGAAGCGAAACATTCCTGTATGTGCGCGTGCGCGCAAGTACACACCGGTTGGGAGGCCTAAAACGGTGGATTTATACTCAGTCTCCCATCTATATGACTTTCTGTCGGGGGGCTGTCATAAATTTTGAACAGGATTATATACATTTCCCATCATGGGATCCCGATTTCTAATGCAATACTTTATAGACGTGAAGAACGAGTGAATCTTTTTGTCGAGAAGGTATGGCTGCTGGCATGGCACTTTACTCGAGCTTAACGCGCTCGATGTTCCAGTACTATGTGAGGAAACAGGCGTTAGCCACCCGCGGATTTAAGCCGCGCCCGATCGGTGTACTCACCTCTTCAGCGTACTCCATGATGGCCCTGTCTGAGCTGAACTTGCCCATGCATGCGACGGAGGTGATGCTGCGCTTGATCCAGCCGATGGGGTCCTTGGAATAGATGTCCTGTTTGCGAACCATCTGTCAGTCATAATCCTAATGGTAGACACAGATGGATCGTAGCTTACATCGACCATCTTCTGTGCCTCCAAGTCTGGTGTCCCACAAGGTTATTGAGTTACGTTGCAATGGATAAATAACGAAAAGAGCTTACAAGAGTCAAAGTCATCCTAAGAACAAGCGATGTTAGAAAGTGCGCCTTAGTCAGTAAATCGGAAATTCGACGCACAGTGAGCAAGTAGTAATCGCTCTGCCTGATGGTGTTCAGCAAGCTATGAGAGGATCGAGTGGAATTAGAATATGCCACGCTCCAAAGGTGCGTTTGGTTTAACATACGGCTCGTAAACGTGCGCATCACCGAAACGACCGGATGAGACCTCATTCAAGATCCTGGCGAGAGCCGGGGACTTCTGCTCGACTGGTACGGGGTGGTACGCATGCTGGTACCTGATATCCTCGACGGTGGCAGCCAAATGACCAAAGAAGACTGCCCAAGGCATTAGTGTTGTACTCGCGGCAGTGACGGGCACTGTGGGTACTCACAGACGTTCTCTTCACCGACTTCCTCAGCGATCTCAATATTCGCACCATCGACGGTTCCAACGAGGAGACTATAATCGTGCGTGTAAGTCGCGAGGCCTAGAAATATTTAGGTCGCACCGCTTACCCTCCGTTCAAAGTGAACTAAGGCATTCAAATATCGAGGTAAGCTCGGGGCACTACAAAATGATGGCCAGACATTACCTTCATGTTGCTAGTTCCGGAGGCTAGTGATGGTCGTGTTCAAAGGTGCACCAGGTTAGATATTTAGGAGGAGCTAACCTTCAGTTCCTGCTGTGCTGATGTGCTGGGAGATATCGGAAGCTGGGACGAGGAGCTCGGCAAGACTGACGGAGTAGTCGGGAAGGAAAAGCTGGGATTATATCCATGTAAGTAAAGGATGCGTTAATGGACACCGACGTTCCCTTACGAGAGTGAGGTATTCGGCAGTATCAGGGTCGGCATTGATTACGCGCGCAACGTTAACGATCAGGCGGATGGTCTAGGTTTGAAGCGTGAATTGAGCCCCCCAATTTTGGCTTATCAACCAAACCCACTCACAAGTTTCGCAATGTAGTAGCCAGGAGCAGCCTTTCCGGCAAAGATGACCACGCGCTTGTTGACCTTCTTCCTTTCCTCTGGAGTCAAGGCCTTGATCGAAAGGTATCGCTGCAATTTTCCAAACACAGTGAGAAAAAATGCATGGGATCGTTTCAGCGTGGAAAAATATTACGTGGATAACTCCGAGAAGGTTGAGGGTTTGCCTCTTGTACTCGTGGATACGCTGCATAGTATTAGGATATTGCTGGTTAGCTCATGTATAGCTATCTAGACACTAAGGTACCGACCTTGACTTGGATATCGAACATAGCGCTGTCATAAGTTCATAAGTGTTAAAAGAATGTCTATTCAGCTGGGGGGGGGGGGGTCACATACCTAGCATCGACGGTGACACCGAGTGTCGAGTGAATGTAAGCAGCAAGGCGCTCCTTATTCTTCCTCTTGACGGCAGCAAACTTCTTCTGGAAGGTCTCGTCGTCGACTTTGTCGAGAATGCCTTTAATGAGGTACAGGTCCTATATTTGACATATTTAGATGATAATATGACTCCTGATAGACAGCCACCAACCTTGAGCCAGGTGGTCTTGGGGACGCCAATAGTCTCGGTGATGAGGTTGCTGAGATCAGGGTTGCACTGGATTGTCCCGAGTTTAGTACCGCCTCCCGCAAAGAGTAGATTTGCCTTCATCTCTTACCTGGTCGAGCCAGCGGCGAGGGGTAACTGCATCGAGGATATAAATACAACAGATTAGACACGAGTGGCTTGTGAACACACCTCCGTTGGTAACATTGCCGAACCTAACGGGAGAATGCCGTCAGTAAGCTGATCGAGGGATTATTAACTCGTGTTATTCACTTGCTAGAGCCGTAGAATTCAACGAAGTCCTTCAAGATTGTCGTGCGGACAAGCTGACTGTGAAGCTATAGGCGGCTGTTAGGGTCCACTGCCAAAAAGGATAAGATGGTTTTGAGCATACCTCGGCAACACCGTTGACCTTCTTGCTGCCCAAGACCGCAAGGTTGGCCATGCGAATGTACTGGGGCATGCCCTCTGATTACAGCAGCCATGAGAGCGTGTAACAACATAAATGCCAGTGGCTAACTTACCCTGAATGAGAGACATCCTTGCGAGCTTTTCACGGTCTCCCGGGAATTTCTTCTCAACGGCTGAGCGCAGGGAAATCTTCAGCAAGTGAATACAGCAGCTGAAAGATAAACCACTAACCCTGCAAGAACTCGCTGTGTGGGATGATCGTAAAGTGTCAAAAGCTGGTAAGTCAAGTGCGATTCAAAGCAGACCCACAAGTTCTGAAATAAATGGCACCATCGATAAGTCAGAATGGGCACATAGCGAAAAGGATGAAACAACTATACGAACGATGTCGTAGATGATCTGGAGATGCCTGGGGAGCAGGTGTTGGAACAAAGGAACGGGCCATCGCTTTTTGAAGAGTATTAGCACCCAAGCATTAACGTCGCCAAAAAATCCGCTTACCTCCAAGGCCTCCGGGAGCACAGTGTGGTTGGTGAATCCGAACGTCTTGGTGACGATCTCCCAAGCATCCTTCCATGGTACCTCTTCTTCATCGACCAAGATACGCATAAGCTCAGGGATGGCCAGGGTCGGATGAGTCTGTACATAAGCACAAAGGTTAACACCGCAAGGTTCCAACGGTTAGCGAAGAAGATACGTACGTCATTGAGTTGGATGGCCACGACTGCAGATCGATCACGGTATTAGCTGGCGATCTCTGTGAAGGTGATGACACAGGGACTGACGATCGGGGAACTCTTTGATGGGCTTGTCTGTATTCTTGAAGCGGCGCATGATATCGGCCAAACTAGCAGCAGTCCAGAAGTATTGCTGCTTCAACCTAAGCTCCTTTCCGACTGCAAGTGATCGATCATTAAGTTTATGTATGGGTATCGACGTGTTTTGGGCTTACCCATGTGGTTGTCATTGGGGTAGAGAACCCTAGATAGGCAGCGTCAATGAGTGTAACTATGCAAACTGCGTAAATGTATGCGTACTTGGTCAAAGCCTCGGCGCTGTTGCTAGACTCAACAGCCCTTTCGTAGTCACCAGCTGTTTGGGGTATAGGTGAGAAGATTTGTGTGGTGAGGTGATGGCATACAACGCGCACCATTGAAGCTGTTCAAGTCGAATCCACGTTTGGGGGCAGATTTCCAAAGACGGATGTTGTTGGTGTTCTTGGTGGCATAACCCGGGATGGGGACATCGTAGGCGACGGCGACTACCTCTTGTCCGCCGCTCCAGATGCCGTTTTTGTCATCGAAGCGCTCAGCATGCCCGTAAAAGCGAACATCATAGGTGACATCCAAACGGGGGATCTCCCAGCTGCAATGAAATATTAGAAAGATACCTGACCACGAAGAGCGCGCGACTCACGGGTTAGCGTGCGTGAGCCAGGGATCCGGACTGCCAGAAGGGCGTATATCAGCCTCATAAAAGCGAAAAGAAGGATTGAATAAACTAACGCCTCGAGCTGGGACCCATCAGTAGCAATGAGCTGTTGGAACATTCCGTATTCATAACTGCGGCATTCTCATCAGATACGACCCTTGGTGCAAGCTTGTAGAAATAGAAGCATACCGGAGGCCGTAACCCCAAAGGGGAATTTCCTGAGAAGCACTGGAATCCAGGTAGCAAGCTGCAAGACGGCCGAGACCTGTAAAGAGAAGAAATGCTCAGCGTTTACCTCCGAGATGATCGCTGAATATGTGAGATTTACCTCCGTTTCCGAGGGCGGCATCTCTCTCAGAATCGATCAGATCCTCGACGTTCTATTAAAGAGTGTTTAATATCGAGCTAGAAAATAATTAATAGGGGAGCAAGACTTACGAATCCGAGCTTGGCAACCGATTCCTTGTAAGCATCTTTCGTTCCCAAGTTCAGTAGGGCATTGTCCAAAGTACGTCCCACTAAAAAAATTGGCATGTAAATATCGAATAGCAATCATCTTGGTAAATTGACTCACTCAAGAACTCGAGGGACAGATAGTACGCGCTTTGGGGTACTTGAATGTGAGAAATCGGGGGTTAATCGCTTCCGGAGTATCTACTTACCGCTTTGGGGCCTTGCGAGTGTAGTGCATTTGGGTGTCGTTCCACTATGAAATCATTTCCCCTTCAACCTCGGTAACGCTATGCACTTTAAATCGGGATACGTACGTTGATGATCAAGTCGTCCCTGACGGTATGGGCAACGGCACCATACGCACCAGCCTGTCGGGCGTGCGTTTGCATATAAGATTTAGAAGGCCATAAAATAGATGGTAGTGGCGTACGTTGTCCAAGTTGTATGCTTGACGAGCAAGCGTGGTTTGAACATGGTTGACGATCGATTTGGCGATCGAAGGAACCTCTGAAACAGGGAGATGTTGTCCACTACAATCATCACTTGCACAAGGGATCGGATCGCTGAGCGCGCGCACCAGTATGAACGCCCCTCAGGCCCGATTTCCACACAGCTTCGTCGCCGAGAGGCCAGACGGCCTTTCCTTCTTCATCCTTTTCAGGGAGATAGCCTACGACGCGTCGCGTGTGTGAGACGGCGACCTCAAAGCGCGCACGCGAAAGATGACCACGTACCGGTCGCGCTACGCTTGTGCTTGCGCGAGCGCGGGGGCTGGCCGATGGTTTTGGGGTCGATGTTGGAGAGAGATGCGCTCATGGCTGCTCGACCACGATGAGTGCGGTGGGTGGATGGGGAGGTAGAGACGCAGGCGGAAAAATAGGCGATTATATGCGCTTTTGGTGAGCTCTAGGTCTGAGCTGCGATCTCCCTGATCGTGAGAGGAGAATCCGAAGGGAGAGGCGCGAGAACAAATGGTGTGTTGGATGATCGCCGGCCCAACCGCTTTTAATTTGCGCGCAGATTGGAAGATGCAGCTTGGATGGAGTCTAAACCGTATGCAGCGAAAATACTACATGGCACACACCTAATCAAACCAAATCTGCCTGTGCGCCCGCTCCACGGTACGGCCCAGAAGAACCCGCGAGCGCGGCCCATGACGCAAGATTGATATTCTCTCGACGCTCCGAGCATCATCCACCATCATACCTTCGATCTGGACCGTCGGATGCAAATCCTCAGCAGGCGGAAGCGTCGGGCCCTCGGACTCAACTCCTCGCTGATGCCCACATCTGGTGCTATCCCCTGCATTGCTGGAATTCGCGCACTTCTGCTTCAGCGTGGGAACGTGATTATCAGATCCACCCGCCCTGTCTGGTCACGGGCTCCCGTGGTCGTTCACGTGTGCAGTGGCGCCGTCGCCCATCACCCGTCTCAATATCACCTCCATTTCTGCTATTGCAGCAGTCGCGCACATATCCGATACCTTCTCCATTCTGGGCGAGAGAGGCCAAAATTCGATAGATGCGGCAGCATTTGGAATACCGGGAAGAAAGAGAGGTAGAAGGTCAAGCCCTGGCTTCTTCAAATTCATCTGCGAATGCACATTTGGTTTGAGTACCTTAGGGCCTAATAACAATCCGAAATCCACCGTAAGTATCAAGCCTGGCATCACATTTAAATATCTGCACCGAAGAACGTGTGCTAGGCGGCGGCCTGGCGCAAAAAACGCCATCCCCAAATAGCAACCAGGCCGCGTACTAATACGATAGGCACCCTTCTGCGAAGCCGAAAACCTTGTCTGCTTGGATTCGATCGTATTATATGTACGCCCACTGGCGCCTTTGAGCATCCATCACTGTGGCGTCGCGCATAGCACAAGCCAGCATTAACTGTCAATGTCGCCGAGTGTCCAAGCTAGTCCCGAGATTCATCCCGCTTGGAAGCTCGATATGCTATCGCTGCTCTTGCATCCTATCCCCTCGCCCACTTGTGACACCTCTCTTATCGTTTTTCTCATGCAATTCCAGGCGTCTGTATGGTTTTTCCGAAAGGAATCGAAGATTCAATGCAGTGGCGTTCGCACGAAAACCTCAGGGACGCGCCGGAAAGAAGTCGATGTACGATACGTGTTCAAGGCTCTGCGATATTCATCGAAGTCATCGCCATCGCTACGCTTCCACCAGCCGCCTATCGAGTGGATGGCTCATCTCTCGCCACCATTGAAAGCTCAAAGTAGAGCTAGGGTGCTTGATTTTGTTATAACTTCAGGCGCGTCGGGCACGCCGCCAACAAGGCTCTACAATGCTGCGCCACACCTCGGACCCGTCGTCGAACGCCTGTGCAACTCGGAACTATCAAGTAATAGATTTTACTTATTAATGCGGCTGCGAGGCGTCGTATTCGACGTCGACGTGTGAAGTAACTCGGAGTACAACCCTCTTAAGGCAAGCGAGTACGTACTCTCAAGTTGACAAAGACTCTGCAGACGGCGACACGCCCGAGTGGCTCAGATCATCTTACAAGGCGCCTATTCGTCTCAACCTCCAAGGCTCTACAAACCCTCGGGCAAGCCAAGCCGATCTCGATAGCCGATGCAGATAGCAACGCCATTTTCATATCATGGGCGCTTGATATACGCATTTATGCTTGCACGTCACTGCTCGTCTCCATGGATCTTGTATGAGCGGTATGGCTGCGCATGCCTTTGAGCCGTGCCCGATCGATACGCAGGAGACCGTCCCTCCTATCGATGAGCGCTAACGGATGTGCATATAAGAAGCTATTAAAACTGGCGCCTTTCTGAAAGCTAAGCTACACTACTTTCCTCCAGATGCCTAATCGTCGCACATCCTCAAGCTCTGACCTCAAGGGCGACGATACATCCCCCGTTTTTTCGCCGCGGGCTGCTGCTGCCTTCGGGATTCGTCACATTCGCAACGGCGCGTGGGACCTCTTTCATCGACCAGGAGGGCATCCCGATCCTTCTAGTTCGAAAAAAATCAATGATGGAGATGCTAGCTCCGAGATCGTTCGACTGATCCCTTACGCATGGAGATATGCCCATGAGATTTTCACGGCGGCGGGAGGTTGGCTAGTGGTGTTCTCTCTCGTATCCTTGGTGCAAGCAGTTATTCCCGCAATACGCGTTTATTTTTCTGCGGAAATGTTAAATCTGGTGAGTGACTAGCGAGCCTCACGGAGGATGGCAATAGTATTTATTTTTCCTACTTCAGACTCAAGTGGTCATCGAAAAACAAGAAATCGACAAGGAGAGGCTCTTATATACTGTGGTGGCACACGCAGCCTGCTCTGCAGTTGATAATATGTGCTCCCATTTCACACAACGAAATGGCCGAAAACTCCAGCGGCGCGTCGAAAAGGTTTTCGACCGTCACTTATTCCATGGTAAAGTGCCCCTCACTATATTGCCATACCTTCCACTTCTTCTGAGCTTTAGGTGTTGATGCATGCAGCCCGGATTCGTCTTGATGTACCCACATTCGAAGACCCCGCCGTGCAAGGCCGACTCAGCGCCTGTTACAGCTATTCCGGTAGCATGGGCTGGGCAGTTTTTGAAGAAGTGTTAAGTTCAGCAGTGGAAATCCTGAATCTCGTATCTCGGGTCTCTGTCGTCGCCAAGCAGGTCTACGATCATGATCAACAAGGCAGTATACTTACAGTATTATGTTTTTCCGGCAATATCGCCACGACTTGGCTTGTTTCCAAGTCTCAGGGTTACGAGCTTGGTGAGCGCTCATTGCTGACTAATAGAAAACGATAAGGTCCTAATAAAACGACGCCCCATCTAGATTCTGTGACCATTGCCAATGACAAAACTGTCAGATCGATCAATGGGCTTTCTGCATGCGCTAACGATAAGGAGCATCGTCAAGAGATCGTGACTGGGGGGTTACAAGAACATATTAGGCATCGTTCGTGCCTATATGCCATCAAGCATGTGTAGAGATTGACCTTATTCATTCTCCACCCGCCATCAGGCTATGAAGCCGCAAAAGAACGGATTGGCGACGCCCCATCATCCGCCTTTGAGGTTCTGGTGGAGGCATTGTATCCGGGAAGTTGGGTAGTGGACACTTGCATACAAATTGCAGAGAAGCTTCCTGAAGTAAGTTCGCTCTTCAAAAAGCCCCATTTCTCTCTCAACACTAAACCCCTTTCCAAGATCTACCTGGCATTTTACATGCTACAATCGCCTTCAACCTTCGCCACGTCATTTGCGACCCTCAGAATATTGCAAGAAAACGCCACTTCTCTCGCCGCCTCATCTTGCCAGATCTTCGCAAGACGCGCGAGCCTGTTCTCATGCTTTAAGAGGATTCGAGACTTCTATGAAATTATCAACATCCCGAATAAAATCATAGACGGTACAGAGGCATACCCAATCCCAGACTCTCTCGATGATGGCGCATTAGGAACGGGCATCGAATTCAGGTGAGCCTGTTTGTATTTTATATCTACGCGACTGGGTGCGAATTTAGGTGACTTTACAGGAGTGTGTCTTTCCGCTATCCCGGCGCCAAACAGAACTGCCTGCAAGATGTATCTTTTACAATCAAACCTGGTCAGCTGTGTGTCATCGTTGGCGCCAACGGAGAAGGGAAGTCCACTATCGTCAAGTTAATCAACCGAATGTACGACTGCGATGAGGGGAAAATCCTATTTGATGGCAAAGACGTAAAGTCTTTCAAGCTGGCGGATCTCCATAAGCGCATATCTGTGCTTTACCAAGAATGTCATCATCTCCCTGTCTCGGTAGGTATTTTGTTAGTATCGCTATAGCACCCATGTTGAAAATCCGCGCTTTTTGCAACGCCAGATCGGTGAGGCTCTGACCAGCTATGTTCAGGGCTCATGTTACCCTATTGACGGTGCTTGGGTTTTATGTAGGTGAAAACATCGGAATGGGAAACCCTCAAAATGTAGATGACAAGCTGGGAATCATCGAAGCTGCCAAGCTGGGAGGTGCAAGCGATTTCATTGAAAAGCTCACCGATGGTTTCGACACCGTTTTGGCGCAAGACTTGGATATGGTTGTAGTGGGGGAGGGGGGAAGCGAGCTATATGAGAAGTTGGTAGAAATGAAGCTCTTGAAGGCACCGGTCAAAGCTGGCTTATCGGGCGGCCAAATGCAACGGTATTTATTCCGCTTACATACTGTGCTATTTAACCCAAGGCTCACAGATAAATGTGTGACGTAGGCTGGCTTTGTATGTCCCCTTGACCTCACTACACCGAGAGAGCTCTTTGATTATTTTTGTTTAATAATCATAATCTAGATCTCGAACGTTCATGCGACCTCCAGAGGAGGTCACGCTATGCCTTTACGACGAGCCCAGCGCTGCTCTTGATCCGCAAGCAGAATACGGTACGCGCCTTATCTATCTGCGGATAGCGCAGGGGCTCACGTCTTACCTATCGCTTTAAGATCTATTCCAGAGGCTTCGTGCTCTTAAAGGGAAAAAGACCATGGTGTTTTCTTCTCATCGGTTCGGTCACTTAACCAAGCATGCAGATATCATCTTGTGAGTATTTTTTGTTTTAGCCCTTCAGGACGTTTCTGAATTTTGAGTGCGTCTTTTGCGCAGATTCATGAAAGAGGGTACCATTTGCGAAGCAGGCACTCATACCGAACTGCTAGCCAAAGATGGGCACTATGCCTCTTTATACAACATTCAAGCACAGGCTTTTCAAGGGTAAAGTCACATATTTGGCCTTACCGGAGAGCAGAGAGGAGTGTGATAGATCGAGATATGCCCAGCAGAAGCGGAGCGAAGCGGCGGGTTTCTGTGAGGCGACGCTCTTTACTCGTCAGACGTAGATACATTAATGGCCCGACAATCATCTGCCAAGTACAACTGATCGACTACAGCCTGTAACTGTACTTATTTGTTGGTTAATTTTGTGAATCTCTCAGCGTTGAACGTTGAACGTTGAACCTCCGTCCCTGTCTCCTCAAGGCGTTGTTCGTGTTGGGGGCTATTAGGCAATCTTTCCTCGATAGATCAGGTCCGCCGTCAAACGCCTGTGCCATTCGGACACGTTAAGTACTATGTAGATCGCACTCATTAAATAATATTGCTGCGAGGCGCAGCGAGACGTGGCGGGTGGTTTGTAACGCGTTAACCCTCCTTAGGTAAGCGAACACTACTCCGTGACTGAAGATTCTGTAGATGGCAACGCGCCCGATTGGCTCAGTGTGAGTGTATGATAGCTCATCTCGCAAGGCGCCTATATACGTACTCAATTGCCTCAATCTCCAAGGCTCTGCAAACGCTCGGGCAAGCTAAGCGGACTTGGATAGCGGACGCGGACAGCAACGCAGCGCCGCTTTCATATCACGGACCCTTGATTGGTGAACTTGTGCTTGCGTGCCACTGCTCGCCTCCGTAGATCTGCCAGCATTTCATCCCACAGACGAAGGACCTGGATGAACGATATGGCTGCGCATGCCTTTGAACTGCGCCCGATCGATACGCAGTAGACTTTTCCCTCCTATCGACGAGCGCTAGCGGACATGCATATAAGAAGCTGTTAAAACTGGTGCCTCTCTAAAAGCATACCCTCCTCCAGATGTCTAAGCGCCACGCGTCTTCAACCTCTAACCCGAAGAGCGACGATACACCCCCTACTTCTACACCACAGACCGCTGCTGCCTTTGGGATTTGCCACACACGCAACGGCGTGTGGGACACCTTTTATCGACCAGAAAGAAGTCCTGATATTTCCGGCTCGCAAAAATTCAGTGGCGGAGATGCAAGCTCCGAGAGTCGGGCTCGATCGATTCCCTATGCATGGAGATATGCGCACGAGGTTCTCACAACGGGGGGAGCCTGGCTCATCGTGTTCTGTCTCGTATCCTTGCTCCAAGCAACTGTTCCGGCAATACGTGTTTATTTTTCTGCGGAGCTGTTAAATCTGGTGAGTGGTGAGCGAGTCTCACGGGGAAATGGTAATAGTGTTTATTTTCCCACTTCAGACTCAAGTAGTCATCGAGAAGAAAGAGGTTGACAAGGAGAGGCTCCTATGCGTTTTAATGGCACAGGCAATCTGCTCTGCAGTTGATAACATGTGCGCCCATTTCATACGACGAAATGGTCGAAAACTCCAGCGGCGCGTTGAGAAGGTCTTTGATCGTCACCTGTTCCACGGTAAAGCAACCCTATAATACTGTCGCCGCTTCTGCTCCTTCTAAGTTTTTCCCATGACTACTTGCAGCCCGAATTCGTCTCGATGTGCCCACATTCGAAGACCCCGTTGTACAAGGTCGACTCAATGCCTGTTACAATTTTTCCGGTAGCATGGGCTGGGCGATCTTTGAAGAAGTACTAAGTTCAGCAGTAGAAACCGTGAATCTCGTATCTCGAGTTTCTGTCGTTGCCCAGCAGCTCCGTGATCAACAAGGCGGTATCCTTACAATAATATGTTTTTCCGGGGATATCGCTTCGGCCTGGCTTTTGTCCAAGCTTCAAGGTTATGACCTTGGTATGTGCTCGTCAATGATGAATGAAATAACCAAGCTCTGACCAAGTGGCGCTCCCTCTAGAGTATGTGACAATTGCTAATGATAAAACTATCCGGTCAATCAATGGGCTCTACGCATGCGCTACCGATAATGAGCATCGTCAAGAGGTTGTAACTGGGGGGTTACAAGAACATATACGGAGTCGTTCGTCTAATTGCTATTTTGTATGTGTGGAGACACATCTCGCTCATCACCTACTTGCAACCAGGCTACGAAGCTGCAAAAGAACGGATTGGCGACGCGCCATCATCCGCCCTAGATGTTTTGAGAGAGGGATTTTATTCGGGAAATTGGATGCTAGACACTTGCAATCAGTTGACGGAGAGAGTCCCCGAAGTAAGCGCGCTTCCTTGAAATTACCCCTACCCCTTTAATCCTAAACTGAAAACCAAATGGAGATCTACTTAGCCTTTTACATGCTACAATCGCCCTCAGCCTTCGCCATGTCATTCGCGTCTCTCAAGATACTGCAAGAAAACGCTACCTCTCTCGCCGCTTTATCTTACCAGCTCTTCGCAAGGCGCACGAGCCTACTCTCATCCTTCAGGAAAATTCGAGATTTCTATGAAATTATAAACATTCCGAACAGAATCGTGGATGGTACGGAGGCATACCCCATTACAGATTTGGTCGATAACGGTGCATGGGGAACGGGCATTGAATTCAAGTAAGCACATTTTGCATCTGCCCAACTAGGTACAAGTCTAAACGGCATTAATTATAGGAATGTATCCTTCCGCTATCCTGGCGCCGAACGGAACTGTCTTCAAGATGTCTCTTTTACGATTAAAGCCGGCCAGTTATGCGTGATCGTTGGCGCGAACGGAGAAGGGAAGTCCACCATCGTCAAGTTAATCAACCGAATGTATGACTGCGATGAGGGGCAAATCCTATTTGATGGGCAAGACATCAAATTGTTCAGACTAGCAGACCTCCATAGACGCATATCTGTGCTTTACCAAGAATGCGACCATCTCCCTGTCTCAGTAAGTATCTCGACAGTACTACTTATGGCGCCCTTATTTGAGCACTTGGACATTTTTTCGTTTTGCGTTGCTAGATTGGTGAGACTCTGATCAGCTGTTTCCAGGCCCCATGTCGCGTTATTGACAATATTTGGATTTCGTATAGGTGAAAACATCGGAATGGGAAACCCTCAAAATGCAGATGACAAGTTAGGAATCATCGAAGCTGCCAAGTTGGGAGGTGCGAGCGATTTCATCGAAAAACTTCCTGACGGTTTCGACACCGTTTTGGCGCAACGCCTGGATATGATGGTAGCGGGGCAGAGGGCAGAAGAGCTATATGAGAAACTAGTAGAGCTCAAACTCGTGAAACCACCGGTCAAGGCTGGTTTATCGGGTGGTCAAATGCAACGGTATCTACTCCGCTTATACACCATATTATTAGTCCAAGGCTCACAGATAACTGTATGATTATAGGCTAGCTTTGTACGTCACCTTGACCCCACTACGCCGAAGGAGCTCGATTTAACCATTTCTATTCAATTTTCTAGATCTCGGACATTCATGCGACCTCCAGAGGAGGTCACGCTATGCCTTTACGACGAACCCAGTGCTGCTCTTGATCCACAAGCAGAATATGGTGCGCGACCTACCTATCCGTAGATCCGTAGATAGCCCGGGGGCTCGCGCCTGACCTATCGCTTCAAGACCTATTTCAGAGGCTTCGTGCGCTTAAAGGGGAAAAGACCATGGTGTTTTCCTCTCATCGGTTCGGTCACCTAACCAAGCATGCAGATATCATCTTGTTAGTATTTTATATATACAGCTTTTCACAACGTTCTGGGTTCTAAACGTATATTCCGCGCAGATTCATGAAAGAGGGTACCATTTGCGAGGCAGGCACTCACGCCGAGCTGCTGGCCAAAGGTGGGCACTATGCGTCTTTATACAAGATTCAAGCGCAGGCTTTTCAAGAGTGAAGTTACGGGTTGCGGCCTCACCGGATAACAAAGAGGAAGGGTATGATAAGTCTTCGAGATATGCTCAGCAACGGAGGGGGGGGGGGGGGTGGACTTTTGAGAAGCGACACTCTTTACTCGCCAGACGTAGATACATTGATAACCCGATCATCATTTTACAATAATCGATTACAGCCGAACCGTGACCTGCGGTTATTTTTTGGTTAATTTTATAAACCTCTTAACGTCCGTCGCTGTCTCCAGAAGGCGTTTGGGCGGACCCACCCATGGGGCAACTTTTCCTCGAAAAGCAGGTCCTTAGCACGTCAACGTTTCCGACACCACAACCCTCTCGACTTCAAATATCCCTTCTTAAGAGGAAAGGGTGCAGGAGTATGTATGCGTGCAACTGAGGCTTTCACCTAAAACGGCTCATATATGCGCAAAAATCAATTAGCTACGAGAGAGTGAAGGCAAAAGAGACCCAGCGATAACGTCAAAACAGCGCTTTATAACCTTGCAATGACATTCTCCGGCAACCTTTTGGGTGTAGTGATGCCATTCGGGATCGTACCACGTTCAAGGGTCAAATATACAAGTGCACTTGCATTCGACAGAGTTAGATTGTCCCCAGCCGTCCCAAACAAATAAATGCAGCAACGCGCGATCTTGGTCCGAGTTGGCTACTAAAGGTTGAAGAGATATTTAGGCCCAAAGCCTTGGAGAGTGCGTATGGAGGTCGGTTGGGAGCGAGATTCGTCTTGATGTGTGTTCTTGGGGTGCATAATGCAGCACTAGCGCGATCTCATTCGTGTAATGTTCCAATAGATATTGTCGCATCTATCAGCGACTGCGTAACAATTACATGCGTGCCTATATTGACATATATTGGGCCATACTGGATCCATATCAACCGATGAGTATGTGAGTAATAAAAGCATAGAAAATACAGGAAGCAGCTCTCTGAGCGTGGAGACTCACCCCGACTGAGGTGCTTTCTTTCCCTTCTCCTCCAAGCGCTTTTCAAACTTGGAAAATTCATCCAAAGCAACAGCCTCCTCCTGGCCCAAGATCTAATGAAGGAAATTTCGAATCGAAAGAGCTCGCATTTATTGTCGACGTGTTGATAGTTATCGGAGTGACATACCTGCTCAACGCCCTTGACCTCGGGAATATAGTGCATCAACATCCGTTCGATGCCGGTTTTCAGAGTCACCGCGCTGGAGGAACACCCTCGACAGCTCCCCTTCAACATTAATTCCACAATACCGTCATCCGTGAACCCCTTATACTCGATATCACCCCCGTCTTCCATGATTGCGGGCCGCACCCTAGTTTCCAACAGCTCTTTAATCATCGCCACAGTTTCTGAGTCGGTATCCAGAATCCGAGTATCCTGCGGACCAGCAGCATCCCGGTCCTCGTCCGTGCGGAAAAGTGGCGTTTGTGAGGTGAATGCCTCCATAAGTGTGGAATAAATTTCGGGCTTCAGTATGGACCAGGGATGCTCCGAGTCCTTCGACACCGTGACGAAATCGGGGCCGTAGAATACAGCCTTGACACCCTGGATTCCCATGAGCCGGATAGCCAACGGTGAGGCAAGCGCAGAGCGAGTGTCCAAGAATTCAGCCGAACCGGTGCCCATTACATCGACACCTGGAATAAATTTGAGGGAGTCCTCGTTCGGCGTGTCCTCTGTCTGTATGAACATGGACCGAGCTGCACGAGATTGGTCAAAAGAAAGCACTGACAGCGAGTGTGCTACTTACTCATCGAGGGATATGGCCGATTGACGCGTTTGGCGAGGGAAAGCGTCGAAGTTGCTGGTGCAAATCCTCTCCGGATGCTTGCCCGCGAGGGCAGCGATGTTGACATTGGCCGCCGCAGCGCCGCGAGTGCAGCAGGGCCATGCCTGGCCAGTCGTGGTGCTCTCGTGAAGAAGGAAGACATGGTGGTCTGCGACCAAGTCACGCAGCGGGCGGTGGAGGCCTTTGTAATGCGACCAAACAGCGTGTGGGACGCGCGCTTGTGCGAAGCGGCAAGCCGCGAGCCAGGGCCCTCGCGGCATATGCGATCCTGTTCGGGCCATCGGGGCACTTGCACCTCGACGACCATCCTGGACCCATTTCCCTCGTTACTTTTTCGCTGCTCGCCGTATAATCATGTCTGCAATTTCGACCAAGCGCCTTCAGAAAGAGCTGGCCGAAATCCGGAAGGGTTGCCCAGCAGGCATTACGCTCCTTGAGGCCGACGACTTGGCCGTTTGGTTCCTCTCCATCGAAGTGCTGGGAGAAAGCGTATACAAGGTGCATGGCGCCTTCATCTAGTTTGATCCTCTCCCGCACACTCAGTTGTCTGACCCCGTTCCCTTTGAAGGGAGAAGTATTCAGCCTTCGATTCAAGTTTGGACCGCGATATCCTATCGAGTCCCCTGAGGTCGTCTTTGTGGTAGATAACACCCACCAAGCACCAATACATCCCGTATGCACCTACTCTCCACCATTCTGCTGAGGCAGCTACTTACTTAACTATTACATTCTTCAGCACGTATACTCGAACGGACATGTAAGCTATCCCACATTATTGTGTATCGTATATTAGCGTTCTCCTGATTCTCCTATTTCCAGATCTGCGCTTCCATCCTAGGCAGTGAATGGAGTCCCGTCTTAAGCACGTCTGCCGTGTGCATTACGCTCCAGAGTATGCTAGCCTCGTGCCCGGTAAGTCGAGGCGCTACACCCTTCGTTCTATTGCTTATATCTTTGTACCTTCGCAGAAAAAGGAAAGGTAAGGCACCAGGTCGACTTTGGCCATTTGCGCTTCTAATTTGATTAAATAGGCCGACCGATAACGACCGATATGTACGGACCGCTCCTTTATCTCCCAAGGACGCTCGTTTCCAATATCACGGTACGCAATAATGTATCTTCATAAGACATGGGCGATACATATTCACATCGGCTTCTCAAATCGCGGATGACAGATGATACGTACGTCTTTTTACTTCAAAATGGCACTCCTGCGAGGTTGCTCAAAGTCACATCCTATTAGCGTATGACTTTGTACTACTGCATTCGAATTATTTGCTTTTGGAATACCACAATTTTACAAATTCCCTCGCCTTCAAGTTGTGGGAGAACGGTGCGCAAAACTGCTAACCTGTAAGGAAGAGAATGTACAACAACAAGAGTGATGCGAAGACTTCATCAATACGTATACATGTAGCCGTCCATGAGCAAGAATGCGGCAGGACGAGATTCAGCTTTGACTTCCACAACTTCCATTGCATTCCTCTCCACAACCACACTGACCGGACAGGCATCTACAATTTCCTCCGCAACACACCAAACGAGGCACAGTCACCAAACCCGCAATCCTCGCCGCTTTGGGATTGGCCAGTACCCCCCGGGGATAAACGCTGACGTCTGACGGATCGAGTCCTATACGTGAGTTTTCTGGGGGTGGAGGAATAGTAGCTGCTAGTGATGTGATGAGCCTTTCAATGCGGGTAGGAGAACCAGTGCCCCGGCAGCAAGGGCTAGCAGAATCAAGCACCATCGAATCTTCCGACTGCTGAGGCCCAGCGCCGCATGTGCATTCCGATCCGCAACGACATTCGTCCCAATTGTCGATCGAAGGTGGGTGGTGACCGGAACGGAGAGCTAGAGCCGACAGGGGCGGGAGGTAGACGTGACCGGAGTCAGACATGGGAAGTGGGGAATGGCTCGGGACGTTCGAATGTAAGTCCCAGGCAGGAGTGTTGTAAGTGTCCGTGAGTGGGCTAGGAAGTCTCGAGGAACTCGAACCGTGCACCGCGCGGTCCGGTAGCGGCGCACAGCAACTCTGTGCACTATATTCACTTGTTGCATCGTCAGTGTTATCCCCAGCGGAGGAATCTTGGCGGTCTGATATTGCCATCGGAGATGGAGAATCGCTGCCGGCGGACTGTGGTTTAGCAAGAGCGTTGGGTGATGTATGACATCCGCACGATCCTGACCGTCCGCAATTACACGGATTGAGGAGCTCGTCCACTGTCGGGCAAGACACAGTGAGCCCGAGACGCATCGTGGATAAATTTCGGCTGTTTACCTCTTTGTTTAGGGTGCTGGGCCGACGTTGAAGATTCTGCCGCGTGTGCACGAAGCACATCACTGAGCCCATTTGGCAACGTAGGCGTGGAGGGGGCTCGTCTTTTGGCTAACGTTCACAAGGGTATCGAAGTCAGATAGGCTAAAGCCGTTGTATAAGCGCGAAGTACTCACCTTGGCGGCTACTCGTTGAGGGCTCCACACTCCTTTCGGTAACATCCTCAGAGCTCTTGCCACCCCCACAAGCACATTTAACGAGTTGATGCTTCTTGTGCCTCAGTTTCCTACAATTCTCGCATTGTGTTGTTGGTCTCCCCTTCTTCTTCACCTCGAACAAGGGTCGATCGTTATGGTGGCATGAGGAAGATCGATGACCGTTGATGCATGTTGCACTATCGAAGAGCTATGAGTAATGATAGTAAGGAATGCTGAGACAGCCATACCAGGCGTATTTCTTGCTATTTACGTAGACCTGCATAAGACATGCGTCATGAGACTGGTATGTGTGCTGTTAGTATAGGCATGCGCGTGAAATACGCACCATAATGCTTGTAAGAAAAAAGCGTGTAGAGGAGCGACCTAAAGTAGAGCAGGCTATCAAGTCTGCTTTTGAGATGCGCTGGCATGAAAGGCCCCAGGAGATACGGCTCGTAAGAGAACATTTTCAGCGCAAGCGCGTTCCCGAGTCAAGAGTACCGACTGGTCATAGTGACGAAAAAACTTTTTCGGGGCCAAGCGGCAGACTATATACTGTCCTTATTATTATTGAGATTAGGTCGAAATGATCCTGGCAAGCGGCAGAGGTCATGGATGAAGATATGTACCATGAAACGAGATCAGCAAGATCCGCCTGAGCGGTGCCAGGCAGCCAGGGACAAGGATACTTGAATACTTGTTAAAGATGAGGCATTAACGCTCGAAGTTGGGACTACGGCGATGCTATAAAGTGTCGCCCGTATTATATGTAATCAGCTTCAAGACGAGGATCAGTATTATAAGTACCGCGATATCCCGTGGGTTTACGCAGTTTCACTCTATCAGAACTGGTGAACCACATAATAGGTGCGGAGTTTCTGGATGTATACTCCGTCCGTATCCGTGAGCTGTAGACGTTACATAAGGCAATGTGTCCTCTATTTAAAGCAACAGCGCCAGCGGTGCTGCAAGCTCCGTAGTTCGACTGACGACGGCAGCTGGACTCGTGATCTCCACGTGACTAAAAACTCCTGCAGCTAGGAGTGCTGGGAATATGCCCCTACACTTACTGAGTACTGAGTTGCGATGTCGCCGATATCTAGTAACTACTAAGTAGGCGAATGCGCGGGAAGTTTATTATAGATGTTTATATGTAGCGCAAACGTTTATGCAGACTCCCATGGACGAGCCAGCCTCGCCCGACTAGAGCCGACGAGGGCTGCTTATCTCAGCATGGATCCGGCCGCTATTAGGCAACTGGCGTTGCGCCGTCCGTGACCCGCGTTAAAGTGTCCAGTTGGCGAGTCACTTGACCCGGTCCATTACCGCGCGTGCTCCCACTATTTTATAGGCGTTGCGCAGCCGTCATTGTCTCTTCCAACTCCCATCATGCTCCACTCCCACTCGTTAGCTCGCCTCTCTTCCCGCGCGAGTGTGCTGAGACTTGCCCGTCGCGCGTATACCCAAGATGTCGGCAGTAATATCCAGGTGAGAGCGCTTTCTCTTGATTTTTTTGGACGGCAAGGGAGACTGATGATGGAACCTAAAGCTATCTCAACTTCGCATATCGAAGACAGACAACCCCCGCACCCCACCTCCTGCCAAGAACCTCGTCTTTGGGCAGACATTCGTACGCGTGACCTCGTGCTGTATGCGCGTCCGGAAATTAAGCTCACCTTACTTGATTTATTTCTACAGACAGATCACATGCTCTCTGTCGCGTGGACGTCTGCTAAGGGCTGGGAGGCGCCCCACATTCATCCCTGTACGTGCAAGGTGCAAGTCGATTGCCAGCTATGACTGACTCGACACTCGTGCAGATGGGCCTTTGAGCATCGATCCCAGCTGCACCGTCTTTCACTACGCCCAAACTTCCTTTGAGGGCCTCAAGGCGTACCGCGATGAGAATGGCAAGGTTACTCTCTTCAGACCTGACATGAACATGTCCAGGCTCAACCGAAGCGCGGCGCGAATTGCTCTTCCTGTAAGTTATTTTCGGCTAACAGGCATCGATTTGTAAGCTAAATCTATCTTTGCAGAACTTTGACGGCGACGCTGTCGTCGAGCTCATTAAGAAACTTGTCGCATTGGACGCACATTGGATCCCCCAGCTGAAGGGACACAGTCTTTACATTCGCCCTACTATCAGTGAGTGGTACTTCATCTTATTACGGGCCTGCTTCACACGGCTAATCCAGATCATTATGTCAGTCGGCACCCAGAGGGCACTTGGAGTCGCTCCTCCCAACGCGGCGTTGCTATTCGTGATTTGCTCTCCGGTCGGGCCGTACTATAAGGGCGGATTCAAGCCTGTCTCTCTATTAGCCACATCCGAATATGTACGAGCTGGGCCCGGAGGTAAAACATCTTATCTATCCAAGCTTGTGATTCTCTTGACTCACTCTTCCAATTTCTCCTAGGTACCGGCGGATACAAGCTTGGCGCCAACTATGCCCCGTGTGTGGTGCCCCAAGTCCAAGCCGCCAAGAGTGGGTATGATCAGAACCTTTGGTTACTTGGGGAAGATCATCGTTTGACCGAGGTAAGCGCACAATATTTCCTTTGCTAAATGTCTCCGAAGCTAATATCACTGCCCCCAGGTTGGCACTATGAACTTATTCGTCGGTCAGTAGCACACTATCTACTCTCGTTTGTACGCATTCTAAAACCACTTCACGCGCTAGCGTTGAAGCACGAGAATGGAGGTACGTCACATTGCTGTGATCTCGTACGCTTTCGAAGTTAACCTAATAACCTTATTTGCGCCAGGGGTTGAGCTTGTTACGCCACCACTCGAGGATGTTATTCTTCCTGGCATCACACGGGATTCTATATTGAGCCTCGCACGTGGTCACGCTTCTGGCGCGCAACCCATCTCGACATTACCTTCCAAGCTGATCGTCTCGGAGAGGCACATCACCATGAAAGAGGTCAAGGCTGCTGCCGAGTCAAACAGACTCCTCGAAGTTTTCGGTGCTGGTAAGGACGCGTTACACATTTCTTCTTCAAATGCCGGTGTAATTGACGAAATGTACGCATTTCTTAGGTACCGCCGCCGTAGTATGTTCCGTTAAGAACATAGGCTACAACGGAGAGGACATTGCGGTGCCCACCGGGCCAGATGGCTTGGGACCCATTACCAAATCCATCCTCGACGAGATCACTGGTAGACAGCTTGGCATTATTCCTAGCGACTGGAGCGTAGAGGTTCCCCCATTTTAATCTTTGATTCGCATATTTTAGTTATTTATTGGGAGGGTTGAATAGATACACGGGTTATCTCCTTTTCTCAGATGCCGAGAGGATGTACTGCGTGATTATCGCAATGTTGAAAGCCCGGGGAGCTGAAACAGCTGAACACTTACTGAGCCACTTTGAACTGAGTGAAATCGATTTTTAGCGGGTACCCACCTCGAAAAGCGCTTCAGCCGGCGTACCCCATCCCCTCAGTCCTTCTACGTGGCTATTCATCCTGGAACCTGTGACAATACCAACAACGGAGCCGCTCGTCTCGTCCACGATTGGCGCGCCTGATGAGCCTGGGGATGGGATCTGGGAATACAGCATGTGCGAGAGCGTGTCGTATGTCCCTGGCTGGTATTGGCGATCGGTTATCGCACCGTGAGCTTTGCTAGTCGTGCGGCAGATAAATGCATAGCATAGAAAGTACGCACGTGGGCCTCTCTTCCTGCAAGATCACGATACGATACGACGTGTCCTGGCGTCCATTTCTTCCAAGCGTGGGGGCCCCGCTGGTGCCACCCCGGTTTGGACGGGTCGTCGGTGGAAAGGAAGCGTGCGCGAATGCGCGTTTCGACGGGAATGGGATATGGATTTACGGGTAGTGTCCGAAGGGCTTCGACGGGGGGTTGGATGGTATAGAGAAGGAGGTCTGATCGAGGCAAGGACGAGAGTAAGCTTGTTATAGGATAGCAAGATTGCGAGGATGTTATAACAAAACTTCCGGATTTCGCTGAAGGAGAGAGGAGGAGGGAGGATCTTCGAATCTGAGTCGGTTGAATGTGAGCAAGAAGATATGTATATCTACTTGGTGCGAGTGTGCCGTACCTCCTCAAGTGTATGGGCACAAGAGGCTACAACGGTACCCTCAATCGAGCCTCTGGTGTTGATAACGAAGCCAGAGCAAATGGATAGTTTATGTTTGTCGCCGTCGTCGATCACATGGGCGATCAGCACCACGCCGTCGTCTACGCCGCCAAAGTCCACTCTGCGAGATGCGTCCGGGGTGGATTCATATGGCAGGAAAGCATCGATGATTTTACCGGCACGGGAATCGTACTGCTGCACAAGTTTTGGAAGAGGGCAAAATGCCACATCGGCATGAATGCTCTGCCGCCGCAAGTGACGGAAAGCTGCCAGCACAAATGAGTCCAGAGGTGTAAATTTGTTATGGTGTCCCTTGGCAGGTTCAACCTGAATCTGCTGGCGGAATATGGGTTGACTGCGTATGGTAGCAAGTCTCCGTTTAGCATAGCCGATGAGAGGGTATAAATGCCCGTGAAACGTGCGAGTCGGGTGAAGCGATATCGATGCAGCTAGCCTCATGGCTGGTGTTGAATGGAGCCAGGAGGACCGAGGTCACTAGTAACTACAAACCACCACCTTGACCGATCGATCGGCCTCTACAAACGACAGCGGCCATTAATCTCTCTTCAGATGATTGACGCGCTGCTTTCATTTCTCGAGAGGGCCGCGTGATCCGGTGACGATGCAAAAGATCGCAATTGCGCTAGGGCGCTACATAACGTTTGCTGTTCCTTCGCTCGTCACCAATTCACCGGCACGCTTCATCACTCGCAGCGTTTTTGGTGATATCTTGTGGCTCCGAGCCCTGCACATCACCGCATCAGTCATGGCAATATCGCCATTCTATCGATGCAGCAGGAACATTATATTGCGCCAAGACCTTCCCCAAGAGTGCCTGGAGACTTGACTCGGGAACGCTGTTTGTGCCATGATACGTATACGACAATGGTCGCTTGACTCTTGAGCCTTCTGCATAGTGCTCCGTTCCCGAGTAACAGATGTCCAAGGAAAGATTTTCCCAATGCCGAGCTTGCCAGGGGACAAAGCATTTAAACCTTTGCTAGTCGCTTCGTGATATAAAAAGGGTACTTTTGGGACGACGGAGCAACACCGGCCTCCTCTTGTTCATCTTTCTCACGATGCTGAACACCGTATTCCTCGCTGCGCTCTGCTGCCTCTCCGTTTCTCTTGTGAGAGCCCATCGTAAGTTGCTCAGACTCATCATGGTTGAGGAAATATGGGCTCTCAACCCTACCTCTCATAGCTGCCAGCCCTCTCTCCGTCGCCGTCGTAAAGCAGCAATTCATTAATGCCGATATTGTCCCGGTGTGTTTCCTCGATCTTAGTTACATCGATTTATCTTACCGCCCCAACACATAGGACGTGGTTCCCAAGTTCGATCCTATTGGCGTTGCTGTCCTGAATTATAGCACCACCCTCCAGCGCTTGTGAGCGACAGAACCCACTTGCGTGCCCATTAACCATGAGCTAAAGCCACTCCTCTGGTCAGGTCGAATGGCCAAGATGTCACCCAAGGCAACGTCACCCAAGAGCCTGTTGTCTATATCCACGGGACAGCCGCTGCAGAGGCGGTGGCCGGTGGTCCATTCAACGTTACTACGATAAAATATACGGTCTTGGCAATCGACGGCAACACTGCCGGTAGCTCTAATCCGAACGGATATAATCTCCACTATCTGCGCAACGATTATGGTACGTGGTGTCGGTATCCTACTCCAACGGACGGCTGCCCTGATCATCTTCATTTGACAAGTTTATGGTCAGAACAACGACCACACCGTTACTTTGAATACAACCACAGCTCCGGTAGTCCCATACCAAGGGTGCGTTTCCCCGATTGACTAACTTCGTTTGCTAGGCTTAGACTAATGCACCCCCGCTCATTAGACCGGCGCCTCCATCAGGCAGTGGGCCTCATAGATAGTGCGTGTCAGGCCTGGAAAATTAAATTTCCAGGAACAACAATAACACACTACCACTCAGTATCTGGCTTGTTTATGCGCAACCGGCTAATTTTGTGGCTCCTTCAACGGTAAGAAAAAATTCCTCCCGCCTATAAACGCCAGAAAGCTCATGGAAGATTTCAGCCCGTCCAAGGAAGCGGAGTTGCGCTATTCAAGTAAGATCCATTCAATCAAATCTTGATACTCAGCTTATATCTCCTTCATCGCAGTTTGACGCAATACACGGCCGCTGCCAACTTTGGTGACCCCATTGTCGGTACTTACTTTACCGTTCAAGTTGGACCGGCCAACGCCTCTGTTGCCGTTACCAGCGCTGTTGACTCCACAACGCTTCCACAATATACGCCGACCTCGACATCCTCCGGAGGTCATGCAACGATGACAGGGATGAGCAATGCTGGTCTCAAGAGTGAGGTGTCCACAGGCGCTGCAGCTATCGTTGTCTTCGCTCTCCTCTTCTTTACTTTTTAATGGACTTCTCTGCCCGCCTTGCTTGTTTGTTGTGTCGCACTCGGTTTTGTACAATGCCAGAATTATGTCTATCTTCGCCCTGATGCTCCGATGAACGTACGGAGTGAGGAAAAAAAGTCCCTCAGGATGTCAGTGAAACTGTTGATCCTAAACCCAGCGCTAGAGCTATCTGCTACAAATCAATGGCCGTGTTCAAAGGCAATTAAGTATAAGCCTTCGCGCGCAAAACAGGCACTAGTCATTGTTTTCCGATGTCGGAGAGGGTCCGGGTCAACACCGAGTCGGAGGCAATTGAACCCGATGAAACGTCACGTGCCCCAAACGCAGGTTGGCAGCTTTGCCATCTTGCGCTCACCGCCATCCGCCCTCCAGCGCCCTTTCTTGGGCCGTCGCAAATTCACAGCTACGACGATGCTTTTCGACACCGCCCAGACATCACAAATTCGCCCATGGCTGGTTCAGACGCTTGAGCCAATGTACTATTGGTTTCTCACTCAGCTGGTTCACCCCGCTGACTACTTTTCTGTTCAGATGCGACGCGGATCCCGAAGTACTAGCAGACTACGTTCTGGCCCTATTGAAGCACGAAGCTCCAGAAGCCGAGCTCAGGACTATGTTTACATCTCAGCTTCGGGATTTTTTGGAAAAAGGCAACCACGATCTGCCTCCTTGACATGTTTTGAGTCTAACACAAGAATTGGTATCGTTCAACAGAAGCACCGAATTTTGTCGACAAGCTTTTCTCCACTCTTCGCTCGCGAAACTATGTCAACGAGTCTGCGCCTGTAGAGACACCTGCTGTCGATACGGGAATTCCAATACCACTCGCTAGCCTCATCACTTCTCCAACGGACACACGCGGCCACAAACGCAGTCTGGAGCACGATGATGGGCCGTCACGAGCGCCGCCAAAGGGTCCTCGTATGAGTGATGGGCAGGTTTCGCGATATGGTCCTCCGAACGGACGTTTAAATGGCTCAAACCGAGATGAGCGTTGGCGTGGAGGTCCTCCGGTGCCGAGTGGCCCTCGAGCGAATAGGTCCATGTCCCCGCCAAACCGCTACGAAAATCTGCCGACAGGCCCTAGTTCGCAGAACGGGATGGGCCCGCGTGGTGATCCCATGAATGGTCAAGGCAGCGGGCGTAATGGACTTCCTAGGAGAGGGCGATGCCGAGACTACCACAGTAAGTTGAATATTGTTTCAGCCTGGGCTTTACCACGAAGCATATTGATCTCTCGAAGACTTGGGATACTGCGCACGGGGTGCCCATTGTCCATACAGTCACGGCGATGATCCATTAGTTCCTGGAGCTGGTATGATATTCCCGCCTCAGGGAGTTCCCCTGAATGGTGCAGTGCCTGGGGCGCCGCCTATGATGGGCATGATGCCAGGATTCCCCATGCCGTGGATGATGGGGCAGGGGATGGACTCAATGAAGGCGCAGTACGATCCAAACGAATCGCGCATGGATGTGACTACACCACCAGTGACGAATGCGCGCGCAGCCCCAGAAGAATTTCTCGTCAAAACCGACGCAGAGAAGAATGCCGCAGGCGACGTTCTCAAGGATGGCCCGACTGCCTATCCACAACATCCGTTCTCCAATAACCACAATCGTTTTACTGAAACACCTGGGCGTCCAAACGGACCTCAGTTCCGTCGGGGCGGTCGCGGAGATATGCGCGGGATGGGTCGTGGTCGGGGTACGGGTGGTGACCGTGGAACGTTTGCCGGGGATCGAGCGTCATTCCAAAGCCAACCTCGCACCGACAAAACTCTAGTCGTCGAAAAGATACCAGCTGACAAGCTCTCTCTCGACGCCGTCAACACCTGGTTCAAGCGCTTTGGTACCGTTACCAACGTCGCCATTGACCAATCCTCTGCAAAAGCTCTCGTGTCTTTCAATAATCATGACGAGGCGCACGCAGCATGGAAGTGCGAGGACGCTGTATTTGGCAACCGGTTCGTGAAAGTGTTTTGGCACCGGCCGATGGAAGGCCAAGGGCAGATAGGTGCACGGGCGCTGGCAGCCTCGGCACCACTTGTTCAGCAGATCGCACAACCCTCTACCTCGATGCCGCCTCCTACCCCCGTCAAGAAATCTACACCTCTCGCTCCGTCGACTCCAGCCGCGACCCCGTCGAAGGCTCAGCTCCTCGAGCGTCAGATTGCCGAGCAAAAGGCTTTGTTCGCTCGATTATCAACGGCGACTGGGGAGGAAAAAACTACTTTGAAAGCGCAGATTAAGAAATTAGGGGAAGAGATGAAGGCCGTGACAGTTAGCGCATCCACGCCGAAAGCACCGCCCGCGGTGTCTGTAGACGAGCGTGCGAAGCAGGAGAGGGAACGGCTGGACAGAGAATTGGATATACATTCCGTGGCAACCAAGCTGGACGACAACGAGCCCTCGAGTAGTAGTGGCCGAGAAGAGGAGCTGAAGGCCCAGTTGGCTAAATTAAGGGCAGAGGTACGCAGTCGAATTATCTCGCAGCCGCAGATATTCGTGACTTACCTCGACTCTCAGGCCGCAAAAATAGGGCTGTCGGACGAGTCCATCTCATCATCACAGCCGTCGTACTCTGGATATAATCCTTATGGTGGACGCGGTCGCGGACGGGGCAGGGGTAGTTACTTCCGGGGTAGAGGGGGACCACCGAGGACGAGCATGAAGCTCGACTTGCGACCCAGAGTTCTGTCGGTGAAAGGTTTCCAAGAGGACGATCCTTCTGTAACCCAAGCCATCAAAGACTGGTACGAGGTAAAGTTTTTTGTATACCAAACTCCCCGCCCCGGTGCCAGCCGTACTAACATTACGTCGCAAACAGAGCAACGGCGACCTCGAAACTTTCGAGACGGTGTCCCCCGGCGAAATCCGTGCGCAGTTCAAGACCCGGATGGCCGCCGAGCAGGTACGCAATATTGGCTCTCAATGGTTTTACCCGATTTTCATCTATGTATTTTTAGGCACTTGCGAAGGGCTCGAGCATTCCGCTAGCAGGCACCGTCCGCATTGCATGGCACACTAATGCACCTGCAGTCCCTGTTCCTGCCCCCACTGAACCATCCCCTGCCACATCGCCAGTCCCGGCTCCTGAACCTGAGCTCGTGGACGAGAACGTTGATATGACGTATTCAGATAATCGCCGATCGTTGGAGCGGGAGGTGGACGGAGAGGATGCAGACATGGGGGCAGGCGGTTGGGGTGGGTTCGATGAGTAGTCGAGTCGAGACACCATGATGCTGCATCGTTTAATGCTTGTGTCTCTATCTATCTTGTCATCTTTTGCTATCACTTTTCCTGCTATAGAAATGATTGCTGGCGTCGAGCTGGGCGTATAATGCTCTCTAACGCATCGTTTCACCTGCCGCGCGCTGTGTGCTGTAAAACAAATTCTTCCTGATTTTGACTATCCCGCGACTCGCGGATCGCGCATGCCCTCGGCGCTCTGCTCCACGTTCAAGCAATGCGGCAGGTGTGCGTCTATCTGCTTTGAGTCTATACAGGCTGCAGGACAAGCAGCAGGACAGATGTTGCAAGCGGGATCGCGATCTAAAGATGAAATATCGCTTTGTTTATTCCAATATCCCAAAACAACCTTTTGGGCAAACAACATTTTGACACAGCAACACTTCATGAAGGGCTAACAGCGCTTAAGCGACGCTCTCCAGACCCCGACCGTCGCTCATCGTCGTACCGCTTTTCCTGGCGCCCAAGGATAAGCTCCTACTATGGAAAAGACGGAGAAGTCTAAAAAGGCCTCGTGGAATGCCGCCAAGGACACCTTCCTGCTTGATGAGCTTGTGGCGGCGAAGCGCATGGGCCACAAGACGGAGTTGGGATTCAAAAAGTTCGTATGGAATGATGCTTGCGCCAGGCTCAACGACAGGTTTATGACAAATTTGGACAAGGGGCAGCTCAAGTGCAGGTTCCAAGTGGTACATCACTTCCTGCTTCTTATATCATACAGAGCTCCATTGCGCCGTGTTGACGATCGGAAATCTTGCTTGCAGTTGAGGAAGCAATACAACACGTTTGTTTCCCTCAAGAATGACGAAAGATTCAATTGGGACGAGGAGCGCCAGGCGATCATCGCTTCCGACGCAGATTGGGACCGGTATCTCGAGGTGATTATGGGTACTTTTTTCATTTCTACGGGTTTCAAATGTCCAAATTCGAGGCGTGAAACTCAAACGCTGTTTTGCGGATCTCCTCCGTCTAGGCTAACCCAATAGCGAAACCTTTCCGGACGACACCATTCAAACACCTGGCTGCTTTTGATGACATTTATGTAAACTCCTTCGTGCCAGGATCGCATTCCTCGACATCGACCGATCCACAACAGGGCATTAGCCCTGCACAGGCTGCCCAAATTGTGGATGCGGACCCTGATCAGCTCATCGACGAAGACATGCCCATCTCCCCATTGTCCTCGAAGCGTCATCACGCGGATATCGAGTACGGCGACCACGGGGAGGATGTATACGACTGCGATCATCCCGAGTACGGTCAGCCCGTGGCAGGCCCGAGCAGGACTGCACGTCGCCAATCGTCGTTTGCGTCAACCTCCGCCGGCAAGGCCCCCATGCTGAATCAACCGCCCACACAATCCAAACGTGCCCGACTCTCCATCGGCCACGCGGGAATGAGCGAGGCCACAAGCCCATTAAACTCGCCCATCCAGAGATTCTCACCCCCGATGACGCACGTTGAGCGCGCGCTCCGGCTGCTGCGACCCCTACGGGAGGAACAAAAGTGGCCACCCCCACGAGCGCTCGCCGCATCGATGATCTTCCAAGAGAACGAACAGAAAGCCGCCTTTTTCTGCGCGTTGGATCCCGATCTTCGCCTAGCCTGGATCGAAAAGCAGCTCACCCCATAAAGCTTTGCTTTTCGTTGGCGCTGAGTCAAATTAAGGGGGGGGCATACCCGGTAAACCCCATTGTAATTCAACGCTGTTGACCACACTCTTTGGTTCCTTATGACTATTTTCCTTCTTTTGGAATTCGAGTACTTAGCTGTTTCTCGGTCCCATGGAGTCATGCTGGCGAATGGCTGTGATATGCCTATATACTATGCACCACTATGTAGCTATTCTATTCTAATTTTTGTCTGTACGCCTGGGCTCGGCCCTTTGACGAGCGCTCCCTTGTGTCCCTTGTCCATGTTGTTTCTCAAGCATTGTTTAGAAACAAACCCCCCATTGTTACTTTTTTGCCGTTGTTCAATACGTGCATTTCACGATCCAAAAATACACGATATGGATGGTTATATTCTGCAATTGGTCCGGTTAAGCCAGCGCACCCGCTTTTAATCAACAAGGAGATGATGTTGGAATCAGTTTCTACTTTCCTTCCTCTGCCGGGACTCAGAAAAATGGCGTCCCGCGCTGGACGAACCTAGGCAGAAGCCTATAGTCCGGGCGGTCTTTGGCGACCGCCCAGATCCACCCGTCCACCTCGGGCAGCGTCATCTCCGCAAGTAAAGCCCTCTCAGCCGCATCTAGGGAGCCATCAGCGTGGGATGCGCTGCCGATTTCTCGCGCCGCACGAACAATCGCTTCGCACGCGTCAATCGCCGCTGCACGTAACACGTAGGCATCATCAGGTGCTAGCGTGGGACCATCGTCAACTACTTTCGGACGGAACGCCGAATCCCTTCTACGATCATCATCTGATGGCTGAGGCTCGCGCAGCAGCGGTGCCAGCTCAACAGAGCGAAAGGCATCGCGAAGCGGTCCGGCGCAATGGGAAAGATCAAGGACGCCGAAGTAGATCAGCATCGATGGCAGGACGTTGTCAGAAAACACAGGGAGGGTGGATGTATCGGGTACGGGGAGGTGTGATTTGGCTGGGCGTGTGGAGTTAGGGCCAAAACGTAAAACGATGGCGTGGGCGAGGAAAAGCGCCTTCTTGAAAACATACACAGCTGTCGGAGACGGGAGTCAGCCTATGGGTATGTGTACAATGTGCGAGGGGAGCACTTACGCTGGTCTTTGATCAGCGTCATATCCCGGAATCCAGGGATTGTAGTAACGAGCTAGAGTGATGCAAGGACGTCCTCAGTACATCATGATCCTCGCCTGGGCACTGAGCGGAAGTCACTGACACGTTCCACGAGGACGCCGGCATCGGGTGCTTGCCCTTTGGCGTCCCCTGCCTTTTTTGCGTCTTCCAGCGCCTTCGCAACAAAAGACCCTAGATCCTTATGTCCCTCTTTCACGAGGGCAGAGCCGGCCTGATTCATCGTCCTTGTAACGAGCTCAATGAGCTCTAACAATGGGCCACCACGCTCGCCGACGGTGACACCGGGGATTGTTGGATGGGGTCGCTCGACGTGTGTGGGGAGTTGCATGAGTTCTGCAACCTGTTCATTCGTGATAGCACGCATGCCAGCGGAAGAGAGGTGGTTGTCCGGCCCAGGCCCTGTGGCAGAGGTGAGGAAAAGGGTGAGGACGAAGGCGCGGATGGTGTCGTATGCGCCACGCCCATTGTGCGCGTGGAGTGGCGCGCGGTAGCCACTTGCAAAGTTCAGCTGCGGCCACCAACAAAGAAACACAACATTAGGGAGATAGAGTGGTAGCTATGATTTCGACACAACTTGCTCACCAATCCCAAGATGGAGATGAGATTAAGCTCCGATATTTCATCGTCGAAATTAAGTGGCATTACCACACCGTGAGAGAGGGAAAGCCGTTTGAAAGATTTCAAAAAGGCTGGAGAACGAAGGAGGCGAGCGATGGCTTCTTGGTTGATCTGAATGCCCGCCAGCTCTCGCGCGGCCTTGGCCGAGTCGTGAACGCACGCGATATACTGGCCCGTGGGTGGAAATGGGGCATCATTGACCGCGCCAGCAGACATGGCAGATGGTGGTGGGGTTAACAGTAGCTAGTTGGGAGGAAAACGCGCTGTTCCAGCGATGCGCAGAGCGTGTTCGTCGCCACAAAAGCCACGGTTCAAGTTCAGTTCGACGGTCATCTTCGGAGTCGAAGATTCTTGGAAGGCTAATTTGCGCGGATGCAAAGTCTATATATGGCTAAGATACTTGGGCGGATATTTGTTGGATCCAATCTCCGCTTCCTCTTCAGCAAACTCATTCCGAAAGCTGAAGCCATCTGGCGAGCACTAAAGGTAACGCGAGAGTTTTGATCAGTGTTATAACAGTGCCTGTTCTGCTCACCGACAAGTCTACGAGTGGCGCACGGCAAATATTTCTGAGCTCCAAGTTGACCAAACTCTTAACCCTCTTCGAAATCCTCTTTTCTACCTCGAAGCTGCTTTGGACACCCCTATCATCTCGTATTACCATTGCGCGCATCGCTTGAAGCTCAAGCAAAGGTCAAAGGGGTGTCCGTTTGTCCTAAAGATCCGCCTGGCGAATCTTCGAATTATCATGGTCATTGAAGTGGTTGGAGGCAACGCCAAACACGATCCAACGATCTGATAGGTGCACTATCTTATTATGGCCCCCTTCCGGAATGAGTATTCACCTGTCATTAAATTCAGGTTGAAAATGAGTGCTGAGCGGCCGGTGTACTTCGAGTCGGTTAACCGGGAGCCCCCACCCGCCCCGGCCCCTAGTTTCCTCAGGCTAGCTAAAAAACACAACAAACAAAGGTTCTCACAAAGGGGCCTTGCCTCCGTAGCTTTTATTCGGCAAGTGTTTGGGGCCCGTAGGCCGCTCCGGGCTCGACACGTCGGGCTGTAAGTGCAGATGATATCACCATGTGATTTGATTCCTGGCTAACGCAGAAGACTTCTCGCTTCCCTCTACTGGGGAAATTTGTTCCTGCTACTTGGTTAGCATAGATGTCGTGGTTGCACAAGCCGTTCGCGTAGTAGCGCCAAGGATGTCGCGAAACCACCCGTCAAAGTAAAATGGTAGGAGAAATGAATGAGAAGATCAACCTCCACTCGCACTCCCCGCACACGCAAAGGCAGTATGAGGTGTAGCGAGGTACGCGTTTCGGAGTATGGTATGGAGGGAGAAGCTCTGACGCATGCGAGAAGATGCACAGTCGGACGTTTTGGCCTGTCCAATCTGCCTACCGTCGGGAGCACGCTGCACCACTCGTGCATTACTCTATAGTTAATACACTCATGATGAGCCCGTCAATTGAAGGTTAGAGATTGGTCTTACGACGGAAAGCACAACGTCCATCAGATTTCCGACTGCTTCGAGGCGTATTTGAATGACCCGACTGCACTGCGCAGTGCAGAATGCTAGTCGTTTCTTATGGCGGATAGCATTGGGGGACTAATCATACTGAATTATACTCGCCTTAGAACCTAATTCTTACGAGGAACATACCCAGAGTCCCAGACGTCTAGCAGTGAAATAAAATGCTTGCAGCCAGTCACAAATAAACGGAGTGGGCTCGTCGCCGGTGATCAAAGACAGCTTGAGCTTACGTATTACGAAAGTCTCACGTGATCACTTTTTTCCTTTACGTGACTAAGTACTTTGCTTCCGTGGAGGCCGGCTATAAGAGTCCGGCTATTCGCCACTGACCTTTCTTCCCCACCACCACCACACCTGTCCCCCCGCAGTTTCGCAGTGCGAGCCGTGTGTATCTTCCATCGCGCTCGCGAGGCTCGCTCTTTGACACGATGCGCCATGCGGTTCACGAGTCCATTGGGCCAAGAGGGCTGGCGATTGGATGTGGATTGTAGCCCGTGAGAGTTGCAGCGTCCGCGAGTCGCAGGGGATGTGGTCGGTCTCTCCTCTTTGCCTCTACCTTGCATGCCTCCCGCGGTCTCCTTGAGAGCCGTGTGTATATTTAATCGCGCCGCGAGGCTCGCCCTTTGACATGATGCGCCATGCGGTTCACGAGTCCACTGGGCCAAGGGGGCCGGCGGGTGGACGTGGATTGTAGCCCATGAGGGTTGTTAGCGTCCGCGAGTCGCAGGGGTCGGTTTTGGCATCGAGTGCGCTGCCCACGCCCTTTCTTCACCTTCACCTCATTCCCCCCGCGGTTTCGCAGCGCGAACTGTGTGTATCTTTCATTGTGCTCGCGTGGCTCGCTCTTGCATGATGGTGATGCGGTTCACGAGTCCATTGGGCCAAGCGGGCCGGCGATTGGATGTGGATTGTGGCCCATGGGAGTTGTAGCGTCCGCGAGCTGCAGGGATTGGTGCCGGTGACGGGCGCCCTTTTTCCCCCGTATCTTCCTGTCCTCCCCGCGGTCTCTTTACGAGCCGCGTGTACTTTTGCCTGCTGCGCGCGCGGCTCGCTTTTGCATGACTTGGTGATGCGGTTCGCGAATCCATTGGGCCAAGGGGGCTGGCGATTGGATGCGGATCGTGGCCCATGGAAGCTGAGCGTCCGCGCGCAGCGGGGGACTGTGTTGGTCGTGAGTCACGTTTCTCTTTATTTTTCATATCCGCGCGGACTGACAGTACAACAAATTTTCCTTTCTATGCACACGCCGGTCGACGCGCAACCGCACCCCATCCTTCCGTCCACATTTTCTGCCACTGCTTTTCGTCTCTTCTTTGTACATATGGCCGCCGGTTTTTCTATCACAATAAACATGAATCCTATGCCCTAGAACTGCAGCCTAAACCCAAGTACCACAGAGCGCACTCTCAAGCTCGCCAAATGAACCTTTATGTGTGCAGTAGCGGGCTCCTTTTCAGACAGGATGAGCAGCAGAAAGGGCCGCCCGGTCGGGAAATATGTTGCTTTGTTCCCTTTTTTACTGCAGATTGCGACAAAAAGTGTGTAATAATGACGTCCGATCCGAGGACGATGGCTCCGATGTGTAGATTTGGGTTTTGCGAGTCGTCCTCTTTCCCATCGTCGACCATCTCTAGACTCTCATCTTCTCTTCGAGTAAAACCCAGCCCTTTCCTTCCCCCTAAATCCCAGTCGATATCTCCAGCATGCCTTTAATCGATCACACCCCCGCGCCGCCCGTGTTCTACTCGTTCCCCGAGTCGACGACGTTATGCAACGTGCTCACCAAGTTCATTGCCCAAACCGCGCGCGAGACGATCGAGAAGAAGGGCAAGTTCACACTCGCGATTAGCGGTGGCTCTCTGCCCAAGAACCTCAGCCTCCTGATTGAGAGGAAAGACATCGAGTGGGACAGATGGTCTGTTGTTCTGCGCCACCCTTGCCATTCAATGAGACATTCTCATCGCACCTCCGATATTCACTTTTTTTTCTGATGCGATTATAGGCACGTATTCTACGTCGACGAGCGCGTCGTCCCGTTCGACCACGCCGAGTCGAACCACGCCCTCTGCCAGACCGAGCTCTGGTCCAAGGTGCCCATCCCGGCGGCGAACATCCACACGATCAACGAGGAGCTGCTCACCGCCGAGCCCGTCGACCTCGAGGAGCTGGCGGACGAGTACCAGAGCCAGCTGATCGAGCACTTTGTATCCAAGGACGCCGCGCGCTTCCCCGTGTTCGACCTCATCCTGCTCGGGATGGGCCCCGACGGGCACACGGCGTCGCTCTTCCCCGGGAGCGCGCAGCTCGACGTTGATGAGACGTGCTGGGTCGCGTACATCGAGGAGTCGCCCAAGCCGCCGCCCAAGCGCATCACGCTCACGCTGCCCGTGATCAACCACGCGGCGAGGGTCGCGTTCGTTGCGACGGGCGAAGGGAAGCAGGAGTCGCTCGCGATCACGCTGGACCAGCCCGAGAAGAGGTACCCCGGCTCGCGCGTGCGCCCTGCGAGGCCTGGCGTAGTGTACTGGTTCGTCGACGATGCTGCGTCGGCGCTCGTCAAGTACCCCCGATCGGATCACTCCGATCCCCAGAGCGACAAGCCGGAACTCAAGCTCTAAAATTGCTCTTTGAGCCTCCGAGAGCTGTTGTTGCTGTCGTTAAAAGGATTAGAAATCGAGCTGCATTCCTTCCCCTTCTCTCTGCCTTTTTTCCCTCCCAAGGTGATCGCGTCTCCGCGCCAACGCTCGCCACTCTAGTACACCTAGTCTGACTCTGTATCGTTTCCGTCACCTCTCTGTTTTCACTCTCTGTCCCCCTTTTCTACCCCGTAACCTAAACGATAACACGAAATTTTACCGTTGTCTCAACACATGAATTACCCTGAAAGGAACACAATTCATACTGGGAACAAGCGCAAGACCCAGAGCAAAGACATCAGACAATGACATGAGCCAGAATGAAGCGTAAGTAGGTGGGGTATCGTATCCAATAAATAGATGAGTCGTAAAGGTGATCGTCGCCATCGTGAAACTGACATCTCATGCATAAAGGAGAGAAAGGAAAGGAAAGGAAAAGCGATCTTGAATCATCCCAACTCCCGCCCGCTTCTGACACTCGCGCCCAGCGGATCTCCCTCATTCGAACTAGCAACTTCATATCCACCCACACCCACACCCCCATCCTCAAATCCACTTCCATCGGCTTTCTCGTCCGTAGGTGTCTGTCCTTGCCCTTGCGCCTGCGAAGGTTCCCACCACCCGTCCGGCGGGCCGCCGACGCCCATCTCGGGGAACACGGTGAGCAAGATGCGATCGAGAAGGAGGACGACGAGATGAGCGTTGCACGCACGCGAGCTGAGGGGGTCGAGCGCCCCGTCGATTGTGCGCTGGCGCGCGGCGAGCGTGGGGCCCGTCAGGAGCGGCGCAAGAAATCCTGGACCAGTCAGTGTTTCAAGATAGGGGTTATTGGTATCGGTAACAGATGAGGATAGTTGTATGTGGGAATTAGATGAATAATTAGAGCGGTGGTGGGCACGATGACAAAAATGGTCAGGTGGTCAGATGGTTAGACTGCATATATTATATATGTGAAGCAAACACCCACGGGGAAAGAGCTCCATAATGCGCACTTCGAGCTGCTCCCGGAGTATGAGCTGCTCCTCGGGCGTGGGATCGACGGGCGGCGGGCCGGGGTATCCCCCCGGGTAAAGCACATTCTTTGCTGTGCGGAGCATGTGCGTGAGGACGGGCGCGGTGAGTGCGCGTGTTGATAGGAGGTGCGGGAGAAGACTGCATATATCGTGCATATGCAGGGATATACTGAGTATCAGAGAGGAGTGCAAAGAGAAGAAGCAGAGTACATACCGATCAAGAAAAGGCGACATAAACCCCGTGCCGACCTGCACGCTCGACACCAGCGCTCCCGCGGCGGCGCGACTCCGACAGTCCAGCACTTCGCTAACCAATTCAATAGAGGGACGGATGATGGCGGGGACGGGCGCGTGGGCGGGGACGGTGGCGACGAGGTGGCGGAGGTGGTGGAAGAGGGCGATGGCGGCGAGGCAGAAGGTGCTGAATGTCTGGAGCGTGGTGAGTAGGAGGACGATGAGGGTTTGGAGGGAGAGGGCGGATCGGGATTTGCGGGTGGGGAGGGGCGGGCGGGGCTAGAAACGATATTGCGCCAGGGATAGAGTACACAACCATTAGTGAGCGATTGTAATTATGTGAATCAAGAATAGACAGGAGACGATAACGGGCAAAGAGTTGTGGAGAGGGACGTACGAGCGAACCTTCCCTCGGACGCCCGAGGAGCGTCAACGCGATCTGGTGCAGAAACCACGGCTGCGCGAGCTTGGGGAGTACATTCCCTAGCACAGGGCCCACGATAATCTCGCGTACAATGGCCCTCTCCGGCTCGGACGCCCAATCTTCAGGCGGCAGACACGCGCGCATAATATGCTCGACAACCTGGCGCATATACGTCGGTGATATACTTCCATCTGGGCCAAGAGCTACATGCGGCTGGAGACGATGGAAGACATCCGCGAGCCCGCCGGCAGAGTCGGATTCGCCAACTGTACTAGTAGGTGCACCTGTGAGGTACGCAGTGGAGAGCTTGGCGCGTGCGTGCCGAAAGTCGCGAAAATGCTGGGTGATGAGAACAGGGACGTCACGCAGCAGGAGGGCAGGAAGATCGGCTGCACGGGCGCGACGGTCAAGAGCGCGAATGAGGTGGGTGGATATATGCGCGATGTGGGCGGGGAGGTCGCGATCGCCGTGGGAGAGGGGCGTCCACCAGGGAAGAACGAAGGCGCGGACAGAGAAGGCGAGAAAGTCGTATATCTCTGCGTTGAAGTCGTCAAATTCCCGGGTGGAGGTGGCCGAGGTGGAGGTGGGGGCGAGGATGGGCGGCAGAGGAGCGGATGGAGGGAGATGCGGGAAGAAGAGGCGGTGTGCGAGGGGTGCGGGCAGCGCAGGAGGGTGGGAGGGGAGGGCTGCCTGGGGAGAAGTGGGTGCGCGGCCAGAGGTGCCGCTGCGGACGGAGGGGGCGGAGCGCGCGAGAGACGGGCCGCTTGCGGTACGCGTGTGGAGACTGGGCGGGAGAGGCGCTGTGAGCGCTCTGCTGTCGACGTTGCTGTCGCCGTTGGTGCGCGAGTTTCGTGCGAGGGTCGATGACTTGGGCGAGGCGACGGCGGCGACGCGCGGAGACAACATCAACCTACAAATGGATTAATGCCACCCGCGCTGGGCAGACATGTGCACGCACTCGCCTCGGGGTCTGGCGTTGAGTCTGGGCAGTGCTAGTCTTGCTGACGTACGCCCTGGCTCCCACGCTCGCGACACTGCACAGCCACACGAAACGCTGAAAAAGCACGCCGTGTTGTGGCCCTGTTTGAGGGTGTTGGGGGCGCCGCGAACCTGAAGCTGGGTCCAAGCCGAGGCGGGCTTCGTGGGGTGGGATCAGATGCACCAGTCATCATTCGAATTTCTAATGAGTGCTAAAATGAAACAAGGCCTTTCTCTTATTATAGAAGCCTCCAATTCTGCAGAATGTATTAGAGTGTATTGCGCCCTGGACTTTACGATATAGTCGGGGGCCGATAATCTTGGCCAGCAGCGCCTCGCTCGAGCGAGGACTAGTACTCGCCGTCCGCCCAGCATCGGGCAAGGCGAGCGGGCAACTCCCGAGCCTGGTGTCTGGTGTCATCGCGGTGACTACCACTAGTGGCACGTGCAATGACGCCGTGGCGATTGGCAGATGCCACATACGGTTCCGATTCCCAAGCTCAGGTCGATCGTTGATCGTTTACGCGGCCGTCCTCTGCCGAGCCCCCCAATTCCGCCTTCTCAGACTCCGTCTTCCAGAAGACTGGCGCGCAGCGCTGACGAGTCCGGCGATGCGCTGGAAATAGTCCAGCAGCCACGGGCGGTCGAGCTCGCTGCGAGCGACACAACCTCGGAAAATGATGAGAAAAAACAGCTACTATACTCGCCGAAGCGAATAAGAGGACTCGTGCACGAAACACGCAGCAGCAACGAAAGAAAAGATAAAGACGGCGAGCGCGTCGGCAAGGCGACCGGCGATATGCTCGAGTCCGAGCGCAAGCACGCCAAAAATGAAATGCTGAATGGGCCAGGGACCGAGAGAGGATTGCGTGTGCCCGGGCACGTGACCGGCGAGGCGACGCAGTGGAAAAAGAAAAAAGCGCAGTCTGGATATCTACACCAGCACCACCAAATCGACAGCGCAGCGCCTCTCGACACCACTTCCGCCTCTCGTTCCCCACACTCGGACACCGTCCACTCACGTTCTTTTCCCCTCGCTACGCGGCCGCTCGCTTCAGCTCCAGCCTCGACGTCAGCCAGCCTGAGCCTACGCCGACCCAGGGCCCTACCAACGTGCTCGCACTCCGCAACCACGCTAGCCTAGGCTTCTCAGTCTCCAAACACCCTCGCATGGCGCCTTTTCTTGCCCCTCGCGCCATCTCATCATCATCCACCATGGCCCCCTCTGCCGCCGCCGCCTCTGCGTCACCCTCCCCCGCGACCTCGTCGCACCACAACAACTCCACCCACACCGTCGTAATCGCCACCGTCACCGTCGTATGCGTCCTCGTCGCCGCCGCCGTCGCATACAACCTCGTCCTCTTCTGGCGCCGCCGCAAGGCCGCCAAGGAGGCCACCCTCCCGCCCCCGCGCCCCGTCTCCGAGTTCATAGCTGACCGCCGCAGCGTTGCCCAGTATTCCAGCCGCGAGATCCTTTCTGAGAAGCCCAGTCGTCCCTGGACCGCGAACGGCGGCCTCTCCCCCACTCCCTCTGCCCAGTCTTTCGACTCTCCCGGCCCGCGCGCTTCCTGGGTCTCCAACGACATGCGCACGCCCACCACCCCGCGCGCCGACCTCCCCCGCGTGCCGTCGGAAGAACTCAGCAGCACAGAGGGTGCGCCGATGCAGCTCTCCGCCATCCCGCACGAATCTCTCGCCCGCCCTTCGCGCCGCCGCTCCTCGTGGGATCCCAACTCGCCCCCAGAATCGATAGAGGGAAACAACACGCCCCAGCTCGGTACTGCGACGCCCCCATCTGCGTTCGCGGCACGTGGTGTGTCACCCGCCGGCCAGCAGCCGCGCTCCCTCTCGCGCAACAGGCACTCGACCACGTCCCTCGTGTCCGTGAGCGACCCTCAACGTCGCGGTGCACCCCATTCTATCCACGGACGCAAAGTCGACATCGTACTCCCCGAGCCCCTCGCGCCCGCTTTGCACCCCCGCACTCCCGGTGATTTCGGCTCCCTGCCCCCCTCTCCTGCGCGAACGAGCACGTTGCCGAGGACCGATTCGTGGATTGATCCGGGACGTGGTCGTGGTTCGTCATCTCCCTCTCATTTTTTTTACGCATACTTATTCGACTTTATTGATGTGATATAGCTGGCCCATCAAGTGAAATCCCCTCTGCCTTCTCGCGTTTTGCACACAGCGCCAGCGTCGTTGAACCAGTCTCGGTAGACGGCCAGCCCGCCGCGCGTCCACCCCGCTCCCGCGCCCCCTCACGCGAACGCGGTCGCTCGCAGTCCCGCGCCGGGAGCGCTCACGGACCACGCGGCGAGAGTGCTCACAATCTCAATAGCAAGAACGCTACGCCGAGCGGAAGCGGGAGTGATAGCGACGAGCAGCAGAGGACCCGGGGTCAGAGTCAGACTCGTGGTGCCGTTGCATCAGGTAGCGGGAACGTCCGAAATAGCATCAGTAATAATAATCGCGGGCGGTCGCAAGACGTGTAGCAGGAAGGAAGTAAGGAGAGAAGTACTCTGCGGACTCGGAAGATGAAGGCGTGGAGGGGAGAGAGACTTTTGGATACTCTTTTCTCGCATCATATCCCATCTAAATAATCGGACACCTCTGCCTCACCTGGACACTCTGGACGTGGATATGGACATTGGTACCGGGATCCGTTCTTCTGTTCATCCTCTCTCTCTCCATTCAACTCTCTCGCCCTTCTGGTTCATACTTACTCGGTTTCCGTCTCCTTTCTTCCCATCTATTCTCCTGTTCAATTATTGATTCACGTCCTAGCACCCCGCGGGTTACGAGCCTATCACTTGTGCGTTTACGAGTAGATAGAGATGTGGAGTCTTTTTTCTCTTTCTATGTCTCTGTTCCTTGTTTCCTGTTTCCATCTCATTCTCCTCTTCTCATCTCTCCTACTCCCATTCTCCTATCTCTCCTCTTTCTTCTGATTCATTCCCACCACCCACCCATGGGCCACGTCCTCCATCTACGTACTTCTATCTCCTCACACTCCCACCACACTCCGCCACATCACACCCTCCGTCCTGCCCATTCCTCATCCTGTCATACTTATTGACATCCACCACCACGTACATATCGAACAGAATCACCCACGCTCTTTTCAGGACATTCGCGCACATACTTAATGCCCCAATTTTCCCCCCTGTTTCTTTCCCCCTCACATTTACAGTTATGTACTCCCAAGTACTATTCAAAAATTCTTCCATCGGCGAGTTTCCGAGTTGCAAAACTGCACGCACGTAGACCGTTGTTCCTCTTCCTACGTTTAGAGTCGCAGACTTGTTTATCGGACGAAACACGATGTCTCAAAGGCGTTTCCTCATCTCGTCTATAGACAGTTTAGTGTTGGTGATCGAGTCGTAGCCGAGTGCATGTATATACACGTGATATTGCGCTGGACTTCACTCGAGCTTGATTCGGAGCGGAGGCTTGGATATATATGAGCATATTCATCTTGATGCACGGGTTTGCCAGTAGCGTGCACGGAACAACTAGGCGGCTCGCGAGCGACATTTCGAATCTCCATATCGGGCTATCAAGCGAGGCGAGGTTTCGATCTCGGTTATAACTTACGTTGGGTGCGGGGCGCGGGGCGCGTAGATCTCCATTTATGCACTTATAAGTTACATGCTGTGCGATGATCACTGTGATATTAGGAGTGATATAGGAGTGGTGTTTAAGCGGTACTGGTGTTACTTGAAGCACTGATATGAACGTGAAGATGATATGACCATAATCCTCGGCAATCGAAAGCTGTCGATTTATGTCCTCGAGGCGGCTCGGATAACGAGGGCGGTGCTGGGTAAGCGCTGTCTTGTATATTGCGAGAGTCTAGAGAACGGCGCCCGAGGAAAAAGCAAGAGCAAGAGCTTGAGAAAGCAAAACGAAATGAAAGTGAGCAAGGTGACTGTAGGTAAAAGATATGTAATCGTATACGTGTTATCTGCTCCGCCCAAGGAACGAACCGGCGCCTGCCAAGCAGGGGTTGCTCGAAGTTCGAGACTACATACTAAATGCACGCGCCGACCCCTCCGCCACCTCATCATGCCAGTTGGTGCGCCCCCGGCTCCTTTTGAACAACTCTCCGCTCGGGGGGTTACGTAAACCCGACAAGCCAATTTATTTTATTTTGGTGTGGATATATGGATGAGTCTCCTTGTTCATTGACAGGCCACCGATATCCTGGAAGTACTTTTTACGGCGGTTGATAGCGCTGGAGCGCTGGGACTCGAGACCAAAGTACATTCTATGTAACGTTTGTTGAATGAGAACGACGAGCATACGACTCCGAGCGTCGAGATGGCGACGATGAGGATGGTATTTGGGCATGTTGATATGGGGTAAGGACGGAACCAAACAAGGTATGCTTGAACGCAAGGTGGACCAATCACCGCCTCCTATATTCTTACACCGTCCACCGTTAACCAGAGTGTAAGTACGCGGACATCTGCGCTCCCACGAATACAATATCCATCGGTATCGGTCGATTGACTGCGCTTGATCTTGATTCTCGCAGCACACACCTTCCCAGCCAACGGAACCGCCAACATGTCCCCGCCGCACTACGACTTTCTCATCAAGGTGTGTCCTTGCCTCAACCCCACTCCCGCTAACGCAGCTAATGCTTTCTCTCGCTCCGCCTAGCTCCTCCTCATAGGCGACTCAGGTTAGATAGCTCATACATAAGCACCGATTGCAGGTGGCCCAAAGTCCTGATGTGTCTGGTTTTGTTGGATGGGTATTGCTAGGCGTTGGCAAATCCTGCCTGCTACTCCGCTTCTGCGACGACGCATGGACACCATCGTTCATCACCACGATCGGCATTGACTTCAAGATACGGACGATCGAGCTCGATGGGAAACGTATCAAACTACAAATCGTGCGTCTTTCCATTTCGCTGTCACTCATCTACCTTTGAATTCTGAGCGGCTGTATTTGTTTGGTGTCTTGGTTTGCTACTCTTCTTTTAACCTGCGTTCCGTAAATAGTGGGATACGGCTGGCCAAGAACGCTTCCGGACGATCACGACGGCGTACTACCGCGGGGCAATGGGCATCTTGCTCGTATATGATGTCACAGACGAACGATCATTCAACAGTACGTACTCCATCAGCACCTTACCGGGGTGTCTTTCTTTATCCCAAACGCTCGCCACTCACTGCGCACGAAACCCAATCACGACAAAACAGACATCCGCACATGGCACGGAAACATCGAACAACACGCCTCCGACGGCGTGAACAAAATCTTAATCGGCAACAAGTCGGACTGGACCGACAAGAAGGTCGTCACCGAGGAGCAGGGCCGTGAGCTCGCACGCGAGCTTGGGATTAGCTTCATGGAGACGAGCGCAAAAGCCAACGATGGCGTCGAGGAGGCTTTCTTCAGTCTCGCGAGGTACGTTCCTTGCGTCTTTTTCAAATTCAAGTACAGCGCATGGGTTTACGGATGGGGTGCTATTTGTCGGTTCGGTAGGGATATCAAAACGCGTTTGATAGACACCCAGCCTGAGGCGGGAGGCGCAGCACCAGGCGGCGGACCGGCGGGGTCGACGGATAACTCCGTCAAAGTGAACGCCCCGGGTGCCGCGGCTACGAGCAACTGTTGTTGATATTACCCCTGTACTTCCCTGCTGGCTTACAATGGGGTTCCCTCCACGGACTGATTGGGCTCCATGCTCGCAACCTCATTTTGACTATAGACGCTCTTACTTACTGTTTGTGCATCGTATCGGATTTTTACCCTGCTTTTTTTTCTTGCTTGTCCTTCCTCTTTCCTCTTGTCGCTTTTTCTTTTCCGCCACTCGTTTCACGTAAATCATTTCGCATCATCCGTGAAATACACACAAACGCGTAAACCAAGCACACTTTACTTAATACACTGACCCTTTCGCCGGACCTCATGTAACAAAACGACTTTTAGCGCGCGTTGCCTCCCCACCACCGTTTGATGCGCTCCCCGCCGAATTCCTCGTACTCTGCCTTGGTGATACTTATCTCTGCGAACTCTTCGGTGCGCGAAAAGGACGCCATGCCGTGCCACGCATCAAGGCGTGCATCTGCTGCAGTGTTCACGGAAATCTGCGTACCCGGTGGCAGGATGGGTCGGATCGTGGATAAGAGCCGGGATGGTAGGCCTGGCATCAGAGACGGACCTCCCGTTAGGAAGACGTTCTAAAGGAATAAATACAGCACTCAGTAATCAGTACTCATTCGAGACATTCAAGACGACCAAAGGCGATTCAAAATGACGAAGACACAGACCTTGACCAGCCGATCTCTATCCGACGCACTGAAACCTCTCAGCACGCCCTCGATGACCTCCCCAAGCCCGGCGCAGTCCGCCCCCGCCTGGCTCGGGTCGAACCACGATTCGGGCACCCTCCACCGCTCGACGTTCAGATGCAGCCTGTGCGCACCCTCGACGTCCCCGTCTTCGTACGAGGGGCGGAAGGAAGTCATGAGGGCCGACTTCTTCGCCGTCAGCGAGGCGAAGGTCTGGTGGAGCGCAAAGGTGGGGTCGTGTGTGAGGAGGCGGGCCTCAACCGAGGCTAGGTTGATTTGGTCCTCGTCTTCTGACGAAGATGCGTTGCCGTTGTTCTGCAAGTTTCAGACAAGAATCACCGTTGCGTGAGTGCTTGGATTCGCTAATACGTGGATGGGCGCGGCATACAATCTTTCGATAGATTGCCCAGTCTGCGTCGTCGGCGCCAAACATGTCGTCTGCGATTCCATATTTTTTAGACTCTGCTCACACTGAGATGAAGGCGGGGGGCGAGGGTGGACATACCATTTCCGCCTTTGCGTTTCTTCCGGCCTGACGGTTGGTCGTTGGCGAGACTCGTAATGCTTTTCATCCTCGCCTGGGCCGCAGCGCTCTTCCGATCCTGCAGCGCTGCCTTCCTCTTTTTTCGCTCGGTCAATCTTTCCATAATTGCCTGTAGCAGCGAGAACCAAATTATAAGCGCGTCGCCTCCCATAGGAGGTAAAATGGTTGAATGCGTACGTCGTGTTCTTTTCTCAGCTTTTCCGACCACGCCTTGGGATCATTCTCCCGCTCCTCCTTCTCCCTTTTCTCATCTTCCTCTTTCGCCTTCCTCTCCTCCTCTTTTTCCTTGCGAGCCCTCATCCGTGCGTCGTACCCTGCTTTCAACAATCTCTGTTTCTTTTTCTCCTTGATCGAATCCTCATCAAGCTAAGGGGCAACATCAGAAACTTGCAAGCGAGACAAAATAGTTTGACGCGGCGCGTACCTCGTCGTCAGGTACGTCCAACAGCGGAAACGTAGGCTCTTCCTGCAATCAGCGCTCATAATCGGTGAGGATTTACAGTGGTCAGAAAGCTTCAAATCACCAACCCCGGGCTCGTCCTCCAATCCATCGTATTTTCGTCGTGCCTTCTTGAGGTCGGCTTCCAGTTTTTTAGTCGCTTCATCCAGTGCCTGCTCGCTCTCGAACCCTTCGCCGCGTAATCGAGCCTATCCCCATAGACGAATAAGCTTAGGCAATGTTAGTACCTTCAAGTGACAGACGCACATTGTACTCTGACTTCTTCTCCTTCTCTTTCCAGTCCTTGATGTCGATGAGATACTGCAGGTCACTCTCTTTTTGCAGAAGCTGAGAACGGGCTTGTGGTGTTAGTCGCAAGCGCTCCAGTAAAGAGTGGGCAGAATTCCCACTTTCTCGCTTCGTGCCTTGGCCGCCTGCTCTTGCAGCCTCCGTCCGGCCTCTCTTCTCTTCTCGGCCGCGCGCGCCAGCTCCTCTTCGGTCTTCTCCTGTTCGAGCTGAAGCGGCAAATTTCTATGAGCTGAATGTAGATATGCGATGGTGCGAGAGTGACTCGCCGTGACGGTATACGGGAACTGCACGATCTTCTCTGCGGCCCGCAGATTTGCTGGATCTCGCAGTTGTTTGAGCGTGTCCTGGTAGTCTTCGGAGACTTCGCAAAAGCTCTGGAGCATCCACTGCAAATGTGAAACATCAGCTCCGGGACGTTGAGGGCGAGTGTGCGTAGAACGCGGCATACATTTGATTGGGCAGTGGTCACTCGTGTCGGAAAGGATGGGTATTTTAGTTGGACGAGCTTGAGGAGATAGTCTGCTGCTTGCGTCCCTCCCCATGGCATCCTGATTGTTTGGTTTAGAACTTGAATAGGACGAGTATGAGCGAGGGGTGTACCTCTTTGCATTCATGAGCAGGCTGTTACCGCCAAGGATAGGTATAATTGAAGTCGATGCGGTGTTGAAAGAGACTACCAGCCCATCCGTTGTCAACGGGGAGGTACGCGGGAAATTGTGGGAGAACGAGAGCAGGGAGTCGATACAGTAGGCCGCCGAAGGAGCGGAATAGCACTCAAAGAGGAGCTCTGATGTCACTGCGAAGGCTGAGAAATGGAGAGTGCCAGGATAGGCAGATTACTCACAGTTGCGGGAGTGAAGGGGTGTGTACAGTCGTTCGGTCATCAATATTGGGTGGTCTACGCGCTCAGAGTCGATACCCATGCGCAAGAAAGCATAGTCGAGGGCACTCTCCTAAACCTCCACCAATGTAAACAAGGCTCTTGATTGAGTAGGGATACGGATGCGCACCAACGCGTCAAAGTTGCACAGAAGATCCCCTTCCCAAGGTGCCTTGGCCTGCCCCCGTGCAGCGCTGTCCGTCTCGATAGCACCGCCGAATAGTAATAGCGGTCGATTGGTCTTCCGTTCTCGAAATTTGGATGCGATGTTCAAGCCAGTGTACGGGTCCTCTGAAGTGGAGAATGCGTAACGAAAGTGCGTAGCGCCTGATGAACATGTGGTTTAGTTGAGCCGATGCCCAGGTTGCACGAGAAGCTGCCACCACTCAACCATTATCAATTATTATTGGCGTGCGCTGCGTAAAGTGGTCTTCGCGATAGTTGGTGTCGAACGGAATGACCTCTGGCGGCGGTGGTATATAGACTGAGGTTGCTTCGGTGGGCCGAAAGTCCATCTCCATTTCTTCGTGCCAAGTTTTGGTGCCAGAGCGAGCTCGCTGGTATAGAGTACACTAGCCTACACTAGCCAGTCGCGTCGACATCGTCACACCGTCACACTGGTCACTCTCCCATCGATTCAGCGGTCGTCACGGTCCTACTCTCTTGGGCTTAAAAAAAAATAAAAGCTCGACAGAAGTTCTTAGCAGTCTCGGGCGAAAGTCATATATTCGCGATAGAGCCAAAAGGAAACGGCGACCTATCCGGCTTGAGGAGGACATGCTGACCCGGGGTTGGTCTTGCTGTTCCTCGATGCCTACTATCTCGCCTGACCACATTTTTAAGTGAAAAGCGATAAGGTGCGCATCATAATAACCGCGTCAGATATACAAGAGTATCTAGATAGCCAACGTAACTCTGCCTCTACTCGTGCACGATACGGTGCCATCATTCCTGGAAGGCCTGTGCTTGAACGTTGTATAGCTGGGCATAGAGCTCCCCTTTGGCCAATAGCTCGGCGTGAGTGCCGGCCTCGCACACAGTGCCTCCTTTTACATATCTGGCCAGATGCCGATCAGAAATCAGAAGAAGCTAAGAGAAGAGCATGGGTACTGACAAGATAACATCCGCATGCTTTGTGAGGTGACCGAATCTGTGAGACGAGAACACCATTGTCTTTTGCCCTTTAAGCAGCCGCAGTCTCTGAAATAAGTCTAGAGAGCCGTCATTCAGCTCACGCAAGATGTGGGGAAGGGAAGTGCGCATACCATACTCAGCCTGTGGATCAAGCGCGGCGCTGGGTTCATCGTATAGACAGAGCGTGATCTCATCCCTTGAGCGCATAAACGTTCGTGATCTATCCAAGCGGCATTAAGATCTGTAGACTAAACACCTGGAAAATCCACTCACAATGCCAGCCTGAGCGAGGAGATCAAGAAGAGATAAGCTATGCCCATACGAGTTCGGAGAGCCAATAGAAAATGAAACGAACCTCTGCAGTTGGCCTCCAGAGAGACCACCTTTAGCTGGGGCTTTGACAAGCCCGAGTTGAACTAAGTCCTCGTACAGAGATTCGCCCTTGCGTCCGCCGACCGACATATTCAGTCGATTTTCCATGACTGTTTGGAAGCCGCTGGGAAGCTTCTTGATGAAGTCGCTGGCGCCTCCTAGGCTCGCCGCTTCGTGAATCTTCATTTCGTTATCTGCGTTGTCTGGATCCCCCATGCCAATGTTTTTCCCTATATGATCAGGATGTGTGGTTAAGAGGGTGCCGAAGGGGAGAATGTGTCTGAAGTTGTTACCGATCTGTAAGGTATGAGGGCTGGTGAGACTTCGGAAGGCGCGCGATTTCAAAGCATTATGGCATAGCAATACTCACGGAAACAGGGAGGTGTCGATAATCTTGATAGAGTACCGACATGCTCTTGCGGAGATCCGCTAATTTGAACGACCTGATATCTTTGCCATCAAGTAAAATTTGGCCTTCGGTACAGTCGTACAGTCGATTGATCAGCTTTATGATCGTCGATTTTCCCTCTCCGTTCGCGCCAACGATGACGCAGATCTGACCGGGCTTGATTTTGAATGACACCTTTCGGAGGCAGTCTTCTTTGGCGCCGGGGTAGCGAAAACAGACATCTCTGCGGAAGGATTCGTATAGGCATCAGCTGATATCGCCTAGCATCATCTTGTAGAGACGCACTTGAATTCGACACTCGTCCCGAGATCTTTATCGTGATCAACGGGATATGCCTCTGTACCATCCACAATTTGGTTAGGTATATTGATAATTTCATAGAAATCGCGAATCGTCCGAATATGTGTCAATATGCTCCTGCTCCCTGTAAGGATCTTGGACGATTTTCTTGCAAGTGACGTAGCATTTTCCTGTAAAATCTTGAGTGAAGCAAAAGATGTGGCGAACAGCGTGGGCGTGTGTATCGCGCGCACGGCCAGATAAACCTGTAACAAGCAGGGTGTTCAGATCGACAGAGAGATAAAGGCTCCAAGAAAGCAACCTCTGGAATTCTCTCCAATAACCCCCCGAGAAACCCTAGGTTTGAAGCTTCCGCAAATCGTGTTTCCCATTGCGCGTCCTGAACAAGGGCAGGGGCGTCGCCGAGGCTCTCCCTTGCTTGTCTATGCTCTAATTCAAGTGAATTCGTACTTAGGATCAGAATATGACGTGCTTGTATCAATGCGCAAACCATTTTGAATATACTCCTGCAAGTTTCCAGCAATGACTTCTTTCCGATAGTCGGTCGCCACAGCACATTTTCGAAGCCCATTGATCTTTTCGATATCGCTGTTATCGGAAAATACCACCCAGTCTTCGGGAAAATAAAACAGTGTTCAGAAATTGGCTGCCCAGTTTTATCAATGCGGTATAAAATACGCACCCGAATTCCATCTAGGATAACCAGGGCGAAGCAAGAAAGCAGATATATGGCAAACGATGCTCAATATCGCGAGAAAGCCGCTTTGTTGGTCGTGTAACAGTTTGGCAACCACAGAGACTTGGGACGTGAAGCTCAAGATCCTCGAGAACCACTCCAAGATGTCGTTGAAAACGTTCCATCCCATAGCCCCTAGGCGATCAGAACAAGCTTCAAGCCGAGCTTGAACTACGGGATCCTCATATGTGGGCAGGTCTAGCCGAAGTCGGGCTGTTGTGTGTGGTGTGGAGGTCAGCTTCCCAGGTGTGGTTAATCCGTGGTGAGACGAACAAAAGACAATAATCACCTTGCAAAAGATGCTCATCGAAATTCTTATTAATGCGCCTTCGGAGTACGGGCTCATATCGAGACGTAAAGGAGTTGCAGAGGTTCGTCGCAACGGGGCAAATTGCTTGCACGCCAACAATGTAGATAAGCTTCTCTTTGTCCACTTCTCGCTTTTCAATGACCATTTTTACCTAGGAATAACGAGGTGGAAAATCAGTCTCTCAGTCTCAGAATGAGTCATTTGTCCGGGAACATGACTCGCTTACCATGTTCAAAAGCTCCCCAGAAAAATGGATGGAGAAGGCTGGGATGAGTGCGAGGGCGAATGATACAAGGGTGTACATAACCAGCAAACCACGCCCGGCGTCCACGATTTCGTGAACATAACGCTGCAAAAAAGGAAGCGTCTGGACGATCTCGGTCTTCGAGATGCCTGTCGTCTTTTGCGGCCGGTGTGACCGCTTTCTATAAAAGAAATCCCATATGTCGTTCCGGATGTGCTTTATGTTGTAATCGGCAGCAGTTTTCTGCGGCGCATCGATAACGTCACGGAGTTCGTCGTGGTGATTCGAGGGACGGGTACGCTTGGACATCGTTGTCAAATCGATCGGTACCTCCGACAATAGCTTCTCTAACATATACGATATGAGCACCACAAGCGCGATGGTTATGCTTGTAAGTACCTTAAATTGACAGAGAAAGCGCTGACAGTGAGGGTTAGAGCAGAGCGGCCTCAAATTCGGGACAGACACGTCCGACAAAAGCAGCTGCCCACGCCGTTCAATACTCAAAGCTTTGAGGAGCACCAGAAACAGAAAATCTTGCAGGAGCGAGTTTGTTATAAAGCGTTCTGGCGAGCCAGCCGAGGATCCACGTCAATGCCAACTCCACCTTCCTGTTCGAGTGAGCATATCATCTGTCGACGCTAAGCGGGCTGCGGGCTGCGACTCAGGCTAGCCATCGGCGCCTCGGTCGAGTCGGGTCCATTTTCATGCAGCCCAATATCGATTCTTCGAGGCGGTATTGCAAGGCATTCTTACATAAATGATCCGGAGGACGCAAAACTACCCAAGCCGGCTACACCTATGCCGCTATGTTAAGGGGACTTCCCCTTACAACTATATACCCCCCCTTCCACATGGAAAAAAGAGGTCATTCAAGCCGCGATTGTTGATCATGACATGCTATGGATCTTTGAGGACGAGTTTGGAGTTGGAATGGTGAACCCGAAGCCACTGTAATCTTGAGTTTCTTCTGTGGTCGGCCTGAAGCGTCACGTGAGTGGTTGCTTCCGGGAGAGGCCCTTAAGGGTCCGTTTTTTCGCCACCGGGCTCTGTTCCCCACCACCACCACACCAGTCCCCCCGCGGCTTCGCAGCGCGAGCCGTGTGTATCTTCCATCGCGCACGCGCGGCTGGCTCGCGGAAATGACCGCCTCGCCTGAAGGCTTCGATCCATGAGTCCACTGGGCCAAGAGGGCCGGCGGGTGGATGTGGATCCTTGCCCTTGTCAGCTAGCGTCCGCGTGTCGCGGGGATGTGGTCGGTCTCCTCCTCCTTGCCTCTACCTTGCACACCTCCCGCGGTCTCCTCGTGAGCCGTGTGTATCTTTTCTTGCGCTCGCGTTGGCTGGCTTGCGGTTCGCCGCCGGGCATGTATCTGGTAATGCGGTCCGCGAGTCCATTGGGCCAAGAGGGCTGGCGATTGGATGCGGATTGTGGCCCATGAGAGTCGAGCGTCCGCGAGTCGCAGAGGATGGTTCTGGCATCGAGTGCGCTGCGCGCCCCCTTTTACCCTCGCCTTATTCCCCCCACGGTTTCGCTGCGCGAGCCGTGTGTATCTTCTATCGCGCACGCGCGGCTGGCTCGCGGAAATGACCGCCGTTGCTCGAAGGCTTCGATTCACGAGTCCACTGGGCCAAGAGGGCCGGCGGGTGGATGTGGATCCTTGCCCTTGTCGGCTGGCGTCCGCGTGTCGCGGGGTTGGCGCTGGTGACGGGCTCTTCTCTTTCTTTCGGGCCCCGCTGAGCGTCCGCGCCCAGCGGGGGACTGTATCCCTTGTGAGTTTTCTTTTCTTCCTTCAACTTCTGGAACAGCACTAACGACGAATCTTTCCTCCCTATATGTGCCCGCGGTTGGCGCGCAACCGCGCCGGCCATCCTTCCCTTCCCATTCCGCATTGCCCCCCGTCGAGAGTGACCACCTCTTTGCCATGTACATACTGCTGTTTTTAATCAAAATACACTTTCTTTCCGTCTACGCCGGCGCTGTCCACATCGTACTTGGAGCACTAAGAAATTTCTGTACGAATACTAGGTACTCTCTGCGCTGCGTCCATCATAAGTAATATAGCATCATATGAGTACGTGGGTTCATAACCACCTCAAAATACACACCATCAATTTTATTACTTATAACCTTGGCGTGCTTCTTTTTTTTTTTTTTTNTTTTTTTTTTTGGTGTAAAGCGTGTAGTATTGCAGAGAAAAACTACATAGGTGACAATGACCAAGGCGCTTGAAAAGTATGGATTGGAAAAAGAGAAGAAAGAGAGAAGAGCGGAGGCGAAGTATGCGCAATAGTGACCAAAAGAAACTATCTAAAAGTATGAAGGGGTCTGGAGCTGGGGCGCGATCAGACCGGGTTCTTTTCATGGGGGAGCGTGGGGGATACACTAAGTACGGTACGGGGGAGAGCCGCTATCATAGTGAGTGTCGTCTGACTCGAATCCATCATCGGATGGCAGGCGATTTTCGATGCAATGACCCCAGACGGCTTGGTAGTTGTCGAGGAGTTGTTGGAAGCCTTCATCAGAGTAGAAGGCCATGGAGTGGACCAGTCGGATGTAGTCTGCGTACGCGGCCTGGAGTGGGGCGTTGCGCTGACCGTCGCGGTAGAGTTCGTTGACGAAGTCGAGGAATTCAACTCTGGGGGGTTGAAACGCGATAAGGGTGATTACTGCGCGTAGTTCGCGTTGAAGGGGGTCGGTGATGTACCACCATTCAAAGCCAGGGGGGAGGTAGGCCCGGGCTGTCCAGGAAGAATTCTGCGTACCATCTCCAGGTAAAGAGGCCGGAGCTGAGGAGCCCCGTCGGGCCGAAGAAGTTCTCGGTGAAGTCATGACAGAAAAGTCGCTCCCCAAGGGGAGGTCTGAAATGTGGAGCCCATTCCTGGCGAAGGGGGCAATGGAAAGTGACGTGGCTCGAGGTTGATGTCTCGAAGCCACATTGGCAAGCTCGTTCGAATAGGACTGGCTCAATTCGTGAAAGGTACGCTCCAACCATGCAATGTCCGGAGAGGACGCGCGCTGCATAGCCGAAGTTCGTTCGGGAGAGGGAGAACGGGATGGGTAGGATAAGCCTGCGGGGGCGCATGGCGATCCAGACGCACCGGGCGAGGGCGCCCCAGTCGTGAGCGACGTGGTCGTCTGGGAGGTCGTTGGCATCGTTGGCGAGCCTGAGGAACATTCGTCCCTTCGAATTAGTGTTGCGCCAGGCGAGGGTGGGCGCGAGGGGGGCGATCTGGAGGCGGTGGGGGAACAGACCGGGGGGGGAGGCACGGAGACCCCGATAGGGGCGAAGCCGCCTGGTGGAGCGGTGAAGAGCCGTGATGTGGAGGGTCTTTGGGAAGGCGCGCTGGCAGTGGTATGCGAACGCGCGCGGCGGCGACGGGAGAATTCGCCTAGAAGGATGATTAGCCAGGCAATTAGCAAGGAGCAGATTGGTGACCAGTACGCCATAGGAGGGGAAACGATGAAGGGTGAACAGGGGGGATGAGAGGAACTCGATGACAACCCCTGCTGCTATAACTGATTGAGAGGCGGCCTGTCCCTGGATGCGGAAGCAGGCGACCGGTGTGGCGGTGAAGGTTTGTTTGATGAGGATACCCAATCGGAGGATACCTTCGTCATCTCCCTCATTGTTTTTACCGACGGCTAAGTCAACAATAAGGGGGGCTTCTTGCATGGCGTCGCAACTTCGGATGAAGTTGTGGAAGCCGGCATATGGGTGATCAGGGTCGAACTCGATTCGGCTTATCGATGAGTTTTGCATCACCGGGGTTTCCCAAGGGGGGACTCGCTGATGCAGGGGAATGACTTCATCCGGATCCTCCTCGGGGAGTTCCTGGATGGCCGCGGCTACCTGTTGAATCGTGGGGTGGCCTTGGAGGGGGCGTTCTAGCGCACCAGGGATGAGCTCCCTGAGCGGGTGATTGTGGTGCATGTTTGTCTTCTGGGTGGTGTAGCGATCTACCATATAATCCATCCAGGTGCCGATACGGGGGATACCGGTAAACATATGAAGGAAGTTGAGCCGCGTGGTTTTGTAGCAGCCGATGATTCGTCGGAGGTATTTGTTCTGGAAGACATTGAGGCGGTCCTCGATGCCCTTCTGGCCGTTCCACCATGCTTGGCAGCCGTACGTGATGATAGGGCGAACTGCCCCTTCGTAGAGGCGAATCGCGCTGGCGGCGGTGAGTCCGTTGCGCTGGGTGAGGAGAGTGACGTTAAAGAGGGTGCGGGCGGCCTTCTTTAGCATCCTGTCGAAGTGTGGACGCATGTCCTTATCTGTAGAAAAGGTGACCCCAAGCCAAGTGAGGTTCTTCACCACCTTGATACCGCTCCCAGGGGGGGGGGCCGGGGTGGGGACTTGCCGAGTGTTGATGAGGTGGCACATCTCCGTCTTGGAGGGGTCCAGGGAGAGGCCGAAGTCAGCAGCTGTGTTAGAGACGATTTCGATGCAGCGAACCGCTGCGGCGACGTTGGGGGCACAATTGTGTTTTGACGAGAGGATGATGAGGCCGTCGTCGATGTATAGGATGAGGTCCTTGAGTTTGGATTTGCCGTTTCGGGGGAAGTCGGCCTCAAGGCGAGTTTTGAACAGGAAGGTGTAGAGGACAGCCAGGACTGGGGAGAGCGGGCTGCCCTGGGGGAGGCCGAAAGTGGGGCCAGGCTCAGATATGAAGCCGTCAACCTTAATGGAGCCTTGTCGGTCCGTAAGGAAGGCGAGGATCCAACGAACTGTGGTGTCGTCGAATCCCAGAGTGTGGAGGACCTGAATGAGCCCGTCTTTGGGGACGGAGTCGAAAAAGCCTTTGAAGTCAAATTTGACAAGGGTGCAGTAGCGCTGTAGGGATTTCTCCCTGGCTAGGATGAACCGAGCCCTGGACAGGGCGTCTGATGTAGAACGGCCTTGGTGGCCCCCGTATTGGGAGAGGACCAACCCCAGTTCTTCAGCGTCGAAGGCCAGGCGGTGAGCGATGACCCTTTCGGCGACCTTGCTGATGCATTCTAGGAGTGCTATGGGTCTGTATGACCGGGGGGAGGAGTAGTCGTCCTTTCCAGGTTTCTGGATGACGGCTATGAGCGACTGAAGCCATTGGTCCGGAATAACACCTTCCTCAATGGAGCGCTTGATGATAAGAAAGATCCAGTCTTCAGAGGAGGCCCAGGCCTCTCTGAGGGCTTTATAGCCGATGCCGGATCGTCCTGGTGCCTTTTTGGTAGAAGGACCGAAGACAGCGGATTTGACTTCCTGGCGGGTGACCGGGGTGAAGTCCCGTATGGGGCGCTGATGTTGTTCAAGGTCGGGGACGCGGTGGTCGTCCCTTCCTGGTGGGAAGAAGGCTTCTCGGAAAACCTCTGCTTTGGCTTCGGGTGAGGATGCGGTGCGATTGCCCACAACCAGGGGGGGGGAGGGGTAGGTGCGTTCCCCCAGGCCCCATCCAGCTTTGTCGAACACTTTATCAGGGGGGGTATCCCTGATGAGTTCGTCGAGGAACTTGCGCTTTTTGGCGTCGAAGTGCCCATGAAATCGGCTCCGGGCGATTTTGAGTTCTCGTGCGGCCTCGTCCTTAAGGGGGTGGGTGCGAGGGAGTTTTCTGTATTTTCTGGCGAGGAGCTCCTTATCATTCCGAAGAAGAGTGAGTTCCTGGTCCCAGAAAGGAAGGGGGTTCTTTCGTGAGGAGGTAGGGCCCTCGGCCGAGGCCAGGGCGATCTCCATGCTGGTGGAGAAAACGAGGGAGGCCGCTTTAAGATCACCCGTGTGGAGGGTGTCTTTGAAGGGGGAGAGTGCCTTTTTGAGTTCCTCCCTGAAGCGTGCCCAATCGACAGGGCCTCGCTTGCGGGGGGGAAGCGGTTTCTTCGAGCGGTGTTCGACGAAGCGGGGGTGGATGATGAGCCTCGTGGCGAGGTGATCTTGGGGCTGGCCGATGACGTCGTCCACTTCCCATTTGACTGTCCAATTAAATCTCATGCCTGGGTTGGACAGTGAGAGATCGAGGACCGAATCCTTCCTGCGGGAGCTAGGAGCGATCCAGGTGGGGACTGAGGGGTCGCTGTGGAGGTACAACCCTTCTTCTTTGGCCCAACTAAGGAACCTTTTTCCTTTCCCCTCGTCCTGGGCGCGGACATCCCAGGCCGAGTGGTGGAGGTTGAAATCTCCAAGGATGATGGAGTCCGCGAGGGGGGTGTCCCATGCGCAGATTTGAGCGAGGAGCTCGTCTGGGTTGTCTACGGTATTCTCCGAGGGGGGCCGGTAGAATCCAAAGATGTTGATGCGTCTGCCATGCGCCTGAACTGATGCATGGATCGCATTGGGGGAGTTGAACGTGTTCGGGTGGACGACCACGTTATGTTCTGGGAGGAGTTTCTTGTTGATGTATATGCCGACCCGGGGGGTGACCTCAGGTGGCAGAGGGGAGAGAGGGAGAACCAGGAGCCAGTCCCGGTGTTTGGGGGCTCCCTTGTTCCCAGCTCCTATGTTGTGCCAAGGTAGTTCGGTGACTACCAGTGCGTGGTGGGTGTCCTGTGCGCTATCTAATGCCGTGACGAGTGAGTTCCGTTTGTTTTGGATGTTCACGTTTCCAACTCTAAGAACCATTAGGGGGGGGTTCAAGGGGTGGGAGGAATTCGGTGGTGGTCTCTTGGGGGGGGGTCCAGGTGACGTTCCCTTCGCGCAGTTCGGGGAAGGGGACTTTGTTGTAAATGCACCAGCTGCGGAATTTCTTCACAAGCTCGGTGTCGGAATACTTGGTGATATCCCTCTTGGCGTGACCAGGGCGTCCATCGGGGATGGCCCTGATAAATTTGGCAAGGGCCCGGGCGGGGGAGTCGGGGCCAGCTGTCTTTGGCGGGGTGGAGGCTTTCTTCTTTGGTGGGTTGGCAGCCTTTTGGATCTGTCTTTCGACGCAGGGGGGAGACCAGGCCACGTGGTTGCCCTGGCAGATGGGGCATTGCAGTGGGAGGTGGGTGCAGCCTTTCTTTTCCATGCATACACCGCAGTAGTGTTTGTCGGTATCGTGCCCGTCCGAGCAGTAACCGCAGATTGGGGTTTTGACGCCGCAGCGCCAGGTGGGGTGGCCGACCTTCCAGCAGCGTTTGCACTGGTTGGGGACGGTGGGGGGGGTGGTGAACTCCTTGAAGAAGATCTTGTGGCCCTCTACCCAGTGAGGGTTATGGTATAGCAGCTTCTCAGCTGCTTCGTCGGTGGACAATGCCACCAGGAGGAGGGGGTTTTTGGCCGGGTTGGGGTTCTTGGCCGAGACTAGCCATCGGCACTTTTCCTTGACGACGTCGTGGGGGTCGAGGTCGAGGGCGTGTGCGACGGTGAGGAGGGTGGTGTCCACATTGGGGAGAGCTGTGGTTTTGGCTGGCCAGCCGTGTAGGACGAGGTCTCTGGTAGGACCATGCGAGAGAAGGCGGAAGGCTTTTCCTTGGTGGAGGTGGGCGAGGGCTGCGGCACCGTTGATTGCAAGGATGTCCCATTGTTCGGGGGACTGGGGGGTGAGGAGGACGTTCCCTCTGGGGGTCCACTTGAGGCCCTTGACTGAGCACTGGGGGGTGCGGGAGGCAAGGAACGTGTTGAGAGTGTTAATGGCACCCTGGCCTGAGGCGGGGCCTGGGTCCTGATCGTTGAGGAAGGGGGTGGAGGGGGAGAAGAGAACCTCTCCGAAGGGTTGGGGATCCTTAACTTTGCGGCGATAGGCGGAGGGCTCCTTGGGTGAGGGGTTAAACTTCCGCTTGGTGGCAGCCTTGGACGCGTAGGAGTCCTTGGGGGTGATTTGGGTGGTTACTTCCACCGTGGGCGTGGTGGTAGTAGTAGTGGTGTTCGCAGGGGGTGCGACCGCCGGCTTGGGGGGTGTGTCTTTCTTTCCTCCTGCCTGGGCCTTGGGGGCAGGGCCTTTGGCTTTGGGCTTGGAGGGGCCGCCCAGGGGGGTGGCGACTGTGGGGGCGATGGGCTTAACCGCCAATTTGGCGATGGAGGCCTGGATGTCCGCGAGGGTCCTCTCGATGAGCGAGAGTCTGGCGGGGAGGGGGTTGGTGGGGCCTTTGAGTTTTTCGGCCGAGGGAATGGATCCGAACATCCCGAACCCAGAGGGTTCTTCGTCTTCATCATCGGTGGTCATCTCCGCGTCGCCGCCGGAGGCGGCGGCGCGGCTTTCAAGGTCGTCGAAGATGTCGACGAACCTTTCCATGTTGCGTATGGCCGAGAAGAGCTCGTCGTTGCTCGGCGCCAGGGTGGCCAGACACCCGGCGATAGTGCGAAGGGCAGATCCGCGGTAGAGTTCCGCGAAAGGGGACTTGTTGAAGTTGCTCGGGAACTTCTGGATGGCTTTGACCGCCTTCAAGAGGACTGGGTCAAGCTGAGGAGGGGCCGAGGTGGGAGCAGGCGGGGGGAGCCGCACAGTGTCGTCTTGGGAGTCGGGGACGACAGACTCTTGGGAGTGAGCCCCTGGGGCGGGGGAGTGGGGGCGGGACCCCGTGCGGGAGGAAGGCCTAGAGAGGGGGGCACCCCCACTGTAGGTCTGCCTGGCAGAGGTTCCAGACTGGTATGGATTGATGGGTTGGTTATAGGACATGGTGGTGGTGGTAGCAGGTCCAGTTCTCAGAAGTGGAAACCGTCTCTATGGCTAGAGACACCTCGCTGAGGTCTGGGGTTTCTAGGTCACTAGATGAGAGTGGGGGGGGAACCTTGGCGTGCTCATTATATAAATCAATGCCCCTAGCTAAGTCCGTTGCTTTGGTTGCGATAACCAGTACTCCCTTCTCCTCGCTCAGTGTCAGCTTGAATCTTTTCTAGCTTCCACGGCGGACCTCAAGCCACAGTACTGCCGTACCCCCTCGTACCCTGCGACGCACTCTTGGCTCGACTCATAGTCTCGCACTTGGATTCCAAGAGTCTGCCTGTTTTCGTGGATTCAGAAGTGTTGATATCGAGTCAGCGCTGTGTTCTCGACCACTTATTGGTTCGCCGCTCCTCCTTGCATCAGGAAAAAAAAAGGTGCCGCGATCATGCATAACGAGGTGTCATAAACGCGATAACGGCCATATTGACCAATTAGATACAGAGAGCAATGAAGAAACACCAGGTCAATCGTGGGCTTGGCTCCCAATCACGACGCTCTCAAGATGTTTGGCCTCCCACTGCTTGAACAGTGCCAGAAGTGTGCGATCACTGGCGTCAAACCGATTATGTTCGCTGTCCTCGGGTGTCGCGAAAGCAGAGGGGGAGAGGATCCTATTGTAGTACGAGATTAAGGCATGGTATGCACGAGGCCTATTTCCTTCCATCTCCTCAAGCAGTTGTAGACGAGCACGGTGGAAACCGGAGAAATCGAATGCTCCTAAAGATTCGGAGGTCTTCGCACACGAAAGTACGAAGCATAACTGCTAAAAAGAAGATGTCATAGAGCAACGCTTGGTGTATTATTAGGAGACAGTTACACTTATCGCGACAAACGCGAGCGCCTGTTTATTGACGGACTTGATCCCCCACAGCGCAAGATTGTTGCTCCGAGACTTGCCAGATTTGACGCGAATGGTTCTAGGCAGCCCGTTGGCGGCTTATGCTATACAGGAACACTCCATCGCGCTGCAGAAGGTATGTATTTTTGCTCGTGCTTTACCCAATCTACCCATGACCCATCATATCTTTCGGTCCTAGACGGCGGAGTTGAGGTAAGTTTTATGGTCGTGGCCAGTGCAATCGATAGGTGTGTATACGTACTGTGTGTATCCCATTCTCATTGTCAGGTCACAGGCAGTCGCGCTTCGTTTCCCGCTCCGGCAATAGAATATCATACGCTGAGCCGCGTTCGGCTTCTCGAACCCATACTTGTACGCAAAATCACTCGCTCTCAGACGCAGTGCATTCTTGAGCTCGGAGAGGGGTATTGAAACCGATGAGGGGATAGAGCCTTGGACGACTTCTGGTGTTTCTCGGACGTCGATTAGGTACACGTCCTGCGAATCATATCTGAGCGTGAAAAAAGAGAGAAAACAGATAAGGTAAGGAGACGCGTACTTCTGATGGTTGTTCTGTCAGTGGTTTCAGCTCCTCGTAAGTGATTATGGGCGCGCCCCAGTCAGGGCGGGGGTGCCTGGGATCCAAGTTGGTTCCTCCCCGAGCGAAAGAGATGGTACAGGCGCTCGTGGCTTCTTAGTTTCTTGATCTGAGCGCTTGAAAGCTCCAAATATCCACGAGTTACTCCTTGCGAGAAAAGGCGCAACCCTGGGCGAGGACTGCAAGGCAGCTCGCCATGGATGAAGGTGGATCGGAAATATGGTGGGGAAAGAGAAAACAGACGACAACAACGCGTCGCCTTGTGGCTGACTAATCCGGCAGAACCACCATAACATCCTATGCACCATACTGCTTATGCCCAATCTATTTGCAGCGCAGGGCAGCGCACGGACAGTGCGGCCCTGTGGCATGCGCACGCTGTCCAGTCACACACAGCACTCCCTGCAGTCTCTTATAATCCTAGCTCGAAGCTGCCTCGAGCGCGACGCGGTTCACGATGTTGCATGTGCTGCTGAGCTTGCTGGCCCTCTCGACTTCACTCGTCGCCGCCGTGCCTCTCAGCAAACAGTCGCTCCTTATCCAGGAAGTTCAAAAGCCTACTTTCAAGCATGGGCCTACACCTGATGTGGCCTCCGACGACGACGCTCCTTTAGTCAACTTCCAAGTCGCCCAGCCTCCTGTGCTTCCCGCTGCCGCCAAGCAATGTACCGTAGAGCTCATCAGACACAACTTTGCCAACTCGTACTACCAACCTGCTATTTTGGACTATAAGGTGAATCCAAGCTCGTGGTCTGAGAAACGCCTGTTGTGTTGAGCATCTTTATGCAATATAGCCTCCCACGGACTGCGGTGAAGTTGGAAAGTGGGCCGGAATTAGCTTGAACTACACGGCCACGTCCAATGGGGTGATTGTTCTCACCGCACTCAACCTGGTGGGATGACTCCAATGAACGCGTGTTTTTCTATCCGTAACAGACTCAGTACGACCGCCTATCGGCTGTAACATTCCAGAACGTCGAGAGTGCGTCCCACTGCCCATCGCAGCATCCAATTGCTGTCCTTGCTCATTGTTTCTCCATCCAGTCTGGCGTACATCCACAGCGGAGCCCTCCCGTGGGGCAGGTATCATCTGGACTCACCTCAAGGACGTGTCGCGTTACCTGCCCCTCTTCGCGAAACCCGGCACTCTAATCCTCGATTTAAACAATATTATCGATACAAGCATCGGGATCGACGGCGAATATGATGGTGGGTCCCGATCACCTAATATGTAGCAGCGTCTATTATATAAAGGAATTCGTTTATCCGCCAGTTACACTCAGTGCAACGTTCTACGCATCCTCAGCGTCGATCCCACCTGCAGTTACTTCCTCGCTCATCGTTCCGCTTTCGAATCTTTCTCCGTCTCAGGCAAATTATGTTTCTGTTCCACCTGCTTTGAATGTACGTCCTAATGCACCTGTTCCGCCGCTGAATGGGTGCTGATCACATGCGGCGTTCTCCGCAGACCACTGTTAAACTTCCTAGAAACACTGCGCAAGCTTTTGCTGAAATTTATGCCTCGGGCAATGGCGAGGAAGAGTTCTGGGTACGCGAATCGCTCCGCCGCTCTAGTTTTTGTAGGAGTGCTTGCTGACATCTTGATTACAGTATATGAACGCCCCCGATCAATACATACCATCTTTCCCCCCGCAAACTACTTACGGGAAAGGCCCAATGCGTGAAGTTCGCCTCCTTGTCGACGGCAAACTCGCTGGATTCGCGCTCCCCTATCCTGTCATCTTCACTGGTGGTATCCTCCCCAGCCTTTGGCGGTACGGCTTCTTCACATAACCCGTTTACCCGCACCTCTTGATCATTATTTTGTGCCTGGCAGACCCATCTCGGCGTATGGATCTTTCGATCAGCCTACTTATAGCGTAGATCTTACTCCGTTCGTCCCGCTCCTTGCGGATGGTCATGACCATGTGGTGTCAATCGACGTGGTCTCCACGGAGTCTGACCACGCTATCAACGGGAATTGGTATGTCTCCGGAAACATCCAGGTCCGCCCTTATCTTTCTGCCTGCTCGGGGAAAAGTGGCGCTGATGCTAGTATTGTTTCTGAAGGTTGTACTCGACCCCTCCGACAAGCCTACCACAGGATCAATCACATCTTACTCCGCCCCAGAGTTTCCAACTGGCACGGTATCTGGGACACCTCCCGCGGCGTCCCCATCCGATGCTGACGTTGACTTTACTGTCAAAGCAAGCCACGCGCTCAGGATAGAGGCCAATATCACGACCGGCAGCGGCAAACAGACTCATGTGGTTTGGCAACAACAGCTCAGCTTCAGTAACGTACAGCACTATGCCGATCAGGCTAACACTCAGGTAGGACTAAATTCGATAATTGAGTGCTGCAACTACTGACTCTTGCATATCTTAGCACCTCGAACAATCGAGTAAGGGGACGAGCTCATCGACCCACAATGATGTGATCGTCCTTCAAGACCAATTCGATTACCCTCTGAGCGTCAACTATTACACCATCTCTGGGAATGGCAATAGCGGGTGTACGACCTCCAATCCACAGCAAAATCGCGCTGGCGCTAACAACCACGCATTGCAGGGAGCGCGCAAGTGGACCACTCGTACACCCGTACCGAGCTGCCGAGCCCACTTTTGACCACCACCACCATTGGAACCACTCAGAATTCGAGTAAGCAATATCATTCCACGTCAACTCCGATTCCTTGCCAAGGATGGCTTGCTGATCCACTCGGTCGACCCTACAGACGGCACGCGAATTAAACACAACGATGTTACCACCAGCACCGGGACCACGTCTCAGGTGTTCCAGTACTCTGACGCTGCGGGCAATACCTATACCCGCGATGTCAGCGCGACCAACTCGCAGGTGACTTCAGATCAACAAGGAGGGAACCTATACCATGGTGGTGATGTCAAGAACGACAACGACGACGACGACCAACCCCAGCCTAAGATTGCGGCAGCGAAAGCCGCGCCCGTGTCGACTAGGTCTGTCGCTCATGAACTCTTCACGCAGCGACTCGGCGCGAAGCGAACAGAGAGGCGCCGCGATCATGCCACTTGGTAATTGACCCAAGCGGGATTACGGGAAGGACGCTGCTGCCAGGCCGCGAGATACCCATACTATGCAATCTCCTAATTTATGTACCGAGGTTCTGGCGAGGACGGACATTGGCTCAATCCATTTAATTTGACTGGTGCGTTGTGCGCGTTGGAGAGAATGACTCGCGTTTGCAGATCTCCCCGCGCCTTGGCGTAGCACGGATACCGGCAGCGCGTTCGGCGATGCTAGGATCGGGAGCTGGTGGTGTCGTATGGGATCGAATCTGCCCTTGCCGGTAGCCTGGTAGCCTTGCTCGATTTTGCGGCCTCCGCACACGCAATATCGATCAGACCATGCGTCAGCACTTTAGCTTTGTCTAAGTAGCCGGGCTATCCTTCCGCTGACTTGCGATCCTTGGGGTCTCGTGCGGCACTGGATAAGTACATCATAACATCCTACAAGCTCCGGAATCTGTTTTTGGATATTACACCAGGGGTTTTTTATGCCCTAGACTTTCAAACCTCGATCTAGTTTTATGCCGCTCATGATCGCGCGGACCACTCGGATCGACGCACATCTTATAGGGGCTTGCTTTTAGTTGCCGCTGATTGCTTGAAACTTACTGTCACCGTGGAAGGATCGCGATCCCAGAACGGCCTCGTGCTGGCCAGCGTCTGGGCCTGGTCTCCCAATTCTATGCTCTTTGCGTCTTTAGTTTTTCAATCGCAAACTTCCTGGCTTGCTACAAGAGTTATCTTTTTCCAACGAGAGACTCGGACAAGGCTCGAAGCCAAACACGTTACTCGGTATCACAAGATTCGCGCCATCAGCGACGATCCACAGCGGATCACCCCCTATGTTTGCGTTCTCTGTCGGTGACTTCTTGATCCGCCTTTGGTACGGACGCCAACTCCACCAAAGTTTGCAGCTGCTTCTCTCTAAGCACGATTTTTTTGCTGTTCATGAGCCGGATGTTTTGCTTCAGTTCTTCAGTATGTGGAACTTGGACCCGCAGCAGCAAGAGCCAGTAGTCTAACCCATGCTATAAAATTGAAGGAGATGGTGCGAGGTCCTACATCAGATATGTCGGCGTTTGTCCGGGGTGCGTACGTGCTATGTGAACTTGATTCACCACGGCTGGCTTTACATCCGAACTTATATTAGTGCGGATACTCCGTAATTAATTGAACAGGCCAATGCTGGCGGGCGTATGTCTGATCTCGGTTCTCGCTTAGAACTTGGCAGCGATGAATCAAATATCTGGTATAAGCGAATCGCAGGTATTCTCCACTTCATCTGTCACCTTTAGCCAGACCATCATTGACCGTCCCTCTTGATCAACCAACAACCAAGCACCATGACGCTACTCACTAGCATAGTACTACTCCTAGCCTTGGCCTTCGTCTGGCTTGTTGCAAAAACCCTTCAAATTGGCAGGAGAGACTCGGGATTACCACCAGGACCACCTACGCAACCTCTGTTTGGGAACCTCCTCGCGTTTCCCAAGGGCTCCCCACACTATCAGTATGCTCTTATCCTCGCTGCTCCTGGGTTCGGCTCATCACACTCACTCTCCAGGTTTACTCGATGGGCTAAGCGTTACGGGGAGATATACTCTGTACAGACCTACTATGCTGCTTTACCCTCAGCATTCTGGTTGATCGAGTTTGCCTATGTAGCTCAAGCTCGGCCCCAAGACGATAATAGTCATTACCGGTGCCAGCCCGGCTAAAGAACTCATGGAAAGACGTAGTGGATCGACAGTCGACCGGCCACCCCTTTATGTGGGAGATATTGTTGTTGGGGGCATGAACATCCTGTTAGCTCGCTACAGTACGCCCGAGCCATGTTTGAATTTCTTTCTCTTGGCTCAGTCTTCACCCCGTCGCAGCTGTAAAATGGAGGATGCTGAGAAAGGCGGTGCATGCGATGCTTACACCTCAAGCTACATTGCAACATCTTCCCATACAACAAGCAGAGGCGTCACAGCTTGCGTTTGACATTCTGAAAACGCCGGAGGTGAGTCAATACCCGAAGGTGCCACCTATAATCTATGCCCAAATTTTTCACATCTAGGCGTTCTACACGCATGTGCGCCGCTATTCCTCCTCTGTGATCCTTTCGGTCCTTTTCGGCGTTCGATCCCCAAGGTATGAAGGTGGTCGAGTTGCCCAGTTTTTCGCTATGCAGCACGAGGTAAGAATATTGCTGTTGGCGATCCAGCCTTTCCTGACGCGAAACGATATTGAAGTGGGAGCGTATCGTCGAACCCGGAGCTCAACCCCCAATCGATTTAATTCCTATTCTTAAATACGTGCCGGAGAGGTGGGCTCCTTGGAAAACCCTCTGCAGAAAGGTTAGAGCCGTGCAACAGGAACTTTACTTTGGCATGCTTGAAGAGTGCGAGCGCCGCATTGCGAACGGTCTCCGGAATGGGTGCTTTATGGAAAGTTTGCTCGATCGTCAAAAGGAACTCGCTCTTGATCGGGAATCTGTTGGGTATATTCAAACGCCGTGCTATTTTACTGCTAGTATATTATACTGACCGATCCCTTCCTCTTAGATATCTGGGGGGCGCATTAGTGGAAGGCGGATCCGATACGACGTCGGCATTTCTCCATTCCCTCATTCTCGCAATGATTTCATATCCCGAAGCGCAAAAGAAGGCACAGCAGGAGCTCGATAGTGTGGTGGGGCATGACCGGATCCCAGCACTGGATGATATGGCCAGTCTGCCATACATTCAAGCTGTCATTTATGAAGTCAGTCAGCCAAGTCCCCGATACAATCTATCATTATGGAATGATACATACCGCTGACGTTATGACGCTGCATTTCTCAGACCCACCGATGGCGCCCGGTCGCCCCCTTAGCCGCACCCCATGCCACTATCAAGGAAGAATTTGTATGCGGTCTCACTTCGATAATGTTGCGGGGAGTTCTCATCCTTTCATTTTAGTATAACGGGTATTGTATTCCGGCTGGAGCGACTATCCTCGTTAATACATGTGTGTCTCCTCTCGCTCACACCCACGTTATTAATCGTGCCCGGAAGTGTAACTTAATCACAAAACTTCTCAAGGGGGGATTTACCACGATGAAAACATATATGAAGATCCGACTAAATTTTGGCCCGACCGGTTCATCAAATCCGAGTTTGGCACAAGAGACGGCGTGGACGATGTAGACAGAAGGCACACGCTTCCATTTGGATTCGGTCGAGTGAGTATAGATTTGGAACTTCGCTGCGGACTTTTCCTCAGTATCATGCACTCCTCGTAGCGCATGTGCCCTGCCGTCAATCTAGCAAACAACTCCCTCGTAAGCATCGTATCCCTCCGTTCTGAGTGTCATCGAAGTGGCTTATCGATTTTTGCATGGTATACAAGATGCTGAATACCATGAATCTCCTCTGGGCATTCCAGTTCGACAAGATCAAAGATCCCCAAACCGGCGATCCGATACACTATGATCTTTGGGATTACAAGAAAGGCATTGTCACTGGGCCCAACCCTTTCAGGTGTACCATCACACCTCGTTCAACCCGCCACGCCGAGCTCATCGAGCAAGCTTTCTACGCGAGCACTGAAACTTTCCTGCCATTCGAGGGGGAAATGTCAGGGGAGGATAAGAGGTATGCAGCGGCAATGCGGGGACTCTCGCACTTGTTCAAATAGGATATATCTGCCTTCCACGGCGTGTCACCACTGCACCAGCACTGACAGTGACACACTCCCATGACCATTATGTGGATTATTGGATTATGCAATGCGAGAATGTACCGTGCCAAAGATATTGCTTCCTTCGCTCACATAGCAGCTAGAACGTAGATATCTCACAGTATGGAGGGGAGGCGCGTACGCAAAATCCACGGGCATGTGTAATCTCGTCTCCAGATGTTCCTTTAGCGTTGCAGCCCGAGGACGACTAAGTGATCTCTCTACAATTATATCCCTCGAGTTACGACCAGCGTGACGACCCCGGATCACTTCCACTGGATAAATTTTGGTGAGCCGAGACGATATGAAAACGACAAAAACCGGTTCGGCATATCTTTTCAAATAAATCCCGCGCAACTGTGTACTTAAGCAAACCATTATACAGAGCTAATACAGACAAAAAACTATATGGACATGAACTCAGTTGACTCTAGGCGGAAGTGCGGTATCCCATCTCCGTGTTTGTGTTCCAGCAGGAAGGGTGCAAAATAATGCGAAACGCCTCAGTCTTTTCCTTCATCACCTTCTGAATTTCGGGCGCCCATGAACTGATGAGAGCGGCCATGCGAAAGGCGTCTGCCTAGACATGGGTATCAAACACCCACTCGACGTCGTCTGGTCTGGGACAGGCGGGCGCCTTAGGAAGGGCTGCCGGGCCCATGCTTTTCAAGTCGTGCAGCAGAGCACCCAGCACTGACGCCCGCGCAGGGGGGCAAATGAGGGCCTCAGGTGACGATGGTGAACGCCACTTACTCCACACGTACTTGGCCTAGTGGGTGGGAAGCGGTGAGCCTTTTGGAGAGGAGAATGTGTGGGTGAGACATACGTCGTGATAGGCACGAAGTTCAGCATAAAACTGCGCTTCATAATCGATGCAATACTACGAAGTGCAGGGAACCAGGAGGTAGTTTGCTTACCATCCCTAAGCGTACGGTATCGGATGCTTTAGTTGGGGTCCGGCTACGTCTTTGACACGAGTGAGTAGTCGGCTATAGGTCTCCATTAGCTACTGAGGTTAAGATCGCCGCCACTAATCGTCGATTGTCTCTACTTATATCTAACGGGTCAGTGCGGTGTTACGTGGTAAGAGAGTCAAGGAGTGGGTACCTGGTCCCCCTTCTCGACTGCATTATCGCGCATAATGTTTTGATGAGGAGGCTAGATGACTCGGAGTTGTCCGAGAAAAGTGGGAAAAAGCTGTACATAAGAGCGTACAAACTATAGCTGTCATCAAGTCCGTCGAACTCTCCGATGAGCAGAACCAGGTTTTTTGCATGATAACGCAGCTTTGACAGCCATGCTGCCTCATATTTTCGAAGTTTTTTTCTGCAGCGACATTCTGAGGAGTGAACGTTGACGGGTGGAGTTAGCCACCAGCACTTTAAATTTACCGCGTCTGGGACCCCGTCGGAACCATCTCATCACACCACCTCTTACACTTGTCGCAAGCTGTGATCGCGCATCCGCGTGGTGGACGTTCCCGGTGAGAACTGGGGTGGATTTGGCCGGCTTTATCACTAGATTTGCCACGCAGCGCAGCGCAGTCGCAGTGAGACGTGCTATATAAATGAGGATGGGCAATCCACGGTAAAACTTGTGCACCGTTTTTGCATCCGGAAATGCATCCGCCCTGTCCCAATCGTGCGTGAAAAGCGGTATTTTGCCTAAGGATCTTTGGCGGGCACTTATAACGCTGAGGTACATAGGGGGAAGTTGTAGATATAGAACATATGAATGATATCGCTCAGAAACATGTACCTTCCTTGCACAGCAAATTACAATAAGGCCCGTGCGCTGAAGGGCGAAATTTAAGAACATCAGAGAAAAATGGGGTTTCTGAGGGAGGCAATATATAGATGCTATCAGAGTAAGCTTCCACAAAAAAAATCATAGAAAGTGTGTTGTGTCGAAAGCCTTAGGGAAAATAGTGCTCAGCAGCACTCGACGGATTCCTGCCATATCGAGATAAATGGATGTTACATAAGCGCGAAATACCACACCCATGGACTTCTAACTTGATCGCGAGCCATCGCTACGTGACCATAATGCATTTTTTTAATACTTCTTTTATGCCACGGACACCAAAAGGTTGCTCTGAGGCGTAGAAGGCGCATAGTGCTCGAACGATTGCAAATGCTCGGGCGATGAGGTGGAGAAAGCGCGAAAGTACACCACCCCTTTCGTCACCTTCGCCTCTTTCCTCGCCGCCTTCACCTCTTTCATTGCCGCCGTCGTCTCTATCGC
>KL198018.1:247376-307831 GCA_000697705.1 Botryobasidium botryosum FD-172 SS1 | reverse complement strand
CGAGCTTCGAGGAGCTACGGGAACAGCTCCAAGGGGTGAGGGTGTCTGCCAGTCTTGTAGCCGCCGTGGAGCGTTATAGCGCACCGGAATCCAAAGCGACCGGTGCTGAAGTTGCCAAAGATGCTCATATCGAGGTAGAAGACGACGCCACGAGAGATCGAGGATGGATTTAGCGAGTGCGAGGCCGGCGACTATTAGCAGAGTACCCTTAGTTGATGGCTTATACAACGTGTATACAACCGGCCGATTATTTTATTCATTTATTGCTGTTTAATTGATCTTTATGGTCTATATTATTTATCATACATATTTTTATCATTATAGAGGCTCAGACGAACCAGTTTTTTGTTTCTCTCACAAAAAATCGAGTGCGCCTGCGACGCTACCACATTTACACCTCGATTTCTCGATCGATTTTGCATCCGACGCCAGTTGCGGATGCAAAATCGACGCACAACTTTTACCGAGCATTGCCCATCCTCAATATAAACAGGCTGCACAGAATTAGTATACGGTATTGATATTGAATGCGACCATGTTGTGCTCTGTTTGCGAATGAATACTAAAGTAAGACCGGGATATTACATAATCGGAAGGTCATGAGACGATTCCGACTTGAAGCTTGCTCAACGTTCAACGTTCAACGTTCAACCCCGAGCTCAGCATCTCCTCAAAATGTCCCTGGAGGGAATACTTCGAGACTATGACGCAGCGTGGTTGTCCAATCTGCATTATCATCAAGCAAACTTGGTTCTGCTCATCCAAGAGGTCGACGGGCTTGATAACAGCTATACCTCGTACGCCCTTTACATACAGCTTTTTCCCATCTTCTACTGGTTTAAATACCTCGTCTAGCCTCCTCATTAAGGACATAATACGCAGTAGAGAAATTGAGATGGGAGATTGGGTACCGGTTCCTTGACTCTCCTACAACGTGACACTGCATTGACTCGTTAGATGTAGAGACAGGGACAATCGACGGTTAGCGACAGCGATTTCAACCTCAGAACCGGAACACAAGTATAACTAATGAAGCCTTATAGCTAATTACCCGCTCGTTTCGAAGACGTAAGCAGACCCCGCCCAGAGCATCCAACGCTGTACAGCCAGGAATGGTAAGTGGATTACTTTCGGTTCCCTGCTCTATCCGACCTTAGACTACACATATCTGTAGTATTGTATCGATTATGAGGCGCAATTTTATGCTGAGCTTCGTGCCTTTCATGATGTATGTTTTGCCCAATATTCTCCTCTGTGCAAGGCTCACTGCTCCTCTCCAAGTAGGCCAAGTACGCGTGGAGTAAGTTCGCGTTCACCATAGTCCCCGTTGTATAGTAAATGGACAAATATGTCAGTCAAGTGCTAACCTTCTCCTTTCTCCTAGTTCTCCTCCAGGAGGCCTTCCTCTGTCTTTCTACGACGAGATGGATGTTGGATGCCCTACTAGACGAATTGTGCAACGTGGGCCCAACCCCTCCGCCCCAGGTGCCCGCCCGTCCCAAACTAGACAACGTCGAACGGGTGTTCGACACCCATATTTACGCAGACGCCCCTCGTATGGCTGCTCTCATCAATGCGATGGATCCTGGATCTTGGAAGGTAATGCAGAAAAAGATGGAAACGTTCCGGGAGATGAGGCATTATTTTCCAGCCTTCCTGATGGAACACAAACACGGCGATTGGATACCGCACTTCCGCCCAGAACTCACCAAATTTATGTAGTTTGTAGCAGCTCTGTATGGTATTCAGCTCAAATCGCTCGAATATGACTTGTATGAAAATGATACCTTGCATCACGTCCATCGGCCATCCGTGTGGTCCCTTCATTGACCAAGATGCGCACAAACAGAGCATCCAATCAATACGTATAGTACGCGGCGGCACACAATTACTTATTGGCACCGTTTCTCCAAGTCGTCTCCACTCAATACTCTTAGCCCAGTCTCCTGTAATCCATTCCCGGCGACTTGTGACCGGATCGGATCACGCCGTCCCTGGCATAGATCCATTTTGGGCAGCACCGGGCGCCGAGATAGCTTACACGTTTCCCGCAAGTCTCCTGTTTTGCACTATAAATCTGGTTCACAAGATATCGTAGTCTGGGTTCGATTTTCATGCTTCAAGCAGGCGGGTTCCTGGACGAGGTAGAGGAGATGTAGGAGATTACAACTGAAATATCTGCCACGGTTGCGATGAGCAACATCAAGAAATCCACAAAAAGATTGCAAGCTGACCATCTTGACCCGAATCCTCTCCCATGGCCGCAGTACCCCGGATGCGGCGATAATCTGCCCCTTCGATGGTACCGGTGCATTTTCTGATGCCTGCGTTTGAGCGCGAATTCCTTCGCCGAGCCTCTCCCGTTCCGCCAGCGCTTGTAACATATATATACTTGATACTTGCTGTGCCTCTGTTGAAACCTATTGTACTCTGCTTGCAGATGACCTTCGGTCATCGGGTCCAAGCAATTTATATAATGGCCCGCGGAGCGCTTTTGAACCGAGCCAACAACTTTTCCCAAGCTCGGCATCGCTCCAAGCTGGGTCAATGGCAACACTACGACGGGGTCCCAGACACCATAAAGTGCTAGTGGCATCATTCTTGCCGCTCCTCAAAATGCCCCTGCGGGAAGAGCTTCAAAGATATGAAGCGGCATGGTTGTCAAAGCTGCATTATCACACAAAAAACTTGGCCCTGCTCATCCGAGAGTTCGATGGGCTTGATAACAGCTATACCTCGTACGCTCTTACGTGCAGCCCTTTCCCACCTTCTGCTGACGCTATACGACTCATCTAGTCTCCTCATCGAAGACGTTATACGCAATAACGCAGTCGAGAAGGGGGACCAGGTACCCATTTCTTGACTCTCTTACAACGTGACACCGCACTGACCCGTTAGATGTAGAGACAATCGACGGTTAGCGATGGCGATCTTAATCTCCGAACACAAAGGTAGCTAATGGAGGCTTATAGTTGATTGCGCACTCGTCCCGAAGACGTAACCGGACCCCACTCAAAGCATCCAATGTGCGCTCAGAAATGGTTAGCAGATTGCCTTCTGGTTCCCTTTCCAACCCGGCCTCAGATCACATGTATCCACAGCATTGTATCGATTATGAAGCGCAATTTTATGCTGAACTTCGTGCCTATCACGACGTATGTCTCACCCACACATTCTCCTCTCCAAAAGGCTCACCGCTTCTCACCCACTAGGCCAAGTACGCGTGGAGTAAGTGCGCGTTCACCATAGTCCCTATTGCATAGCAAATAACGGCTCCGTCCCAGTTCTCCTCCACGAGGCCCTTGTTTGTCCCCCTGCGGCGACATTAGTGCTGGATGCCCTGCTAGACGACTTGAACAGTGTGGGCCTGGCGCCCCTGCCTGAGGTGCCCGCCCGTCCCAGGCCAGACGACGTCGAGCGGGTGTTTGATACCCATGTCTACGCAGACGCCCCTCGCATGGCCGCTCTCATCAGTGCATCGAGGCCCGAAATCCAGAAGGCGATGAAGGAAAAGACTGAAGCGTTTCGCAAGATGAGGCATTACTTTCCATCCTTCCTGCTGGGACACGAATACGGCGATGGGATACCGCACTTCCGCCCAGAGTTGGCTGAATTCATATTCGAATAGTTGTTTAAATATTTTATCCTTAACAGCTCTGTATATGTAGTTTGCTTGTGTATTATGTAGCAGCTCCAGAAATGCCTGGGTTTCAACGCTCTTCAGAATAGCCCAGCCATTGAAATCTGAAGGGGAGGCTCCGCGTTGGCGATAAACGTGTTGCCACGCAGCAACAATATTGTATACGATTGGTGTTGAATACTCCGATGCCGAGTCCCGACACCATCGGGATGGGCGTTACCAGCGAGGTCCTAACATTCGGACATCCATAATTCAAGGACAACATTAAAAGGATATGCGAGAATTTAGATTGTTGTATGCTTCTCCGGTAAGTAACCCCAGTTTGAACAGAAAGCTGACGCCGGGCCTCTTCTCTCGGAAACAATATTAATATTAGGATGACGAAGAGCCGAGGACATTCATTCTGTTACCCCGTCTATATAATGCCTGTGGATTCTGCGTAGTACCGTTGATTGTCTCTGCACCCAACAGGTCGGTACTCTTAGCTAGACAGCCAGGCCAGCCCAAGAGTCTTCGAAGCTCTAAGTATGTACCTCATTCCGCTTGTACGATATACTTGCGTCGATCCCTTGCTAAGCATTTACCCCTCTGTTCGAACTTCCAGCTTCGAGGCTCCAAGCTCGGCACCCAATAAGAGCGCTTCTGGTTAAGATTTGAACTAGGAGCGCCCGTTCTTCATTCGGTGTATGTGTGGCTCAAGCTCAGGTTCAGGCTCACGGAATTGACTGTCGCATCACCACCTTGACCGTCTCATGGTCTCAATACCATTTATCGGAACTCGTGTGCCGCTGCGAGAAGCGGTACATCTCTTTGACCGCAAGACTAGCTCCTCCCCTCGCTCTCGACCCTCCGACATCCGTCCTCTCTTCGGTCCTCTAAAACGAAACTATTCTTGCAGTGAGCGGCGAGTCTATATGCACACCAACTTCAACTACTTTGAATATCTGGTGTGAATGCGGGTAAGTAGAACATGAAGGCATTGAATGAGATACGATGGAAGCCGAAATACATTGTCTACAGGTTTCAACATATCCGATTCACGGTGTCATGCCATGCATACCATGGCGGCACTCGGTCATTGTGGTATGCGAAGTACGTCTGTGTGGCCATGGACAGTTCGCGATGGTGCGCATTTGCACGGGTTCTTGTGAAGATAAGCAGCGTGAAAAAAGTGGGTACCGCGGGCTGCATTCAAACATAGACAGATCAGCCATTCTATATTGACACAGATTTTCCAAAGCCCGCGGGCACCCGATAGATACCTGAGGACAAGTGCTTCAAAGCTCGCCCATTCGCCCTCTTCCACGCACCCTTCTCCTCGCCCTCCTCCCCATCTTATGGCGCACAAAAAGCGCAAGGGAAAACCCTTACAATCTCAAAGGCCGCCTTCCGCTCTTAGGCCGCCCCGGGCGACAACGGTCGCTTCAAATCTAACCAACTCGCTCTCCGTGCATGATGTCCCCCTTCCCACGGCGCCGAACCCAGACTCGGCACCCTCTACGCCCTCTCCCGCTCTCGAGTCGCACGAGGAGGCGACGACCGCCCCCCCCCCCGCACAGCGCCGGATGCTGGATGGTACGCTTTTTTAGCACGGTCAGCACGTCCAAAACTAATATGAAATATTTCTTACTGTTTAGATGAGGGCAATGCGGGAGGCTCGCCTGTGGCACAACCTCGGACGCCAGCCTCAGGCTACGGTTTGATACGACATCTACCGACGCCGCGTCTCGGCAGGAACGAAGTCATGCTCGAATTACCATGATAGCAACCGTGGTCGCTGCGGGGCTGAGTTTCTTGATCTTGTTGGTGAATGTTTTGATCTTGGTGGTAGGCTACTTACCTCGCGCTGTGGCAGTATGCTAGACAGGAGGACCCAGATGAATCCGCGTGGAGGCCGTATTCGATCCGCCCTGAGTCTTATAGGAAAGTGTCCGGTAAAAGTCAGGCAGGCTGCACAGAAGTATTACATTGAGGTTGAATATTGAATACAAGCATGTTGTACCTTGTTTGCGAATAACCCGCGTTCGATCATCGGGCTCCCATCTCCAAAAAAAGGCCATATATCAGCTGAATGTCCTCGCCGCGCTCTTTCGTCCTGGGCTCGCGCGCCTCCCAGCTCGCGCAGATCCAAACCAACATCGTGCGTGATCGGCTGAGCGCGCTGCATCCGGCCGTCGACTTCTCCGTGTCGTTCATGACGACGGGCGGGGACAAGAATCTCTCGCAGGCGCTCTATCTCCTCGGCGGCAAGTCGCTCTGGACGCAGGAGCTCGAGGTCGCGCTGCTCAACGGGGATATCGACATCATCGTGCACAGCTTGAAGGACGTGCCGACGGTGCTGCCCGAGCGCTGCGAGATCGGCGCGATTCTGGAGCGTGAGGATCCGAGCGACAGTCTGGTGGTGAAGAAGGGGCTGGCGTATAAGAGTCTGGACGAGCTTCCTGAGGGGAGCGTTGTGGGCACGAGCAGCGTGCGGCGGGTCGCGCAGCTCAAGCGGGCTTTTCCAAAACTTGTATTCGCCGATGTGGTGAGCACCGTCCCACCTCGTTTCATTACGAGTGTTTAATCATTCTAACCAGCGCTTCTTGCAACTCCCATAGCGAGGAAACCTGTTCGTACACATCCACTCTCTCTCTCAAGCATAACCTCCGGTCTTCACACCTCTACCACCCCCGACAGGAACACCCGCCTCGCCAAGCTCGACGACCCCACCTCGCAATACACCGCGCTCATCCTCGCCTACGCAGGGCTCGTACGCCTCGGGATGGGCGACCGCGTGACCGCCAACATCACCTCGCCCACACTCCTGCACGCCGTCGGCCAGGGCGCGCTCGCCGTCGAGATCCGCTCCGACGACGCGGGCGCGAAAGCGATCCTCGAGGGCCTCGAGCACCGCGATACCACATGGCGGTGCTCCGCCGAGCGCGCGTGTCTCCGGGTTCTGGAGGGCGGGTGCAGCGTCCCCGTGGGCGTGGAGAGCAGCATCGATATCGTGGATACCGTTGAGGGCGGCGCGGATCCGACCGTCGGGCTGGCGCTGACGCTGACGGCGACGGTCACGTCGCTCACGGGCGCGACGCATGTTCTGCAGACGCTCACGCGGGAGGTCACATCGCGCCAGGATGCAGAGGCTGTGGGCGAGAGTGTCGCGCGCGCGCTGATCGAGAACGGCGCGGGGGCGATTCTAGCTGATATCGGTAAAGATAGAGAGTCGAAGCTGGCCAATGTGGCGGAGGTGGCTCCGGAATCACATCCTCAACCACAGACGCAATCCCAGCCCGAGCCTCAATCCGAATCCCTGCCTCAGGCGTTCTAGCAGCAGTGTAAAAACGATTGTATCCAAAATGTGTAACAAAAGGTCGTCTTGTACACCAAAAGAGATTATGTAAAATTCCAGTGAGGACAGCCGTGAGCACTAGTAGTACAGAGGGGGCGTTTTCTACTTGTAATCTTCTAATTTTGCTCTGCATACGCCTCGGTGATGGCCCGGAGCGCAATCTCTGCTAGGCTGTCGTTGCCGTCGATGACGAGTGGCCGGACGAGTCTGTCCCAGTTGTCGCTCCACGAGCCCCACGCGAGCTCTTCCGAGTCTGGGTCGCCCGCTTTAAGCGGCGCGGAGTAGGGCATGTGCGAGGGCGCGTGGGTGCGTCGTAACGAGCCGCGGAGGTTCGCGAGTGAGGGCGAGTTGGGAAACCCTGTTAGTAAACGCTATCGTGGAGGGGAAAACATCGTGTTGGCGTTTGTTTGAAGAGTTTGTGTGGGTAATGATGGCGCACCTCAAGCTGCTCCGCGAGCTCGTCCGAGTCCTTGAAAACAAGGCCATTTTCTCCATCTTTGACGAGCTCGTCTAAACTATGCACGAAGAGTCGGTAAGAAGCAACCTAAAGAAATAACCCGAGAAAATGTGTGATACCAAGGATAGCCCAGTGCGCAGACGGGCAAACCACATCCAAACATGTCCACTACTTTCATCGGGAGATCGAGCGCGGACGAGCTGCTATGGAGCGATATCCCAATATCCGCAGATCCTAAAGAGATATGATTTATTTCATTCGAGCGGCTTGAAAAGAAAGGCAGCCAAAAGTCGAGACAAACCTAGTAACAGAGGATAATCTGCTGCCTCGAGCCACGCGCTCCGACACGTGACCCACTGCCATCTGCCCTCCGTCTCCCTCCTGATGATCTCCTCCATATACTGCTCGCGCAGCTCACCCTTGCCCGTAACAATCATCAGTACCTTTGGCAGCTTCGTCCCCTTCTTCGTCGCATCAGCATCACCAGAGGCGTCAGAGACATCGGCAGTACCATTGACGACACGCGCACGGCGCTCATACGCAGTGAGCGCGCGGACGAGGATGGAAAAGTCTTCGTCGGGTGTCCAGGAGGTGGAGGTGACGAGAAGGGCGGGGCGGTCGGGGCGGAGGGTGACGATGGGGCCCGAGTGGTGGGACTGGACGAGGGTGGTGAAGGGCGTGGAGGAGGGCGCGGTGAACATGGGGAAGGAGCGGATGGGCGGGTTGGCGGGTGGAAGATGCATTATGAGCTGGAGATCGAGTTTTGAATAATGAGAGGGGGTTCGGTTAGAAAGTGGGATTTTTTTGGGTTTACCTGGTGGGTTTCGGCTGGGGATGCTGGATGGAAATGCGCAGGTGGGCGGTCGTGCAGGACGACTGTGCGGCCTCTTCATCGAGAAAAGGTTAGAGTGGGATACCATGTTCGAGGAGCAGATAGAATTACATCAGGCCCCATGCCTTGACGAGATGCTCTTTCATAGCATTGGTAACGAACAAGTGGGCATAGGCCTTTTGACCAAATTTCTCTTCAAATCTAGTCAAGTTCACTCATATTAACGTTGTAAAGCTGAGGAACGCGTACAGAGACGCACCTCTTTGCGAGGCGGACAAAGGCGCTCCCCTGGCCGAGCCGGAGAGCGAGTATGCTGTAGCCTAAATTGTGCCAGTCAATGATTAGCTTGCTTCCACGCAGGCGAACCACGAGCTGCACGAGTGCGAGTGTGGGTATGCTCGGCGGGTTCTGTTCGAGGTGTCATTTAGCGTCAGTACACGATTATTATGCCGCCACAACAAAAGTTAAGGTAGAGGGTGGCGCGCGGCATCTGACCTGGACGATGATGTATTCCGGGGGGTGGGGAATGCGGCCGAGAAGGGCGGAGAGGACGGAAAGGACTTGATAGAGGACTTTGAGTGGGGCGAACAAGCGGTAGAGGGTCGTGGGAAGCCTTGATATGAAGGCCGGGGGAGGCGAGAGGTAGATGAAATGGACGCGCGGGAGCGAGAGCAGGGAACGTGGCGGTTGCGCGCCTGCACTGCGAGATGAGCTGCGCGTAGGAGAGAGAAGGGAGCGCACGCACCCTCGTAGCCGACGACAAAGGTCTCGAAGCCGTTCTGGGCAAAGCTCTCGGAGTGGTACATCATGCGCGGGCTCCTGCCGATGTCGCCGAGGACGAGGACAGCGACGGAGCGGTAGGCGGGCTTGGGGCGGGGCGCGAAGCGGACGCGGTAGTAGACGTAGCCGGCGGGGACGAGGGCGGCGAGCAGCAGCACCGCCTGCGCAATCACCGTCGTCCGGTCCATCGCAGCACCGGCCATTTCTTTGCAGCCAGAGGTCTCTAACGTCGCGGGTGGATCTGTAAGTACTAGTAGGTACTAGTTGCTGGCTGAGCCGCGGAGGCGATGGGGTGTGGTGCGGTGTGGCGGGCGGGGACAAGTAGCCGGGGAGCCGGTGTGTGGTCGCGTGTGTGCCGCGTGTGTGTTTGACGTCAGATGCTGAGTCAGCAGCACAGCACGCTCTGGGGCCACGGACATTACAAAAGCAAACAGCGAGGCAGGCGTCTGCTCCCCACACCCCATGCTCGCCTTTTCCTTTTCGTCGCGATCCAGGGTCACCGCCCAGCCCCCCGCGCCCCCGCCCGCGTCCCCCGCCGTCGTCGTCGTCACCCGCGCCGTCCCCGCCACCAGGGCCCCTCCCACTGGTACCCCCGCTCCCGCCCCTCCCCCTGCACCACCGCGCCCCGCAGAGCCCAAGAGTGTCAAACCCAAGCGCAAGCGCATGTCTGAACCCACTGTTGTCGTCACCCCCGCGCCGGCTGCAGCGCCCGCACCCGCGCCCGCACCTGTATCTGCACCAGCGCCCGCGCCCGTGCCCGCGCCCGCCACCAAGACAAAGGCAAAGGCAAAGGCGCGAACAAGTCGCGTCGCCTCATCCAAGCGCACCCGCAACTCTTCCAACACCGCCTCCGAAGACGACGACTGCGAGCGACGCCCCGCACGCAAGGCCAAGCGCGACCATCGCTTTGGCGAGCACCTCCTCCCTCCCAAGCCACACAGCCGATCCTCCTCCGTCGCGTCCACCAGCACCGGCGGTTTCGGCCCCGCGCGCGAACTCGCCATCCCACGCCAATGTTCCATCACCCAAATTGACGATGCTCCTGCGGCAGCGCGCGTCACATCAGAGGACATCGTCAAACTCGCCATCAAAAAGTATAGAGCTTGTGAGACGTTGCGCTTTTTGGCCTCACTCGACGGTTACTTACAGACTTTGACTCGCAGGGTTCCGTAATCTTGAAGACCCAGACGACAAGTCTTTCGAGCCTCACCTCACCGACTACCCCGTGGTCGAGCTAGAGTACCCCACCGCCAACGAGAGGTGAGACCTTTTCCAGCTCGTATCGTCCACAGCGCGTACTATCCTTTCCCGGAAAGTCCATAGCTTAGGCGACACTGGCAAATTTTTCATCTCTTGCCGTGCTCATCCCCTTTTCCTCCCTCAGATTTCCTCTTTTGTTCCCCATCGATAAAGACGACTACCAGCCCATTAAAGAGCTCATGAATACCCTCCGCGCCATAATAGAGCGTACGCCCTCCTCATTGCCTGCAGGCCTTCATATTGTTAACTCCCGACGTTTATCAGATTACCTGACCCCCGCCCAGCGGATTCCGTTTGGCCCCCTCTCCTCCCTCCTTTCGGACCCTGATACCCTAATGGGCTCGGACAGCGACATCTCCACCCCACCCCCCTCCACCGCAGGCAATAGCAGCATCTCCGTACCTCAGCCCCTCCTCATCCGCACCCTCACAAAAGCCCACAACACCCGTAACGGCCCGCTCTTTGTCTGCACCCTTGCCCAGATCAACGACCTCCTTCGGACGCTGAAACCCACCATCCCGGCACGCATTCAAGAGGCGTTTGACGGCGTTGGCGTACCTCCGAAAGTGTGGAAGACGATCGTGGAAGAGTGCTACCACAGGAGTGTTGGTCCGCGGGTAGACGAGCTCCGCAAGTATGTGCCGTTTAGCGATTGTGTGTATGGGGAGTTGAACGCGCCGTGAGTTTCGGGCTTTATCAGTTGCAATATTTCTGAGATTAATGGGGCTAACTATGACTGTTAGGTTTGTGTCCGATATTGTGTATCGTACAGGGTTGGCACCTGGAAAGAATTTCGTGGACCTGGGGTGGGTTGCACACACATATCTTTTCTTGATGCTGTTATTGACTTTTATTTTAGCTGTGGTGTCGGAAATTGTCTTGTCCAAGCGTCTCTCCAGTGAGTCAAAATACCACCCACTAAATTTTTCACGTTCGCCTGACTCAAGTGGATATCAAACTCTTTAGATCCGGCTGTAACTCAAAAGGCATAGAGCTTCAGCCTATCCCATCAGCTCTCGGCGCCGTCCAGCTCGAACAGTACCACCACCGTCTACGCATGTGGGGCCTTTCCTCCGGTCCCATCGAGCTCGTCCCCGGCGATTTCTGCGAGCACGAGAGCGTGAGGGAGTGGATGAAAACCGCCGATGTGGTCCTCGTGAATAATTATGCTTTCAGCGCCCAACGTAAGCTTCGATTCCGCTTATTTCTTCGGTATTTCCGCTATATATTAATGCGGGACATTTCCGGTTTGTAGTGAACGAACGACTGTCGTTGCTATTCCTCGATCTTCCCGAGAATGCAAAAGTTATCTCTCTCCGGCCGTTTCAGCCCCCTGATTTTAGATTGACGGAGCGGACTGTAAATTATTTATCACTTCTGCACTCATGGCTCTAGTGTGCCTTTTTAACCCCGATTTGTGTCAGGTGTCCTCTCCTCTCGCTATATTGCAAGCGGAAGAGTGTTCATTCCGCAGAGGAAGCGTTTCTTGGTCTGGCGTTGGTGGTACGGCACATCCTTCTCCCCCCCTCTCATGCGAGCACTATGCTGATTCTTATCTTTTTCTCTACAGGCACGTTCTACGTCAACACTATTAATAGAACCCCCGTCCGCGAATTCGTTGAGCGAGCGGCCAACGCGCCGCCCCCTCGCGCCTCGCGTAGAAGACGCACTTGACACACCATACACGATACCCTCGAACATCTCTCTATTCGCTATTTCTACAACTCTATTCTATCTACGTGCTCTCAATCTCTTTTATCTCACCTCGCTCTTGTTGCTGTTTGATTTCTTGGTTATGTTTTAATTGTACAATGGCATGCACCCCTCTTCATCAGACTCGAAGCTGGACCTTGGTACCGCTATGGGCCTTGCCTTGCGCACATAGCACTATATAGAGTTGCCTACGATACTCGGTACATTTTTTGGTACGGACTTTTGCGTCCTTTACAAGTTTTATGTTTCTCTTGGAGCATGTACTTATCCTTAACCTTAAGAAACGCCCACCTAGCTTGACTTTCTGATTTTCATTCTTTCCTCAACCCGTCTGACGCTAGGTACAAGCAATACATAGTGGGCTACGATATGGATGGTTACGAGGCAATTTCGACGGATCGCTGAGCAAAACATTATACGGAGCCATCACAGGCAAAATCTACTATGCGAGCATGAATTTGGTGAACTCTGGGCGGAAGTGGGGTATCCCATCGCCGTGTTTATGTCCCTCAAGGAAGGGCGGAAAGTAAGGGCTCCTCTTGCGAAACAGTTCGGTATTTTCCTTGGCCAACTTGAGAGCTTCAGGCTTCAATTTATTGATGAAAGCGGCCATGCGAGGACCCTCTGGATACACCCGGGTATCAAAGACTCGCTCGACGTCGTCTGTCCTGGGACGGGCGGGCGCCTCGGACGAGGGGGTCGGGCCTACGTCGTTTAGATCACCCAGCAGAGCATCCAATACATTCGTGGCCGTGGGGGGGCAACGGAGGGCCTCCTTGACAAGAACTAGGAGAAAACAGGCAATCAGAATTTGATCGCCGGCATATTCGTCCATAGGGACTAAGATGAGCACAGACTCACCCCACCCATACTTGGCCTAGTGAGAGGCGAGCTGTGAGCCTCTCAAAGAAGAGAGCGTGTATGTGAGACATACGTCATGATAGGCACGAAGTTCAGCATAAAACTGCGCTTCGTAATCGATACAATACTGCAGATAGTCTAAGGCCGGCTTGGGCAGGGAACCGAAGTGTAAAAGTTGCTTACCGTTCTTGGGCGTGCAACGTTGGACGATTTGGATAGAGACCAGCGACGTGTTCGAAATAGCGCTCGGTGAGAATTATGTAAGCGAAATATACTTTCAATCCTATCATTTTACCACGCAACCCATATGGTACACTTGGTTAGTACAGCTACAAGGAGTTTGCCAGATGAACCTGCATGCAAGATGCTGCAACGATCCACAATATCGAAAGTGTTGTATCGAGCGTGGGAAAATACACCGGATTTCCATATATGAATTTCTAACCGAGCGCTAGTTCGAAACGACTATAAATCTTCGTTGGTTATCCTTGGGCTGAGGCTAAGACAACTAGTGTCGCTAACCGTTATTCGTACCTACATCTAACGGGTCAGTGCGTGATATGCTGTAAGTGGGCTAGAAAACGGGTACTACCTGGTCCTCTTTTTCCACTTCTTTCTCGCGTACGATGTCTTCGAAAAGACGGCTGGATGAATTGGGTAGAGTCAGCAGAAGATGAGAAAGAGCTGCACGCAAGAGCGTACGAAGTATAGCTGTCATCGAGTCCGTCGAGCTCTCGGATGAGCAGAACCAAATTTCTTGTGTGATATAGCAGCTTGGACAACCATGCCGCTTCATATTTTCCAAGTTCTTCCCGCAGGGGCATTTTGAGGAGCATGAAACGGGTTAAGTTTCAGCTAGTGTTGCCGGCGCCGCGGAGTCGCAGTCCCATGCAGTGCAGCCGACTGCAAGCGACTGCACCCAGCCTCTTCTTTACGACGCAGGAGTGAGACATTCGCCCAACACGGCGACGGGAAGCCAAGACAGCAGCTCTCGGCGGTGGCTCGCATGTCGTGTCTCGATGTAAGCACGTACCGCTGTAAACGCATTCTTTCTGATCATTGGATGCTGTGTGGGATGCTTCCTTGCTGTCCGATACCAAATGACATGTAGATATGCAGTAAAGTTGGTCGGGGTGTGTAATACATCGACGGCGAAGAGCTCAAGAGTCCAGAGAAAAAGAACACGGTACCACATACGATAGAAACGCGCTCAGGTTTCCTGCACATAGTTCCCTGATACAACGCCAGGTCAATTAGTCACATCTGTGGATTCTAAGAGAAAAGGAGAACAGGTTACCTGGGAATACACCTTGTCGTCCATTGACTTTGCCTGTCCACCAATCCTCAGCACTGGCAGTGCGTTGGACAAGCTCAATCCTGTCTCCCGCACTAAAATCGAGGTCACCATCCGCCTGTAAGAAAGATGATCAGCGGTCTGTTAGATACGCGGGGAGGGCAAACGACCCACCTGAGCCGTAAAATCATACAGCGCTACAACATATTTGATCTCAGGCGCCGGCTTTGGCTTGGGTTTGAGTGGCGGCGGTGGCGGCGGCGCACGCTTGCCCGAGAGAGCGGACACAGATGAGCCGGGGCTTGGGGCCGAGTACGGTGGTGGAGGGGCCGCCATGGATGCTGAGCCCGGTGGCGGAGGCGGAGCCTTCTTCCCCGCCAGCGAGTATGTAGATGGAGTGCCCGACGATACGGAAGACGGGCTTCGTCGCATCGATCCTGCGCCCATGGAAGACCCCGAAGGGGAGAGTGTCCCGCGGGACTGGGCCATCAGTTTGGCTATCGTGATAGAGTCAGTCGACTTGGGATCTCATAAGTGAGATTGGTGATTTTGCGAACCTGTGGAAACGACGCGCTTGGTAATAGCTAGATCCTCAATCCGAGTGGCCGCGTCGGTCTTTGCCTCTAAGTAAGCTGCTTCTATCTCGGCGCCCGTTGATGCCAGCGAGTATTTCTTCTCGGCAAAGCCTCTGAGTTTCTCCATCGTGAGATAAAATATATTAAGTCTGCCGTCGCGACGAAAATGAGAGCGAGTTCGTATCACGCGTGTCCATTTCAATGGCAAGGAAGACGCACTGCATGTAGTAGAATGAATGGAAGAGGGGATCGATAAATTGCGTCGCCAGAACCATGAACTGAGGTAGTTCTGTCTTGAGTGTATTGTTGTAGTATTCGTATTCATTCACCGCCAACTCGAAATCTTGCTCAAGCTAGAGGTCGCGCGGGGATGAGGCTTCGTCGATGAGTTCCATGTTGGTCGGGCGTACCTTGAACAGGTTCTTCTCATCGGAGAGCGTCTTCTCTTTCTTCTCTCGTAGCTTTGTTAGGGAGTTGTTGAATCGGTCGAAATCTACTAGCTAGACGTATTACCCGGTAAGTTTCGAGTAAAATGTAGAGAGGTGCATAAATTACCTTGTGATCCCGCTTAAGGATGGTCTTCCGAATCTGTTTGACGATAGCCTGAAGCTCTTTCGAGGGTCCCGCAACCCTTGACTCGATGAGCTCTAACTCGGGGGTCAGGCTTTGACGAAGCTCCTCCATCTCAGTTTGGTAGTGTGCAGCATTGCGGACGGTGTCCGCCGACTGGGGATGTTTGCCTATTAGATCATATTCGCCAGACATTGGCGCGAATATAACAGCAAAATGTGAGGCAAAGTTGGCCCCCGATGTAAGCAGACCTGTTTTCATCACGAACGTATTGATCAACATGGAGCCGAAGAATCGAAATAAAAATAAGCTACGCACTGACAACGGCGTCACAAAAGACTTTACAATCTTTGATGAGCTTCTCGTTGGATGCCTCTAGTGCTGTGAATTTGCGATTGTAGTCGTCGAATTCTGGATCGTTGGACTCTAAAGCCGTCGTCAAAACTTAATATTCACAAAATTCCGGGGTGCCACAAATCGCGAGAACCCACTCTTTCCCATTCCGACCCGGGTGGTCAGCATGTGTGGAGTGCTTTTGACGTGTCAACATTACTTATCACGCGCTGGTTTTGATCAGTGCCAGCAACGCCCACCGTTTTATAGCCTTGGTAAAGCCCTTCATCGTGAGGGATAAGACAGTGCGCTGGAACTGGAGACGGGGGGAGGGGGAGAGCGAGCAGCAGCAAGCGCAGCACTCGTTGCGGGCGATGATTTCCTGATTTCCTTGGCACCTCGCGATCGGCTGATTGCCTGCCACTTTGCTTCCGGTGGCCATCCGCGTCAGCTTATATAATCCGCAAGTAATCTTCAGGCCATTGATCGCTGACCACATTTCCATCTTTCAATCCCACACCTACCGCCCACCGTTCTCAGCCCAAAATGAAGATCAACCAGCCGTCAAATCAAATCAAGTAACCTCTATGACTACACCTCTAGGAATATTGTACTAAAGCTCTCCAATTGTCGTCATTTTACAGGCTCACAAACGTCTCCATCGTTCGTTTAAAGAAAGGAGGAAAGAGATTCGAGGTTAGAGCCAAAATTTACTATGCGATGGTACCCTACCTCATATATACCCCCCTACGTTCCACATAAACGTATAGATCGCATGCTACAAAAATAAAGTTCAAGAGTGGCGAAACGGAGTGTGAATATGCCTGCCCCTGCGAGCTTGGAATGCGTTCACACTACTCGAATTCCGTAGGGAAACTGACTTGGATGACGTGCTGCAAATCAGCAATGTCTTCATCAACGTATCCAAAGGTCAAGTCGCCAACTCAACCGATCTCCAAAAGTGTTTTGGCAAGACAGACGTAAACGAGATTATTAAGGAGGTCGGCCCGTATATTGCTTCCTGTGCACGCTCTAGATGACCCTCATCTGCGCTTTAATTTCTTAGATCCTGAAGAAGGGTGAACTTCAAGTGGGAGAAAAGGAGCGCGCACATACCATCTCAAATCTTTGGAAAGAGATTGCCAATCATGTCGCAGAGAAATGCGTGGATCCCAACACACAACGGCCGCACCCCGTCGGCATGGTCGAAAAGGCCATGACAGAAGCGGGGTTCAGCGTCAAGCAGGGGAAGACCGCGAAAAGCCAGGTAGCTCACACCCCCGCACGCTTGGAAGCTGTGGCTTGACACAGCTTCGCTATCACAGGTTACAGAGTGCATCAAGCTCCTCCAGACAAATTCTACGTTGCCCATACAGCGAGCCCGCATGCGCATCCGAGTGACGATGCCCGTCAAAGACGGCAAGCGGCTGAAAGAAAAACTCGTCGAGGGTGCGGAAGCTCTGGAAGAAGAGGACTGGGGGACGGAATCATGGGAAACCGTACGTCCATTTACGCTAACCTGCCCCCCCTGCCAACTCGGACTCCGCTCATATGCATGACATCCCCAACCCTCAGATCCTCCTCATTGACCCTGGCCAGTTCAAAGTCATCACTGAGCTTTTGCAGTCGGAGCTCAAAGGGAAGGGCCACATTGAGACTCTCAGCTTCGCCGCCGTCGCAGGAGACGAGTAGACGCCCAATGTGTGCTATCTGTCTGTATCTACATGTGTGTATCCAGTTTTTGTATAGCCAGCAGTATTGATTGGGTTTTGTTGTACTCGCGTATTGAAATCAACGTTGCATGTTCAAGCTGACTACACCACTGCCCCAAAGTTTACAATCACACGACCGTCGTACTTATTTGAGTACGTCTCAAGGGAGGTAGAGGCGGTCCCGCAGATGAACCGCCCTCATAAAATGACTTATGATTTATGTACTTCGACCCGCAGCTCAGACCGGTCCTCCGCGGCGCTGAATTATCGATATGTAAGGACATGAATGGCATTTCTGTATACAACCCCGGTGGCTGAAGGAGCGGGAAAAAGTCCCGCGTGAAGGGAGTGAATTTGAATGAGTACTTTCTTCATCCCTGCACGCCGCAGATCACGATTTTCTTACACATAATTGTGGGCCCATCACTTTTTGGTTTCTGACAATAGGTGGCATCGGGCTCAACGTTCAAGGGTAAACGTGGATATGCTGTGGAACGAGCCAAAAAAATTGAATGCTCTTTCAAATTCGTGTGGAAGAAAGGGGGCAAAGAAAACGCAGTTTGAGGAGACAGCGATAAGGGAAAGATGGCTGACGAACCCGGAACTGAGGTATTGAGGGGAAGGAGGCAAAAGAGGAAGATGGGGAGTACGGCATAGAGTAACTCATTTTGGAGAAGAGGGGAAGAAATGAAAAACTGGTGGCGGAGAAATGAAACGAGGACGTGTGAGAGAAATTCGTTCAAAACTCAATGCGATGGAAAGAGGAAGATTGCAATAGGGGAGAAAAAAATTGTTAGAGAGCGCGAGCAGCGACAGCCAATGTGGGGTGGCGAGGAGAGATATTGAAACACAAAGAAAATGGGAAACTCAAAGGAGAGACCGTATCACACCACACATTGAATGGATGTACAAGAAATCGAAAGAGCGCTTTAGGCGCCTTGGGCGTGTCCATCAGCGCCTTGACCGGGTTGGTAGTAACCTAAATAAGATAATTCAGAATGGATTATGGGTCAATTCGGCTGTAGGGAAAACATACCACCCCAGTAGGCCTGCTGGTAGTAGGCATTGGGATCCGTCGTAGCCCACCCGGCAGTACCGGGCACCTGGCCTTGTGCTGCGGCTAGCGAAGGGTCGGCAGCGCCTCCTGGCTGTTGGCCAGGTGCAGGCATACCTGGAGCGATACCACCACCAGGTTGGCCGTTCGCAGCACCACCTGGCTGGGGCATAGCCGGCTGGCCGCCTGCACCGGCGGCTCCACCAGCAGGGAACCCAGCGTATCCACCGAATCCGTATTGCGCGTACTGGTTTGGCTGAGGCATACCGCCGTACATAGGCTAAGAAGAATGATGCTGAGTACGATTACCAGGATGCGAGAAGTAATTTGCGTACCATGTTGGCGTACGGTTGTGCAACCGCCCCCGCGGTCGGGCTCATGGTTCCACCTGGCTGGCCTCCCTCTCCGGCGCCCCTGTCCTTGCCCCAGCTGCATTTGATCGGCCTGCCGTGGACGTGCTGGCCTTGGAGCTGAACAATTGCCATGGCTGCATTCTCGTGGGTATCGAGTTTCACGAACGCAAAGCCACGATCGGCTTGCATGCGGATTTCCGAGAGATAACCGATGGACTGGAACAACGGGATAAGGTCGGCCTGGGTGCAGTACGGAACAAGATTGCCGACGTAGACCGTGCAGTTGTACGACGGGGTCTGCTGAACAACAGTCTCGTACGACAACGGGCCGCCCTGGAAGTTGACCGGGGCGGGCGCTGTGCCAGCTCCAGGAGCACGGGAGCCCATGGCACCTCCACCAGCTGGCATAGCGCCTTGAGTCTTTTGGTTCGCCCAGTTGACGCGAATGGCACGAGACCCAAGCCACTCTCCGTTCATCGTTGCGATAGCCTGCTCGGCATCGGTCTTATCTCGGAAAGCGAGGAAGCCGTAGCCACGGGACTTGCCAGAGTTCATATCCCACATGACCCGTGCGTCAGACATGCTGCCGAAAGCACTGAAGGCCTTGCCAAGGACCTCATCGTTGACCTCAGGACTAAGGTCTCCAACGAAGACATGGAAATGGCCGGTGGTGTCTTCCTTGTTCTGCTGGCCCTGGTAAGCCCAGTTGACGCGGATCTCGGTGTCGAAGATCTTGCGTCCGTTGAGGGTCTGGAGCGCGGTTTCGGCGGCACGCATATCCATGTATTCAACGAAGCCATAGTTGAGGCCTCCGTGCTGATAGTTGCGATCGGGGATGATCTTGACGTGTTGCACGGGTCCAGCAACGGCAAAAATCTCCGTGAGCATGTACTCGGTGACACGAGGCGACAGATTGCCGACGTAGAGATGCGCACGGCGCTAGCGGAAATGAGGGATAGCGAGTCAGATCCAGGGGGAAATCGCGAGTGAGCGAGATACGAACAGCAGCGTCAATTTCCATTTGGTTTTGCATAGCGAAGACTGAGTTCGTTACAGAGAAAGAAATGGAAAGAAAACGGAATCCTGGAGGAGGAAGGTGAGAACAGGGAAAAACTGGCGCGCACAGGGGCTACAGACCGGATTAGAAAACAGGAATCGAATTTTTTGAGAGAAAAAGAGGAGAGTGAGGAGGAAAGAGAAAGAGGAGAGACGAGATGAGAGAGACGGAGAAAGCGAGACGAGGACGAGATGGAGGTTGGGAGAGAAAAGAAAACCTGCGATGCGCTCTCAGGAGCATCGGCTCTGCGGATCGGATCCAAATCTCGCCTTTCTGGGCCAAGGGGCCAGGAACTCTGTCCACGCCGGACGCGCGTTGTGGATCTGTGTGGATCTCATATCAAATCTCCTGCTTTTATCTCCACAGTAAACTACACAGGCAAGCGACTAGTTTGTCGTCGGCACGTTCAGCAGCACCCCCGCACTCCCACTCGGGATATAGGTCACATTCCTGTTGTTGCTCAGCGACTGCACGATCGCCTTGCTCGCCTCAATCTTCCGGAACGCGATGAAACCATCCCCAGCTCTCAGTAGGGCAGCCGAGATTGTGGCGGCGGCCTCGGCTTCACCCTCGGCGCGGATGACCGCTGCTTGTCGCTCTTGTTCGGCCTGGGGGGCAAGCTTCAGCTCCTTGAATCAATGCTCAGACTCCGGACACGACTGACCTTTTCTACGATGAATTTGGCACGCTCGGCGTCTAAGGGGGTTGCAATGAGACAATGGTGACGGAGTCAGTCGGAAACGGAAGGTGGATACCTTGCTGCGCAATTTGCTTCGCTTCTACGGCCTAAAGTGAGAAAATGAAAAGCGATGATATGAACAATGCGACGTGGGGACAGTTGCCAAGGCTCCGTATACATACCACGGTGAATTCCTGTAGCACAGCGAATGTCAATTCAGGTGGTAATTGAAAAATGTGCATGTACGGCTTACTTGTCCAAAGGTAAGGTGAGTAATCGAAACATCCTCTAGGATGATATGGAATTCCGAGGCACGCGAGAGCAGGTCTTCTCGGATGCGGGATGAGACCTAATGAGCAGAGAAATTCCATCAACATACGTACTTGAAGCCAGAGTACGTTTCAAGAACATACCACTTCACGCTGAGTAATCAGCTCGGCAGCGTCGAACTGGGCGACAATACTTTTTAACACCTCGTTTCCGATAGATGGAAGAACTCGCTCGTCGTAATCCATGCCGAGGTTTTGGTAAAGTTTGGGGAGATGTTCTTTGTCTGGACGAGAGAGAACTCGAAGAGTGAGGGAAACCATCTGAAGATCCTTAGATCCTGTGGTGGTTGAGATATTCTAAAAAAATAGTAAGTCAGAACATCGACCCGTGCAGACAAGCAGCGGTATTATTCAGAAGGACACAACGTACGCGGGGTTTTGTCCTGCAGTCATACAGAATCGCACGTTGCAGCCATGGCACCAGAAAATGGGTACCTTCATCCGTAGCCTTTCAACATCCTAGTCAGGGGTCTATGGTATATGCAAGGGATTTGCATCAACGAACCTTGTCCTTTACACCTTGGAATCTGTCGAACATGACAGCGCGGTATCCTCCCGGCACATCGTAAATACTCGCGTCAACAGCGGCGACGCCAATAGCGAGAGGAACTGTATAAAACGCGTCCGCGTAAGGTCCCATCTGAAGAGGAGAAAAATAGAGACAGTATTCACATAGGAGGCGGCTGACTCGTTGCGCGAATGCCATGACTTTTGGAGGCTGAGGTGAAAGTTGAGAGAATTGGGCGGCAGCAGACGGCAGCTGGAGACGTTGGTGTGTGTACGTGTTTGTGAATTACTCGCCGAGGACGCGACGCCGTTAGCTTATACTCAACACCAACGCTGCTGGCGACCAGTCACAAGTTCCCACGCAATGTTTCAAGCCTCCATATAACGTCTCAGGATAGGGTTACCAGCCCACTCTTTGCGTTGAGGATGCAATATCCATGACATCCAAGCCCTTTCCCGACACTTTCAGCTCCCATCTTTTCATTCGTGAGTACTTACTTATTCGGACATCAGAAGTGGGCAATTACGTGAACCTTGGTAGCTGAAGTGAGAGCCAAAAAGCTGGTTACTTTGAATCTACGGCTCCGGCGCGCTGGTGGCCATGGATTGGTCAGTTAGGCTATCGACCGCTCGAGACCATGGCGAAGTCTTCCTCTCCGTCATGGTATATTGTGTGGGCCAGACAGCGCGATGCATGTCAATGCACCCAAAACTCTAGGGCGGGGCTACATGTGGCCGATACTGAGACAGCGACTGTATAGTGCGCGCGGAGATGGTCTTGTCAGCTGCTCCCGAACTTTGAAAGACTAAACAGACATCGGGGATAAGCTAGTTATATGCAGGTATTTTGTAAATCCAAATCGGCGCGCGGCGCCCCCACTTCAACGATGTCGGCTGTACTCAAAGTTATGTATGAGCTTAGCTGTAATAATCAGTATTAGTGAGCGTGGTGGGCATACTTGCTATATATGGCACCGGCGGGCTGCGCGGATCACGTGACGGCAGTGCCACCAATATCGCGAGCCGTAAGGAGGGCGCACGCGGCACATGTGCGGCCTCATAAACGAGAGCAAACCCTGGCCAGTACCCATAGCACCACCGCATCCATCGCCACCCATCGCCTTGCGAGCCCAGCTCCCCTCCTGCTCTCGCTGATCAGCACACCTGGTGAGCCAGCAGCCCTCTGCCCCGTCTTTTTTTGCACCGCTAACTCTCCGCAAAGCACGCGATGAGGGCATCTACGTTCCGCACTTTCGCCCTGCTCCTTTTCAGAATCGACTTTGTCTGGGGCTTGATATACAACGTCACATACGATATCACCAACAGCACCGTCGTCCCCGACTTCCCTGTAACATGGTTTCCGCAAGATGCGTGGGGGGCCGATAACAACGGCCTCAATAGCGGAGGAGGTGGCCGCGTTACGGAGACTCAAGGAGCCACAATGAACTTCACCTTCGCCGGTCTGTACCCCTTCTTCAGCTCCCTTTATCTTTGTCGTGACTCATTCACATCTTTTGAAATAGGCGTTGGCTTTTATGTGACTGGGGTAAAGGCACCTACCAGTGGCATAGTTTCATTCATCGTCGACGGCGGCCCCGTGCAAACCCAGAACATCAGCAGCGGAAATGCCACCATCTTTTGGTTCCGTCAGATGCTGCTCTGGCAAGATGGTTTGACTCCGGCCACACATACCGTCCTCGTAAATCAAAGTAGCCCGACAGGCGCGGGCCATCTATCCTTGGACACGATCATGTTGGTGTCTCTTTCATAAAACACCTGACCCCAAATGCTTGTTCTCACGGCTCGCATAGAATTACACGGGACAGCGACCTAACGGGCCCCTCGTCTTCGGTCCCAGCCCCTGCCGGCGGAACCAAGACACCTTCGCCCAACCAACCCACAGTTTCCACCGCGCCCGGCTCAGAGACCGGAGGCTCGCAAGTTAAAGGTTCCGGGACCAACACCGGCGCGATCGTCGGAGGTGTCGTCGCAGGCGTCGTCGCCCTCGCCGCCATCGGCGCAGCCATCTTCTTCTGGCTACGGCTCCGCAAAGTACAATCCGGCGCCGGCGCCGGCGAACGCGAGCGGCCCGCGTCGGAGGTGCGTCTCGCCGCGTACGCTCCCGTGAGTGCATGGGAACCCCCACTCAACTCGTCCGTTACCTTCTCGCCTCATACCGACTATGATCAGGGACCGACCGGTTCGACCGGGTCGTACGCCCATAGCATCGGCGCTGCCAGCTATGGGGGCTACGGCGCGGGCTCCAGTACTATTGGTACTACCGCTGCTGCCACCAGTACTGCCGCTACCCCAGCTTGGACCACCCCCAACGCGCCTTTCGTGGAGAAGCCGACATTTGGGCCCCCACCCTATGCGCACTCGTAGTGCCCCACGGGTTTGTTTGGATACGCTGCAGACGGGGTCAAGGACATTCATTTAATCCCCATAATCCTGTCTCGTTACCACATCTCCTGTCTTCTTTTATCATAGGGATGATCGTGTACTGCTGTCGCTCGCTTTGTTTTTGCTTTGTTTTTGCTTTGTTTTTGCTTTATGTTTACGACTGCAGCATTTTACCTCCAAGTTGTTGAATTTTTTATGTGAAGTTTGAGAGACAAGCTGAGATGCCTTGGAGGCTCGCGCTCGGCGCTCAGATACCGTACTCGGTCTCGGCTTCGATAACGATGTGCATCGCCATCTCGCTTACACGTTCATATCAACCCCACCGCCAATATATATATATGTCTGTCACCGCCCTCGCCTCTGTTGGGACCACGCATCAAATCAATGAAAGTAAGTAGGGCCCCAACATCAATCAGAACGCGGCCGCAGCAGCCTTCCGATGCTGATCAAGCACCTTCACCCTCTCCCAGATGCACTGCGTTACTTCTTTCTCGTGCATCGATAACGCCATAACCCTTCAAGCGAGAAAATTGATGGATATCCCGATGAGAATAGAGCAATAACGACAAAGATAAATAAAACGCACCGTGCGGCCGACATTCTAAGCGCTAGGTCTTCCGACGTCGTGCCTTTCATATCTCGTCTCTCCTTCACAAAGTCGTCTTGGATAAACTGAGCAGTTGCGCAATCCGTGAGACAGTCTGGTCAAAGAGAGCCGCTTGATGTGCTTACCTTTGACACACTCTCGCTGATGGTTACTTGTCCATTTTTGGCACCTCCTACCAAACGCCTAAACGCCTCGAGTTTAGCGGGAGGCGGGACGTTTATCCTGTCAGCTGGCTTGTAAAACTCCGCTGGTTCAGCAGAGAGATCGCGAAGGCGGATGTTGACGTCGGTCTGTGTAATAGATTTTCAAGATCTTTTTCGGGTCGGTTAGGTAGTGGAAGTGCTCACATCGACAAAGGCGCTCTTCTTCCCCTCGCTCAGCACGATGAAGGTCAAGTCGGTGGAGAAGGAAAACGTGCTGTACGGAAACACGTAGGAGATCGACTGCGAAGCAATGCATTGTTGTAGGGCGGTGATGTTTCTTAGTCCTGGGAGTTATAGTGGGATGTTAGCAAAGTGTGCGCGACTACCCCGATGAAAATCGAATAACGCACCTTTTTCTACAACTTTCCCCTCGGTCATGCCAGTTTCCTCCACAAGCACCGTTGTCCCTGCAGGAAGCTGCAATCTCCCAGAGTGTAGGTCCTCTTCGTGATACTCTGGGACAAATGAACTTGTGTTCAATAATGAAAGTGAGAGTGGAAGATGGGCGGTGATAGGTAAAATGTGCGATAGGATAGCTGCGACAGTGGGGACAGATGATGATTTTGCGTCAGGTGGTGTCGGTGAGGATGGGAAATTAGATATTGTTAAAGAGAGCGGATTTAGTTGAGGCGCCCGGGATCGGCTTTGGAATGAGTCAGTCAAGCGCGTCTGTGGGTCTGATAATGCATTCCTTACACTTTGCCCACACAGGTCAGAACGACCCATTCGGCTGCCTCTTTGTCACCACCCAGTGCTTCGTCGGCGATCCATGAAATTAGCTCATTCCTCAGCTCCAACACGCCATGGTCAACGTCAGCTTGCAGGGGCACGTCTCCTATAGGTGAGGCCTCCGGGGAACCGGCCGAGAATGGATATGGGAATGGTGTAATCGTAGGCGGACGGGGGATGGAAAAGAGAACATGAAGGGTAGGATAAACGGGCGCGTTTTCGGAAGGAGCGAGCTCTGGGCGACTAGACAGATCTCGTGAGTATTCCGTAACAAACTTAGGTATTGTAAAGCGTAACGCACGATTCCGATGTGAGTACCCCAACGAATGTGTAAATTTCGGTGGACTTCGGCGTAGATTCAGAGGCATCATATAGCTTGAAGAGAGGGCATGAGTCAAATGAGGGGTGCGCTGGAACACAATTTGACGTACTTTTATGAAAGCCCCGATGTGCGGGCAAGAAGGATCGGGAAATTTGTGAGCCCTTGAAGCAGCTTCGAGGGGTGCCGCGAGAGCTTGGGTACCGCCTAGGTCGTTGATTTGAGCACCTCGAAGGGCGATGCGTGGAATAGAGTTTTGCTCACCTGGCTCTTCGGAGTCTTCAATAAACTGAGTTCAGCAAAACAGAAAACGCGAGGCTCTGAGCGTTCTGAAGCAGACTTTAATGGCAAGTGTACGGATTAACTCACCTCTGAAACCCATTCCGCCTCCCCGGGTATACTAACAGCCCAGATAACGGTTCGCTCCCTCAATTTGGCGTGGTCGATGTCCCCGACATCTTCATCATCGACCAGCGCCTCATCCTCTAAGCCCCAGCCTCCAGGCTTTCCATCTCCAAAAGAAGAAAGGTATATTTCCTGAGAGAGCGAGGTGTCTTGGACCATAGCTCGGAAACGGACAAGGGATCGAGGAGAGTAGGCGGAAGGAGGATGACGAACATCGAGTGGCGGAATCTGAGGATTCCAAAGGAGATGCATGAATAAAACATAAAAGAAATTTCCGGCGACCATAGGGTTTACCTGCGAAAAGTGTTTCTGCGACGAAAAGATATTTTTGAAGTGCTTTGGAGCTAGGGTGGGGAAATCGATTGCCTGCCCATTCGCAGTCAGCGAGGAATAGAGCGCCACAAGTGACTTGGTGGGTGAAGTTAATGCGTCGCACAACATCGCGGAGACCATTTTAGCGCGTTAAATAGTAGGATGCTCGGAAACTGCCCGGTCGGAGACGCGTAGTGGTGGTTGTTGCGCTGAACTTTGAAGTCGCGTCCCCAGTGTGCCGCCTCCACGATCGCGGTATCATTACGTAATTATCCATACATTTCGCTCGTATTTCTAGTACTACATCAGGGGGTACCCATTTGAGTGTGAAAAGTGGTATATGAGAGCTTCGTAATCATGGGATGACATATAATTGGAATAGAGCCGCGCCCCTTACCCAACGTACGAGAAAAAACTGCGAAAAGCAGGATACAGTCAGTCATGTTGATCTAGAGTAACTGAGAAAGGAACCTCACTTTAAATTTGGCTCCTGAAAGGCTTCGCTTCGGCCAGCCCTGTAATTTCTGCACATCCTCGTCAACATTCTGAAGTGTTCCGCCTCATCGTGACTGAAGATACATCCGAAAACCTTCACGGATGGTATAGCGGCCTGCCGAGGAAGGATGCGGGAAAGGAAAAAGCGGAGGACTACGAGGCCCGGCAGCTCGACCAGAGCCGCGGCAAACGCAGTTAGGCGAGGCCAATGGGGTAAGGCGGGGCTGGGGAGCGGGGCAGCGAGTAGGCGAAGGAGCTCCGTCACGATGGGTGTCCCTTTAATGGTTTTTTGGGACGATGAATACACTGCGAACGACTCTAATAATGGGAGCTGGGCGACGAGAGTCGGCGCATCGATATTGAGAAAGTGCACACTTTCGATTTTGAGAAGCCGAAGGGGCGGGGGAGAGGTCAATAGCATGGACCGGAATGCATTGTAACATATTTTAGTCACGGGGGCGTGGGTAGTACGCCTAGAAGTTATGTCCAAAAAGCGAAGTGTGGGAAGGTCGAGGTGTCGGAGGAAAACCAATGACTCCGCGTTGCGTAGTTCTAGCGTATGGAGATGATCGAGTGTGATAACAGGAAGTGCATCCGTATAGCTCTGCCATCCACAATCCTTCAAAGCTAAACGCGTCAAATGGGGTGAGGACCTCAGCGTGTCGAGAAGGCGCTGGGTTTTCGAATACTGTCCGCCCTCGTCGCTTGGCGTAATGGCAGCGACGAGATCAAGGGAGGAAAGCCGTCGGAGCCATGGTAGTATGAGGTGATTTGAGGTAGACCTTCGGGCAGAATCAAGCCCGCTAGGAGGCCTACGGTCGATTGGGAAACCGATAGGCAGCGCAAGATTCGTAACCTGCACCTGTCGTAGCATAGGCGCAGGCTCGAGAACGTCTCGCAAAAGCTCGCTTCTGCTGATATCATCGGTAGTGGAAGGAAGCTCAGCGTCTTGTACGTGAACATGAACAACGAGAGATTCCAGGAGCGGGGCAGGGCCTTTGCACCGACTGAGGATCAATAGGGCCAGTTTCTCATCTGTCGTCCCCACGGAGAAATATTGCCATCGGTGCAAGTGGAGCTTGAGGCGGGTGATAAATTGCTCTGCCGAAGAGAATTGAACCTCGTCGTAGTCTCCGGCCTCCACACTTATGCGTAACGGCAGAGTGCCTGAGCGCGCCAGCCAAATGTCCAGTCCCGCCACTCCTTCCGGGTGTGATACGGAGTGAGGGCGTATCATTAAACGACGCCATAGCCGGGGTATCCGGAGCGCCGCGGCGCGCCATTGGCGACAGACGCGCAACAGCGCACAAAGCGCAGACTGGTCTTCTCTGCAGTGATAGAAAATCACCCTAAGGACCTTTGAGGGCACGTTATTCACATGCTTCATGCGACGTTTCTGCCTCGTAATACTCCGATCCAATTCGGTGCGCTGCTGTTCAAGCGACGCGAGCTCCTTCTTCGTGAGCTCGATATGGCGGTCAACATCGAACAGAAGGAGCGACTCCCTCTGGATTCGAGTTCGAGTTCGGTTGTGCTCGCGCCTTCCGGTAAGCTTATTCGAGGTGTTCGTAGGGATTTGACCGGTATGTGTCTGCTCAGAGACTGTGTGGTGCATTCTGATGGCTGTTGCGAATAAGCCTGTCAGATGTACAAATCGTTATTGCTCAAGAACCTACCTGAAGCACAAAGGACTCGAGTGTGGGAGATGGAGGTTTGATTACGAGCACACGCGTGTTGATCGAGGCTTCAGCAGTGCACCACGCGCACATTATTAGTTACCGCTTTTAGAAATCAGTGGTGGCTTGACCCATTACAGGCTATATATGGCTCGCGAAGCAGATTGCGAAGGGCTGAAACGTGTTGTGCGTGAGCCCCTATGAAGATACCAGGATCTCTGCGGCCAAGGCTCATATCAATGATCATAGGCCAAAAAGAAGCCATGCACATTACTCACACAGAGACCTGCTTGGAGTCTTATCCTGGTATCGATGGGGTAATATTTACATATACGCGAGGTTGTATGGACAGCTAGGGTCGGTTTGCCGACATGCCAACCTTAGGTGTGACTTGAAAGTAGATTTGAGCATATGCAAAAAGTCTTAAGACTAGCGAAGATGACTAAGCGGCAGATTCTGATTCGAACTCAACGCTAATTCATCCTCACCAGCGATTTCGCTCGGAAACCCCAAGCTGGAACGTACCCCTCCCCGCCCGGGTATCTGGGCAAGGATGGGGTTCAGCGCGAATTGGACCGTGCCGGCGGGTTGAAGTGAATGGGGCGAGTTTTTCTGCTCCGAGATCGTGGTCGAATGACATCCCGGAGCCCTCAACCTTTTAAAAGTCGAGAAAGATGACGTCGAGAGACAAAGTGGGAGTAGATAGTGGGGATGAGTCTAAGGGGGGAGGTCAGCCCGCCCTCTTGAGGGCGCAAGTGACGCTTACTGAGTCACGGGCCATGTTGCTATTAATATTGAGCTAGGTGTGGGGATTGGGTATTGTACATGAAGATGGGTGGGGATACATGATGAAGGGCAAGCGAGTAGAGGGCATAAAACTATGGTGCCTTGCGCAGAAGGAACTTGGTACGTGGGGCCTGTACCAGATTATCCACGGCGTAACCGAAATTCAGAGCCTTGTCAGCCGGGAGATAAGTTCCTGCACAGTCAATCTGCGGCGAGGCTCATTGTGACAGCAATCTGTTATGAGCTGCCATATGCGGTCATCTAACCCTCGCGAGGCTACTCCGGGCTCCGTCGGTCGGTTTGGTAGTAGCGTCCCCCTCACCAGAGAGACAAAAACCCTATGATCGTCCATATCGGCGAACGGCAATTTCCCGGTGTATATCTGTGAAGCAGAGAATAAACTCGGCGCCCACTTTGTACATCTCTAAGGGGGGAAGACATGCCTCGATCATAAACCTGCCAAAGGCAAACATATCTGATTCGGTCGTTCTTCGTGCCGGTTCTCCATCATCCAGTCCGCGGAATAGCTCGGGGGCTTGCCACCGGGGGTTACCTGCGGTGCGCCATATGTCAGAGTATCCAAGACTAATGCCGTTAATGGCCGGTCGTGAGAGACCAAAGTCAGCGATCCGCGCTTCACCATCTTGCGATATAAGGACATTTGCCTATATTCACAAGCGCTCATCAACCACAGCTTGCGGGGGTAAGGTCCGAGAGGTTCAATGGGAGGGAACATACCGCTTTGATATCACCGTGAACAAAAGCTGGTGTGCGAGTGTGCAGGTAACAAAGCCCCGCTGCCGCCTGCAATAGCTTCAAAAAGAAATAAATACGATATTGGCGAGCGGTCACCGGTAGCACCCAGCTAGTGAGGTTAGGAATGAGACGCACTATAGCCGCGCGATTCACATCAGGATGCCGGCTTACAAACTCCCTTGCGTCTCCGTTCGCCATCCAAGGGGATACCAGATACAATGTTGAATTTAGGGTTACAGACCCTATGAAGGGAAGAACATTTGGGTGCCGCAACGTCTTCCACATCTCCATTTCACGCAAAGTACGCTGTCGAATCGAATAAGTAAATGGATGTGAGCGTTATGACGATAGCAGCAACATTCGACCATAGCCGATCAAAGGACCTTACCCTTGTCGCAGTTTCGTGGGGAACGGAGCTATGGGCGCATTTCATGGCGACAGGATAATGGCCGAGGAAAGTGCCTTGCCAGCACTCGCCAAATCCGCCCTTACCCGAAGGGTGCGGGTTTGGCACTATCGCAACTTCACGCTGGTCAAGGATGGTGGAAGGGTAGTAGCACGTAAGAGAGTATAGATATGAAAGCAATTCAAGTGGCTCTGTGGCGTCGGAGGATGGCGGTAGCGCTAAATAGCTCTAAAAACGTACAAGATATTGAGACGATATGAGGACAGTGAGAGATAGTTGGGATTACCTCCCGTAGCTGCTGCATCTTTGTTTGTACAGAGACATCTAGGGGCTGCGCACAAAGCATATCGTGTGAGCACTGGGCTTGGACTCTTGAGTGGATGTGCAAAAACATACATCTGATTCCCTCGAGAGGACAGCCTTTATGAGATGAAGGGAGTCTGTGGAAAGCGCAAATTGGCGCATGGTGATTCCGGCACGACCTGGCTTGAGGGCGTCACAGCCCATGTCGAGCATTGCACCTATTATGCTAGCACCATCTCGATGGCGCATCATCTCCGCGGCAAAAAGCACGAGATTGCTGTTGGGTGGCCTCCCAATACTAGGATCCGCACCAGTGTCCAGTAGAAGACGAACAGCGGCTGGGGATCCAGTGACAGCAGCAAGTCGAAGCGGCGTCTGTCCATGTACGTTTACCAAGTTGAGAGTGGTGGGCGCTGTCTTGATGAGAGCCGCCAGCGCTTCATAGCCACGAGGATCGCCCATTAAGTGAGCTGCGGTGTGCAGGGGGCTACAGCCCCATTTATCATGGAGAGACGGATTGGCCCCCGCATTAAGTAAGGCCAAGACCGCCGCTGACGAGCCCTTGGCTGCAGCGTAGATGAGGGGGGTGACTTCGTCTCCGTCACGAGCATCCACCTCGGCTCCTGCTTGGAGGAGAGCGGCCACGGTCTCCTCACCATCAGGGTGGCACATAAGCTCTGCTGCAAAATGCAAGGCACGCACACCACACCTCCCAGGTAGATTGGGGTCAGCTCCGGCATGAAGCAACGCCTTGACGGCAGCTGGAGACCCGAGCCATGCTGCGCGTTCCAACGGCCTGCTGTCGTTCTCGTCTCGGTCATTCACATCCTCGGATGCCGTTAGGAGCGTGGCCACAGCGTCGGCTTCGCCAGCGCAATTGAAGACATCGATCAAGTATTGGGGAACGGGACAACTTGTCTGGCCATACTTTGTTGGGTCGGCTCCAACGCTAAGAAGGAATCGGACGGAGGAAGCAAGGCCACCGATCATGGCGAGGGATAGAGGCGTATTGCCATATCTATCTCTGGGGTCCAACTCAGCTCCGGCCTCCAATAGGGTGCTCATTATCTCGGGGTGCGCATGAAAGGAGTGGCTTAGTGCGCTAGCGCCCATATATTTTGCCGCGCTATGAAGTGGCTGACAGCCATCTGCGTCGTTCTCGTCAACGTGTGCGCCAAGTTTCAGTAACAGTCGCACCATCGGAAGGTCGGGCCATATAACAGCACGCCGCAGTAGATTTTGCATGACCCTGTCATTTTCGTGGCCAGCGTTGCTCCGCTCGCGCAGGAGCCGCTCGAGGTAGTCAAGGCCCCAGGAGCTATCATCCGCCATTGAGATACGAAGACTGGATGGAGGTGCGATATGGGTATGGCCCGGGTTGTATGGAGACATATCGGACGATGTAGTTGCAGCGAATGTCGATGATGGAAGGACAGTAGGAAATATTGAGTGCATGCACCTGCAGCATGGCTCTGATGATCGATCAGTCACGAGCGATTGCTGCCGAAGGGTCATGCATGCTTCTGAATTAAGCAATTCCTGTAGTAAGCCCAAGCCGTACGAACATCATGTATTGTCTAGATGTGTGAGGTCTGATTCGCCGAGTTCTCGCAGTTAAGTAGTATTGTGCGACCATCAGTGTGCGTTTGATGGGCGAGGGGCTGGTCGCGCCGGGGCGCGCGCACGCGGAAAGGTGACACTGGGTATATGCTCGTGGCTAATATTCCCCAGGACCAATTTTTATAGCGCATGTCAACAACAAAGATGGTCAGAGAGAAATACGGCTACGTATACTCATCTTTGCCAGATTTACCTGTCGCCGCGGCCCAACTGGTCGCGATGGCCGACAAGTGTGATGAGACGTCACATTGCGGGTTAGAGCAGCTAGGTGCTCAGTTTTGACATCTGGGACAGGCTAAAAGAGAAAAACTAATCGGGTGCTGTCCAGAATAAAAGACACCTGCACACCTACCTGTATGCAGCTGGTTGGCTGCGAACGAGCGAGAGCATTATATAGACCCCGAGCTGGCAGCATCAAATAATGCGGGGAGGCTTACCGTGCGAATAGGTACTGATCAGGCAGGCCTGAGGTTCAAGCGAACGGACTTTCCACTATGTAAGTAGTGGGGCTGAATCGCGGAAGCAGCTTAACTTCTGAAGACTCACTCGAGAATGACCAAGCGAAATCGGTCGATAATGGCGTCAGTACTGGCTACATAGTCAATGCCGACAATCCAAGATATGCATGCCCGACCGGTCTTAACCCCAAATCGTTATGTAACATCGTTAGATTCGAGGTAGAGAAATACCTAATCGTACAGGATAGGTAAATTGAAGGAGAGAGCGCACAGATAACCAATAAAGCCATACGACTTCCGACCAGTCTCCTGATTGGCGTTTACAACTAGAAAAATGACAACTTCCCACGGCCGGCCGTGCGAGGTTGGGCACCATACGAGGTGCAAACAAATGACTGGCATGGCACAATCAAGACCTTGTAGCAGGTAAGGAAAGAAATACTATACTCACTATTGACATGTAGAATAGGTCCGCGGTGGGTTTCGCGGAATCCTTTATCGGCGAAGTTGGAATGTCCTGAAAAAATTAAACAGTGGCCATAGTATTGTTAGCTATAGAAGACCGGCAAAACAGCCAATGAAATAGAATAATACCTCATCTTCTCTCGGGAGAACTGGACCGGGCCAACCTTGTGGTTCCTGGACATCCCCGCCAGCTTTTCAAATGCAGCAGCGTCGTCACAATTAAAAGAGCACTCAAAATGCTCGATTCGTGATGCGACGCTTTGCCGAGAAAAAACGCGATTCACGAAGAATTGGAGGACCGCGAGGGCTGGCAGCTCCACTCGCCCAACGTCGAACATGGTTAAGTGCGGCCAGTGAGGTGGATCCGGGCTGGCCAAGGGACTGGCGAGAAGCTGGAGAAGTTCCGTCACTAGCGGAATGTCATTGATGGTCGTCTGGGATGCAGAATACATCGCAAACGCTACCAGGGATGGAAGCTGGGCAACGAGCGTCAGCGCGTTGATATGAAGAAAATGGACGTTCTCGAGGATGAGGAGCTGAAGGGGTGGTGGAGAATTGAACAGCATGGACCGAAGGGCGCCGGACCATAACGGGAAAATCTCGATCGACTGTGGCTTTTGGGGGAAGGAAAGGACTAGGCCGCGGAGCGCGCGAGGGCGGATATGGCGGAGGAGGAGCAGAGCCTCGGGGTGGCGCAGCTCCAATTCACGGAGGGCGGGAAGGCTAACAGCGGGGAGCGAGCGGGTGTAGCCCTCCTGCCATCCTGCTTCGTCAATGACTAAACGCGTCAAATCGGGGGATAGTTTCAGCGCGTTGAGAAGGCGCTCGGTTTTACAGTAATGCCAGTCTGGGCCGCTTTGCGTCATGGAAGAAGTCAAGCTCAGGGAGGAAAGCTTCTGAAACCATGGCATTGCCACCTGATTCGACTGGGATATAGGTGATTTGCGATCGATACCATGGCCAATAGGCAATGCGATACCAGTGAGATTCACGCATCGCAACCTAGGCGCACATCTGAAGATGGGTTGGAAATGAGTGAGCCCGCTACCTTCGGTGGAATAGCAGATGGGCTGGGCGCCACGGTGGACAACATGGATTTCAAGGGATTCAAGAAAAAGCACGGGTCCCTGACACCGGCCAAGGATCGCCATCGCCAGCTCCTCGCTTGCAGCGAGCATGGCAAAAGACTGCCATCGATACTGCTGGAGGTAGATTTGCGCGAGCGAAAACCGCATGAGATCATACTGGGCCTTGTCGCAGTCTTGCGCTATGATTGTTATATCCAACGGTCGCTCCTCCGAGCGCGCCAACCAAAGGCCCAGCCCCGCGGCCCTCTCCGGGTCTACCATTTGGCGGCACACCACCCTCAGCCGACACCAGAGCTGGGGTATCTGGAGTATCCTTGCGCGCCACTGGCGGCACACGAGCATCACCGCGCAAAACGACGACTGATCCTCCGCGCAGAAGCGGAAGATGATGGCGAGAATATTCGAGGGCATGCTGGTCAAGGATGGGTTACGACGCGCGACGGCGTTTCTCTCCAACTTGATACGCTCCTGGTGGAGGGACGCAAGTTCTTTTCGTGCGAGCTTGATCCGGCGATCGATCTCGGAGAGCGAGGCGCTCTTAATGCGTGAGGCGGCGCCGTCTGGCGTCGGCCTCGCCACAATATGATCTTGTAAGCTCATAAGAGCATCGTAGACATCGTTGAACACTGTTCGGCGATTCATCTGGGGGTGCAAAGGAGGTGAGTGTTTGAGATGGAGATGGAAGAGGATCGATATCGAATACACACGCGCTATCAACGAGGCTTCCCCAGCGCCCACGGGCCACGAGCAAGTGCCAACTACCAGTTTTGGATATAGATACCCGAGTTTCGGGCTCTTACGCGCGGATCCTTCGAGCTGGGGCCAGCAAGAAAATATTCAGCTAGTATAGCCCAAGTCATATGCCTACTGCACAAGTAGGCGATCCAAAGCATGGGCTAATTTTGCGCAACCTTAGCTGCATTTTTGAAGTGGGAAATCTGCTAGTGTCGCTGTAGATCTCAGAAAGGCTTTCTTGCGCTGAAGGTTTGCTTACTTGAGGATGACCTAAGCGGGGTTGGTGAAAGGTTTTGACTCAACACCAACCCCCCCCCCCCCCCCCAAACGTGAAGATCATGCACGCCCGATCTCAGATCGCCAACGCGGTTACATTCAAGGTGAAAAAACCTCTTAATACTTGATTTTACAACGCAGGTAAGTTGAACGAGAGAGCGCACAAATAAGAAAGAAGAGCCGCATGATTTCTGACTAGCCTCATCACGGACTATGAGAGCTTTCGCTAATGAAATTCACAGATTGGGCTCTGAGAGATTGGGCGCCACGGAGGCGACGAAGAAAGTACTAGTGTATCAGAATCAAAACCTTAAAGCAATTAAGGGAAGAAACAAGACGCTCGCACCGTCAATATGGAGGATAGGTTGTGTAGCCAGCATTACTGAGTTTTGCGGAACCCTTTATCGGTGAAGTTGGAAAGTCCTTCCAAATAAACAGCGGCCATGGGCACCGTTAGCCCTGCTGACCAAACAACAGACAAAAATATTACCCACTTATCTTTGTCCTGGGAGAAGTGGACCGGTCCAACCTTGTGATTCCTCGACATCCTCACCAGCATTTGGAATATATCGGCGTCGTCGTGGTCGAAAGAGCACTCGAAATGTTCGATTCGTGACGCGGGATTTTGTCGAGAGAAAACACGATTCTCGAAGAATTGGAAGATCGCGAGACCGGGCAGCTCCACTCGACTAACGTCAAACATGGTCAAGTGCGGCCAATGTGGCAGGGCCGGGCTAGCAAATGGATTGGCGAGAAGGCGGAGAAGATCCGTCACTAGCGGAGTGCCGTCGACGGTTAGCTGGGATGCCGAGTACATTGCAAACACCGCCAGAGACGGCAGTTGGGCAACGAGCGTCAGTGCGTCAATATGGAGGAAATGGACGCTCTCGATTATGAGTAACCGGAGGGGCGGTGGAGAGGTGAGCAGCATGGACCGAAATGCGCCGGAACATGACGGGGACAATTTGATCGACTGGTGTTTTTGGGAGAAGGACAAGGCTAAGCCGCGAAGCGTGATAGGACGGATGTAGCGTAGGAGGAGTAAGGCCTCGGGATGGCGCAACTCCAACTCGTGAAGGGCGAAGAGACTGACAGCGGGGAGCGAGCTCACATCGCTTTCCTGCCATCCAGCCTCGTCAATGACCAGACGCGCCAAGCCAGGGGACACCCTTAGCACGTTAATAAGGCGCTCGATTTTGCAGTAATGCCGGTCCGGGCCACTTTGCGTCATGGAAGAGACCAAGGTCAGAGAAGAAAGTCTCCGGAGCCATGGCATTGCTACCTGGTTCGACTGGGATAGAGGGGATTTGGAATCGACAGGATGACCAATGGGTAGCGCGAAATTGGTGAGATCCACGCTTTGCAGCCTAAGCGCATGCGTGAAGATCGGTTGCAGGCGTCTGAGCCTGCTGTCTTCCGTGGATGGACAGATGGACTGTGCACCATTGGGAACAACGTGTACTACCAGGGATTCCAGCAGTGGCGCGGGACCTGCACAGAGGCCAAGGACCCTCAAAGCGAGCTGCTCACTTGTAGTGAGTATCGAGAAATACCGCCATCGATGCTGGTGAAGGTTGACCTGCGCAAGCGAAAATTGCATGCGATCATACCGTGCCTGGTCGCAATCCCCCGCTGTGATGGTTACGTGCAGCGCTCGATCGCCCGATCGCGCCAACCAAAGGCCCAACCCCGCAGTCCTCTTCGCATGCACCATCTTTTGACACAACACTTCCAGCCGACACCACAGCTGGGGCATCTGAAGTGTACTCGCGCGCCAATTCCGACATACGAGCATCACAGCACAAAATGTCGATTGATCCTCCGCGCAGAAACTGAATATTATCGCGAGAACATCCGGAGGCATGCCGTTCAAGGACGTGGGGCGACGTTCATTCTTCTCGTCCTTTGCGATGCTCCGACTCATTCTGATACGCTCCAGCTGAAGGTGCGCAAGCTCTTTGCGCGCAAGTGAGATTCGGCGATCGATCTCGGACAAGCTGCGAGGTTCTGCCTTGAGCTCGGGCTTGGGCTTTGGAGGCAATTTCAGGTCTGGGGCGCTCGGAACGGCTCGATCGGCGTCATGCTCGGATTTTGCAGGTGGATTTGGAGCCGGGGTGCTCGTAGCGGCCTGATCGGTGTCATGATTGGGCTCATCGGGCAGCTTCGAAGCTGGGGGGGCGCCTACGGCGGTTTGGCTGGCCGCGCGTGGGTGTTGCACGCACTTTTGAACCTGGAACGCTCGCAGCGACTTGGCCAGGGTCGTTTTTGGGTTTTGCGGGTAGTTTCGAAGTTGGAGTGCTCGTAGTTGCTAAGGCGGCGCCGTCTTGCGCCGGTCTCGCCACCATGCGATCATGTAAATTCATAAGAACATCGTACACGTCATCGAACACTGTTCGGCGATTCATCTTGGGGTGTAAAGGAGGTGAGTATTTGAGATGGAGATGAAGGAGGATCGATATCGAATACACACGCGCGGCCAGCGAGGCTTCCCCAGAACCCACGGGCCACGAGCAAGTACATATCAATTACCAGTTTTGGGTATAGATATTGGCGGTGGCTCGGGATTTGTCAGGGCACACTTTGCAATACTCGTGCATGCTCAACGGCAACTTGACTGCGATAGCTGCTAGATAACTCGCTGGCTACCACAAATCGCTTCTGTGCTATAACTCTCTCGGCGACTCTAAGGCCAGAAGGTTATATAAGAATAGATGGCACTGCAAAAATAAAGAAACACCAGATCTTAACTCCACCGCCAAAATTGCAGCCAGTTGGTTTATCGCAGACCAAAGGTGATCGATGCCGAAGCTGTATGACATTCCTATTTTTACATGCTCGCCAAATGTGATCATAGACTATAGCACCGTCATAATTTATGTGTCTTGACAGATTCGAGCAGAGATGAATGGAGCATGTGTGTAGAACCGGTGACAATGAATGGCAAATATGAAACACCGTTGCTTAAGTGCGAAGATAAGTACCAGATTGAGCTGTGATGATAACCGAAGGTGTGGAGACTCCGCGTTGCGCGAGGTATTTCGAGATCACGATGTCGGTGCACGCCGCGGTGGCATTGATGCAAGATTGAATGCGAATATCAACATTATTCGAGTACTACTTGCTTCAAAGATCATTTAGTATAGTACTTGCATAGGTGAACTCGACTTGCAACTTTACAAAGTAGCAAGTCGAATTCACCTTGAAAGTACTATCGTCAACCCGCAGCAGGCGCGGGGTTTGAGGGGAACGTGGTGGAGAGTAGCCTTGCCGAGCTGGCTGAAATCTCAAAAGCGTCTCGGAGACTCCCGTGACAAGAGCTTACATAAGTGCCCAGATTAGGGATATGGTTCCAAACTCCGACGGGTCAAGTGAACGCGTTTCGAGATTGGAGTGACGCGCTCACGATCATCGCACTTTCTGAATCCCCGGGTCGCAGCTGCCAGTCCTCCGGCTCTCTCTCGAGTTTCCTGCAGCGGAATAGGCATCGCACGACAATTTGTTGAAAAGACCAAACGCAGACGGGGAAAAAAGTAGCGATAAAAAAATGCCACCGAAAGCTATCCCAGGGACGGCGAACACCTCTTCGCGCGCGAGGAAACGGGTGGACGAGGGGAGCGTGGGCGGGGAAGATACACCGATGAGTTCTGGGGTACCTCCTGGTGGAACTCCCAACGGCGCTGGCGCGGCAGCGAAAAGAAGAGGTGGTCCGTCAGACGGTGTTTCGGGAGTTGGTTCTGGTGGGGGCGCGAATGGCGGTGGAGGTGCGAACTCGAATGGTGGCAGCGGTGGTGGAGTTGGTGCGGCGGGGGTGGGGACGTCAGCTTCCACGGGAGCTGGGGCGAGCTCGATTCCACCGGTGGCTAAACGCAGACGGGGAGATGAGTTTGCGGGTGGAGTTAATGGTGGCAGTAATGGCGTCGGGTCAGGTCAGAGGAGGAACGGAGGTGGGAATGCGAATATGAGTATGAATGTTGACGAAGAATCCAAAGTCATTGTAAGTTCTTTGGCTCGTTTCAAGAGTTGGCTGGGCTGATTAATTAATTCATTAACCGTGTTGCCAGATGGATTTTGGAAAGTTGCCCGTATCGTCGCTGACTAGCTATCTGACAGGGTTCGACCTGGTCCCACCGATGCACCCGTCTCCTCTATCATACTCAAACCCACCGCTCCCGCACTACCTCGTCAACCCGCCCACGCACGCACAGGTGCACGTGCAGCACCCGCCGTCGCCGGGCCCATCCTCTGCGACGCCGGCAAACCGGCCGCGGCGTGATCCAAAACTGACGAGGGAACGAGAGCAACGGCGACGGAGTTCGCGACTAGCTGAAGAAGAGCTAGTGCGGGACAGGAGGCCGCCCATAATGTGGGATCTGGTGGAGACGGAGCGTGCCATGGCGACGATTGCGCAGAGGCATTTTGAGAAAGTGAGCGTCAGGGAGGGCGACACGATCACCGCGTTTCTGTACGCGGTCCGAACGAAAGGTGCGCTTATTCACGCCGGATGGCTTCCTTTCGAAACCGGGCATGGCTGTTTTCTGACGAGGGTTATTTTTACTTGCGCAGAGCGTACGCTGAAGATATTGCCGCAGTAGTACTAGGGAAGCGTGACGACTGGGATATTGGGAGTAAATACAGACAGGCTAACGGGGCTGACCAAGCATTCCATGCGAAAAGCGATGAGACACATCCTGCAGGGAAGCCAGGCACGGCCCCCTTGCGACTGACCTGGAAGCTTGAAGCTTGGGCAAGCGGAAGGGCCGACAGGAGCCGCTTATTGCGGATGTGGCCATAAGCAGCGAGTGCGAGACTATGGTCGCGGTAACAGCACGCCGCACTTGGGCTTAAGCTGGCGTGTCTGCGTGTCCATAGGAGGTCTAGGGACTGGGACTTGCATGCAGGGAGACACGCGGCCTGCGCAAAGTCCAAACTTGAGCTCAGGCTGGAAGACGAACAAGGGAGAAAGCAACGAGCTATATATACACCCGAGGGAGACCGGGCATTCAGCTGACTCAGCAGGGGCTGCTTGGCAACCGCCCTTTTGTGATCTCCATGTGTGTGCCCGCTATAAAGCCAGCCCCCCGCGGCCGCTGCTCTCCACCCATCTCGTGCCTCCCCTCCCCCTCTTCCCCTTCTATCCTTATCTTTCTGCCCCGCAGCCGGTCTGCCTTCGTGAGTCTGCCCGCCCGCCACCCCGTATACCGCCGCTCATGTCTCCTCCCAGATCTGATCCAGGGAATTGATTTCCGGCTCACGACATTCGCTACTTTACATTCTCTATCTCCGCTCCTCTTTCGATTCACAATGAAGCTTTCCGGCGCACTTTCCTTCGTTCTCCTCGCCCTTCCCGCCATCGAGCAGGTTACCGCCGCCACCATCCCCGGCAACCGCGGTGCGCTCCGTCGCCGTGCTGGTAACGTTGTCAATACCGCCAACAACAACAAGAACGGCGGCCAAAATGGCAACAACAACAAGAATGGCGGGCAGAACGGCAATACCGGCAAGAACGGTGGGCAAAACGGTAACAACGGCAATAATAACGGCAATGGCAACAACGGGAACGGGACCAGCAGCGGCAACAACAACAACAACAACGGAGGGAACAACGGCGGGAATAACAACAACGACGATCCCCAGTCTTCCCTTCGTACGCATTCTTCTCGTTTCAATTTCGACTATTCGCTCACCTCTCCTCTGCTGCTCCCAGAACTTGATCCCTCCCAAGTCCAGACCGGTCTGGAACAGGATGGAAATGGCGCCGGCGCGGATCCAGGCCAAGTTGCCTCGCTCACGTCCAGCAACAACTTCATGAACTTCTGTATCACTCAGGTCCGTTGCCTCGCTCATATTGTGGCACCCCATTCGGCTCTGACCGCTCCATCCATCCAGACCGATGTTCCACTTACCAATGGGCAGCAAATCAAGACCGGCAGCTGCAACCCCACGATCATGGGCAGGATTATCGCCACCGACAAGATGCCTTGTACGTCTTGCTTGCGCTCAACCTCGCCCCCCCATTCCCTGCTGACTGGCTCCCTTCTTAGCCTGCAAGTGTACGCGTCCTCCCTTCCCAATATCCTCTTGGCATGTACTAACTCGTGTCTCTAGTTCAAAGCCCGGCCAACCTGGATGTGATCCAGTCCAACCAAGATTTCACTGTCAATCTCGCCGTGAATAACATGGAGACCGGAAACTTCGTCAACGCCACGTCCAACTACTTTGCCGCCCCCGCTCAAGTTAATGGCCAGGGTTTAATCGTTGCTCATTCGCACATCGTCATCGAGAAGGTTAATTCGCTTACCGACACCACCGTTTTGGACCCTACGTATGTGCCGATATTGCCGATTGTGGTATTCTTTGCTCACTTTCTTTCTGCCATGCAGTGTGTTTGCGTTCTTCAAGTAAATCGCTTTCATTCGAGTGTCGCTATCGGTGATTGATTCATTTTCTCTTTCCAGGGGTCTCAACGAGCCAGCCGTGAACGGTATCCTCTCCGCAACTGTTACTGGTGGTCTCCAGGCTGGCGTCTATCGTATGTCTTCTATCAACACCGCTTCCAACCACCAGCCTGTCCTTGTTGCTGTGGCACAGCATGGTTCCCTCGACGATATGGTCTACGTACGTTCTCCTCATTTGCTTACATCCGTCTAGTTGCTTACCGGTTATTGTTCGATAGTTTACCGTATCTGATGACCCATCGGTGAGCTTCCTTTTGTGGTCCTACCCTCTTGATCGATTCTCATGCGATTGTGATTTAGAGTGTCAGCAGCGGTAACAACGGCGAGAATAACAACAACAGCGGCAACAACAACAGCTCGAGCGGTAACAACAACAACAACAACGGTACCAGCACTGGCAATAACGGTAACAACAACAATAACAAGGGCGGCGCTGCCTCTACTACCACCGCGGCTAAGGGCAGTACCACCACGGCCAAGGCCAGTGCCACCACTGCCGCCAGCGGCGGTAAGAACGGCGGCACGGGCAACAACACCGGTAACAACAAGGGCGGTAACAACACTGGTAACAAGGGCGCGAACGGCAACACCGGTGCCAACAACGGTGGACAGACCGGTGCGAACCAAGGTGGTAACAAGAACGGCCAGGGGAACAACAACGCTGCCGCCGGTCAGAACAAGGGTGGCAACGCCGGTCAGAACAAGGGCGGAAACGCCATCGTCGTTCCCGGCAAGGGCGCTTCGAATCAGGGGGGGAACCAGAACAAGGGTGGCAATGGCAGGAACTAAGTGATCTCTAAAAACTGTCGTCGTACGTTTTCTTACCTATCATCTTCGCTCGGACTTGGTGTTGATTTTTTCGGCCCCTGTAGTCCTCGACGCTCTTGCACCCCTTCTCTCTTTCTCTCACTTATACCTTTCGTTCTGATGTGTCCTCATCGTTACCTATGCATCTTTTCCTCTGTCTTCCCACGTCGTCTCTGTCTCCCTCTGTCGCCTCTCCGTTTTACCCATTTTTATTATTGCTACCATCGCTCTTTATTGTGGGACTGTGTCCTGCTGGAATCAAAATCCATTCATGGAGGCTTCTTTCTTTGTGTGCTGTCGCTCGTGTGTAGCCTTGGCCATTTATGATGGTGCTGGTGAGGTCAAAGGAATTTCTGTGGTCTGGAGTGCGACGCGTCCTTGTCGACGGACGTCGGGAGCTTCTCGCTCCGCTCGAGTCTTCTGCGCGCGCCTTGGTATCGAGCTTCTTGAAAACGCGCGCCTTCTTTAGCTCACTCGCCTCGTACTTGAAATATGTGTTCCCACGCGAACAGACTCGAGAACTTTTGCGAAAAAGAGAGGAAAGGGGCGAAGTCCAAGCTGTGGGGAGCACGCTGCCGAGAATGAGCCGGGCTGCATCCGATCCCGAGTAAGCACGAATCCGGGTCCGTGACGAGGACGGGGTCACGAGGGGCGACAACGTGCACTGCTGGGCCTCGCTCGTCATCGAGTTTACCGCGATTTGCACCGTCGACCCCGCTCGCCCCCACACGGCAACCCCGCACACGCTGCACGCAGCGCCGCAAAGCGAGCCCCCAGGACACGGACTGGATATTACATATTGGAATAGCATCCCTCCCCTGAGATCCCCATCTCACGCCCGTTTCTCTCTCTTTTGTTTCGGAGCTGGCGGCCATACACAGCCAGCGATTATTGCGCGCAACCAGCGAGCACGCAAGCACGCAAGCACGCACGCAAGGAGGTAGCATACACCTGATCCTGGGTCTCAATGGCGCAGCGTTCGGGCTCGATTTCTGGGCACGGCACGGGGGGAGGAGGTAGTGGTGGTGGAATAGGTGGGGTTGGGGGTGCGGGTGCGGGGAGCGGTGTCGTCCCAAGCGGTCCCGGCAGCACTACTACGAGCGGCGGTCTTGGCGCGGGCGATCCATCCACCTCGCCGACGCGCACGTACACGTCCCGTCTCGTGGACGTTCTCAATCCGTACCACCCCGCCTCCGTCGCTCTCAACCCCTCTCGCGTGTTCGCGCCCGGTGGGGGCGAGATGGGGCTGGCGCCGAGGCCGATCGGGGGCGGGCTGCATCCCCCTCATCACCATCATCATCAGCACCAGCAACAACTACAGCAGCAACAGCATCATCATCATTCGAGTACTGGGACTTCGGGTGGCAGCGGAGTTGGCGGTAGCGGCGGAAATATTGGCAGTATTGGAGGAGGAGGACCGGGGTCAAGGTCCACCACCACACCCGTCTTGCACCCCCTGTACGGTCTCCAAGCTCAAGCACCCCTGCGCAGACCGCACGCGTCCGCTCATGTGCGAAATTCGACCGTGCCCTCCTCGGCTTCTTCGTCCCCGCTCTCTCGCAGCGGGAGCAGGAGTGGGGGTGTATCGGCGGGAGGAATGGGAGGAGCAGGAGGGGGCGGGGGTGGGGGGAGGCCGGCGATCACGTTCCAGCCGCGCATCGTGCGTGGGACGCTACCCACGGTTCGCGAGCGGCTCATGACAGGGGCTCCGCTGTCGCTTCCTGCTGGCGCAGGTTCTGGGACAGGAACCGGAGCTGGCGCGGGTGGGGGAAATGGGGGAGCAGGAGCAGGAGCAGGCGGGGGCGGAAATGGAGGCGGGGGAGGAGGGAGCTCGGGTGGTACGCGCACACACCGCGGGAGCAGCAACATGACCCACATCGCCGCGTCTACGCGCCTCGCGAGCCCGCTGCGCAATGCGGCCCCGCCTACCCAGCACCAGCAGCCGCACCCCATCGTGCAGTCTACCCCGTTCCCCCGTCCGTCGTATCTCGATCATTCTGCGCTGAGGGATTATATATACACTACGCCTCCGCCGCCGCCGAAATCGAATGGCGATGTGGTTAATGGGAATCGAAATGGGGACGGAAGTGGGGTTGGGAGTGGGGCGGTGGGGGTTGGAAGGAGAGTGGAGGCGCTGAGGACGAGACACTCGTCATTGTCGACGCGCTCGGGGGATAGCGACGAGGAGGAGAACGAGAGTCCCCAGGGAACCCCTGCACCTTCTTCTTCCTCCTCTCCTTCTACGCGCCCGCCACGCCCGTTATCCGAGGAGGTGCTCAAGCTGCCTACGCGGTGGAACGAGCTCGATCGGTTCCCCCCGCTCACTGTTGGAACTGATGGCCGGGAGATTTCGTTTTTGGGTGAGTCACGCTAGGGTAACTCGCCGTGGATTGTAAGAAGGTTAACGCAGCGGACTGATTTGCGTGTGTAGGGAATGTCACGCCGGGGGAGAGGGAGGCCGCTGCTGTGCGTGCCGATAATCCCATTCCACCCGCCTGCGGTATATACTATTATGAAGTCGAGATCTTGAATAAAGGCGTCAAAGGGTGGGTGCCTCGCATTTTTTTTTTGCTGTTTTTTTTTTTGATGCTGACAGCTGGTCCTTACTTCAAGGCATATTGGAATAGGGTGAGTAATGGACAGCTTAGCGTGATAGTCAGAGTGGTATAATGACCGCCATTTTATAATAGATTTGGCACGAAAGGCGTGCAGCTAAACCGACTACCAGGATGGGAACACGATTCGTGGGGGTATCACGGCGACGACGGCCACTCATTCCCTCAAATTTCCCTCGATGCTCCGCCGTACGGCCCCAGATTCTCAAGTTTGTCGTCTCCCTGCTTGGTTTTTTAAGACTTGGTGCTGACTCTCGTACTAGCTGGGGATATTATCGGGTGTGGTATCGATTTCACGAAGAGGCGTGCGTTCTACACCAAAAACGGCGCCTTCCTCGGTCAGTCGCACATCCCATCCATTATACAGTATTCATATTTTCTGACATCTCAAATTGTTGATTCTACCGTTCATATAGGGCTCGTATTTGACAACCTCCCGAAGGATCTCTATCCGCTCGTGGGCTTACGCACGCCGCAAGAAAGCGTCCGCGTCAACTTTGGACAACAGCCTTTCAAATTTGATATCGATGCGCACGTGCAGCAGGTACGGGACAGTATGTGGGCGAAGATCCAGACGACGAGGGTGAGCTGGCACAGAGATGAAGAATCTCGTATCCGAATCGTACAGGCGAAGGAGGGACCTCAAGGGCCCAGCACTAGCACTAGCGCCAGTGCCAATGCCGCCCTTGCCTCATCGAGCAGCTCCAGGAGGAAATCTCTCACTATATCAGGTGCAATCTCGGCATCCACGAGCACCAATTCCAATATCAACGCGGAGGCAGGCCCGAGCGGCGCGGGGCCATCATCATTAGCCAAGGCGGGAGGAGACATGTCCACGCCTCTCAAGGAGCTGGTCCTGGATTATCTCATCCACCATGGATATGCGCGGACGGCGAGGGCGTTTAGGAAGCAGAGCGAGCGGGGCGCGGAGCACGGGATGGCCGGTGTACTTTCCGCTTCCGTTTCGAGGTCGAGCTTGGCGCGGCCCGGTGGACGGAGTGCGAGCATGCGCGCGCTTGAGTCTGGCGACTCGATGGACATGGACGACGCGGACCGCAGACTGCGCGAATACCCCACCGACACCCACCCCACCCCATACGACGAACCGGACATGAGCCCGGAAGAACAAGACACGCGCTCGCGCCAAAAGATCATCGAGGCGATATTGGCGGGGGACATTGACTCCGCGCTAGCGGACACGAAGCGGGAGTTCCCCGCGGTGTTGGACGCGCAGAAGGGGCTCATGCATTTCAAGCTCAAGTGCCGGGCGTTTGTGGAGCTGCTGCTGGGGGCGGCGGCGGCGTTGAAGAAGGTCAAGCTGGAGGCGGCCATGGCAGCGGCAGCGGCGCCCAACACCCGGTCTGTGCGGACTCTTTCGACCGACTCGACTGTTAGGAGCGATGCAGGCGGAGAGGGCCCAGCCGACGCAAACACAGATGGAGACGCGGATGTGGACGACATGGACGTCGACATGACCGACGACACGTTCGACTCACCGCAGCACACCCCACCTCCTGCCCTGCCGCCGATCGACCTCAAACAGAAGAAGAAAGAAGTGTTCAACGATGCAAGCGGGGGCGCCGCGGATGGGGAAGCCGCGCCACCGCCCTCCTCCTCCAAGTCCGCCGCCCAGCACGCGCAGGTGGTGCTCGGGAGGGCGGTGGCGTACGGGCAGACGGTGCACGCCGAGTACGTGCGTGACACACGGCCCACGGTGCAGAGCGTGTTCAAGCGCACGTTTAGTCTCCTCGCGTATGAGGATCCGCTGGGGAGCGCGCCGCCCGAGATCGTCAGGTTTGCGGGGCAGAGCGCGAGAGTCGAGCTTGCGGATGAGCTCAATCGGGCTATCTTGGGTACGCTCTTCTTACTTTGCCAAGTCCATCTCGATCGCTGTATTGATTGGTGGTTCCTTGTAGAATCGCAAGAACGGGCGACAAAATCTACACTGGAATCGGTGTACCGCCAAGCTATGGGCTCCGTGATCGAACTAGGCCTCGTTGGCGTAGGGGCCGCTGCATACGCCGATGCAGACAAAGAGTTCTTGCAAGCGGACTTTTGATCTTTCACTCTCCCCCGAATCCGCGTTACGATATCTCCAGACGGATCTTTCCCAGATGTTGCTTATTCCCCCCACCTCACTTCTCTCTAATCTGGTTTCTCTCCTATTTCTGTGACATTTATAGTGCTACTTTCTGTCGAGGTTGGTTCTTGTACCTCCTTGCGTGAGTGATACTGTTGTAAAACGTATAACAATTCTATGAATACATATACAAAAGAACGACTGCGATGATTGGAAAGGGAGCAAGCGACGCGCAGATATATATAAAATGAGAGATGTGGAGGGAGTGGTGAGAGGCATGGGGCATTACGAATATTGGACATGATACGATGCAGATGGGTTTATTCCTGCTCAAGCTATGATCTAGGCGGCGACGTTGAAAGATTCCCCGCAGCCGCACGCATCTACAATGTTTGGATTCTTAAATATAAACTTGGAGCTGGGGCGGATAGCGCGCGCATAAGTAAACAACTGGGGCAAAATAAGAAGAGGTGCTGACCTGAGGCGATCCTCCTGCCAATGCATCTCACTTCCGATGATCGAAAAGAGGGCCTTGCTATCGATAAGAACCTTGACCCCGTCCTGCGTCACCACCTCGTCGAATTTCCCCGGTTTCTCCACGTACTCGAGGTGATACGCCATACCCGCGCACCCTTTATTCCGTACCCCAATCCGAATAAGTTGGGGTGTCGGACCCGAGACAAGCTGGCGAAGCCGTTGGACCGCACTCGGTGTCTAGTTTAAGAGACAAATTTTTATGGAAGAATAAATCGTCAGATATCGAGAAGATCCAGCGACTGTGAAAAGAGACTTGCAAGGTTCAATGCTGCCTTTGTCGCACGCAGCTGCGGCCGTTTCTTTTCCGGCCGTGCGGGCGATGGTTTGGGCCCCGCGCCCTCGAGAGATGCCAGCTGACTTGGTGGTTCGGGTGCTACTGTCGATGAAAGTGGCGGCTGTTGTGTAGATGTCGGTAGTGGGTGGAGCGAGTGGATGGATGCGTATGCCCGCAGCGAAGATGTGTGCAGCCGTGGGAGATGGTGATAAGCCGATGCAGCGCGTTGGCGGAGGGGACCGAAGGCGAGGGAGTTCATCGTCGAGAGCGGCGGGGGTAGGAGATGGTGGAGTGCAAGCTGTTACGCGCTCAGCGCTGAGCCTGTGACCCGAGCTGACATACCACTTCTGGCACACTAATCCCGCCCTTCCCATTGGCTGAGAGCCGTTTCGCTGACTCAGCCCCTCGCGTGCGTCTGACTCGACGCCAGGCCAGGTCACGCCCGAGGGCACTTGGCAAGTGCAGCAGACGTTGAGCAAATGCGAAGAGTTCTCATCAATTTGAAGCAGTCCAATGTCACCATACAAGGCTCTCGCATTTGACAGTAATATTTGTGGGCAAAGGATATATGGCATTGTACATATATACATATAGAAAATAAGATGGAAAACAGGAGAGGAAGATGGTCGACGCGGTTGCGCGCCGGCCGCGAGCACATGTAGGGGGAGAAAAACTCATCGTCAGCGCCGTTGCGAGAGACGAAAAAGAGAAAAGGAAAAGACTTACAGCGGATGCGGTCCCCTGCTGAGCGTCCGCGCTCAGCAGGGCACACAACAAAAGGAGCCTGTCACCAACGCCAACCCCTGCGACACGCGGACGCTTCAACCCTCATGGGCTACAATCCACATCCACCCGCCGGCCCCCTTGGCCCAGTGGACTCGTGAACCACATGGCACATCATGTCAAAGGGCGAGCCTCGCGGCGCGATCAAAACGTACACACGGCTCGCGCTGCGAAACCGCGGGGGGGATAAGGCAAGGGTAAAAGGGGGCGCGCACAGCGTACTCAATGCCAGAACCATCCTCTGCGACTCGCGGACGCTCGACTCTCATGGGCCACAATTCGCATCCAATCGCCGGCCCTCTTGGCCCAATGGACTCGCGGACCGCATTACCAAGTACATGCCCGGCGGCGAACCGCAAACCGGCCAGCGCGAGCGCAAGAAAAGATACACACGGCTCACGAGGAGACCGCGGGAGGTGTTCAAGGTAGAGGCAAGGAGGAGACCGACCACATCCCCTGCGACGCGCGGACGCTCAGCCTTCGTGGGCGATAGTCCACATCCAACCGCCAGCCCGCTTGGCCCGATGGACTCGTGGAGGATTACCGTGCACGCCAGCCGGGTTAAAGGAAGCTGAGCCACGCGCGCGCAAGACAAGATACACACGGCTCGCAGGGCGCTGAGACCGCGGGGGGAACAGAGTGGTGGTGGTGGAGAGCAAAAGCCGGTGGCGAGAAAAACGGGCCCTTAAGGCCTGCTTCCGCGCTGACTCAGCTCCCTCCCTGGCACGTGACCTTACTCAACGCCGGCTCCCAAGTTCACGCATCGCGCGACTCGCGCCCACCGCTGGCCTTGAATTTCGACCCGATATGAGGCCTACGGTATCGGCACTATCTGCCACCACAGCTACGCGCCCAATCCGAAAGCTCGCTAACGCTACCCCAGTACATATCGTATCTGCACGAGCACTCAAAGAAGGCGCCCACTGAAGGTAGATATTACCGTGATTTTCACGGTTTTTTCACCGCTTCACCATTTGCGCCACCACCCAAACCGCTTGCTGACAGTGAAACCAGAACTCACGTAGGGCGCGTGTTTTGCCGTGACCGTCCGGCATGGTTATGAGGGAAGAAACGGTGGCTATTTACATCAACCTTCACCCGAACAACCCATTACAGACGGTTACACGGGATGGTGAAAAACACGTTCAGAGCTTTTCTCAGAGGCCCCGACCTACTACTAACTCGCGCGCGAATTTAAATTTATTCCCAAAGCTAAAGCATATGTCGTACCAGGACGTGTGGAGGGACATGTCTGCGTCCGAGTTTGCCATGTTCAAGCAGTACTTGCGTTCAGAGAACGGTACGTTTTTACCTTGCTTCCACTATGCGAGTATTATGTGTCGCTGAGCTCCGTCGCCATGATCAGATGGGCCGCAAGTGGTGAACATAGGACGATCCGCGCCTCTGATCTGCTTGCGAGGTACGATGGTTGGGGATATACGGCCGACGGGGTATCTGAATATTGAAATCGTCCCGGTGATAGCCTCGTGACAAAAATTAGGTGGGACGCGCCAAAAGGTTACAAATGTCAAGTAGGTTAGACAATAAGAAGGGGAGGACGCGGGTAGAATAAGCTAGGATGGCGTGTGGACGTGGATCGAGGAAAGGTGTTGAATAAAAAATGCTGAATGTGAGTGGGAAACAAATACAGTGCGAGGGTTGTGGTACATGCAGCTAAGTGTGGGGTGTGAGAAATTTACAAGCAAGGTGTGGCAAAGGCGAGTTGAAGGATAAAGCGACACCAAGAATCTCAAGAATAGGCGGTGCGAGCGATTGGAGTCTGAGGATTGGCCCAAAGCGAAGACAGCCCTCGGCCGAGGTAGGCTCACCCCGCGCGGTGCATGTCCATGCGTGTCAGCAGGGCTCTGCTGGAAGAAATTGACGAAGAAATGGCAGGGCCGATGACGTGCATCGAGCTTGGCGCGGATGCGGTGGGTGAGGTCGCACTGAGGAGGACGGTGTGCGAGCCGAGCGAAAAAGATGTCGCCGGGAAAGAAGGATCGGGAAACCCTCTCTGCGCGCGAATGATCGCAAAGCGAAAAAGCAGCTTCTCCCTTGCCCTCCTGCTCTGTATACATCGCGCTCGCAGATCCTCGTCGGTGAACATGATCATGTTCGTCCAGTGGACACCCTCCAAGTGAGTGGCGCAGCTCTCGAGTCCAATGTGCGGCAAGGCGAGCCATTGGGGGATGCTTGCAAGCAAGGTGTCATCATCGCACATGTTGTGATCGCCCATGATATACCCACGGTGGCGTTTGACGGCAGGAAGTGGGAGCTGAGAACGGGGTACCGAACGATTCCTGCGCGCGGGCGCCGTGGCACGGGAAGGGTTGCTGATGGATCGTGGTGCGCAACCACTAGAGTCTGCGGCTTGAGCAGAGGCGGGTACTACTACGCGGTCGTCAACTTTGACGGGGCTGCTGACGAGACTATGCCTGCGGTGGCGCTTGGTCCTAGGAGCCGGGGACGGAGAACGGGGGCGGCTTTTTGCGGCGGATTGAGAAGGTTTGGGGAAGGTTTGGGGAAAGCAAGGTTCGCATCGTCCGCGGGGCAGGAACGGAATGGAGGGGAGTGCACGTGACTAGGACCCGGTGATTGAGTTGAGGATGCGAGCGTGAGCTCCATAAGCTCCAGCGCTGTGGGACGGAAGGGCTTGGAGTGGGTACGGTCCTCGAATTCAGTGTAATTGACAGGGAGTTGTGAGCAGGCGGAGTATGCAGGGGACGAAGGTATGAGCGCGGGAGGGATGGATCGGGATGGCTTGATCTGTCTGGTGGGTCCAGCGTCGACATTGCGGGAGGTAGCGAACGCGATGGCCTCCTTGATGAACCGTATTGCCTCGCAGTCAACTTCGAGCTCGGTCTCGATCTGTCTCGCGGGTCCAGCTTTGACACCGCGGGAGATAGCGAACGCGATCGCCTCCTCAATAAACCTTGTTGCCTCGCATTCTTCTGAATCGACCTCGCGAGCGTCGTTCTCTTCAACTTTGATGGCCATCTCATGGCCGCTCCACTCGCCCGAATATGGAGAAACTGGATTACACATTTTACGATCAAGAAATTGAGGGAAGGGCGGAGAGTTCTGAGTACAAATCGATGGCTGGGAGAAATGTGAAATGTTGACGGATGATGCGGACGATGTTGAGAGCTACGGGCGGCCGGCGCGCGAGGGGATGCTCCGCAAGACAGCGCAAGATGGAGGTTGAGAGAAGGAGGGAGAACACGGCTGGAGGGCAACAAAAATCGTAGTTTGTTTGTGTCAGTTTTGACAGGACGCGGCGGGTCACGTGATGTTGGTTTTCCACGGAAGCAGCCGCGCAAGGCTAAAGGATCTATTTTTGCCACCAGCCTCTCTTCCTCTCCACCACCACCTCAAGCTCCCCCCGCGGTCTCTTCGCGAGCCGTGTGTATCTTTTCGTGCGTGCGCGTGGCTCGGCTTACGTTTATCCGTCTGGCATGTACTTGGCAATACTGTCCGTGAGTCCATCGGGCCATGAGGGCTGGCGGTTGGATGCGGGTGGTCGCCCATGGAAGTCGAGTGTCCGCGCGCTGCAGGGGACGGTGGCCGGTGCTGGGTGTCTCACACTTTCCCTACTCTCACCTTGAGTCTCCCCGCGGTTTCGTCTCAGAGCCGTGTGTATCTTGCTTGCCCACGCGTGGCTCAGTTTACGTTTATCCGTCTGGCATGTACTTGGCAATACTGTTCACGAGTCCATCGGGCCATGAGGGCTGGCGGTTGGATGTGGATGGTCGCCCATGGAAGCTGAGCGTCCGCGTGGCGCAGGAGACTGGTAACTGGGTATCTCACCCTCTCGATGTCCTGTTATGCGCGGCACATCACACTACCTGCCGCGCACAGCAGGAGACTGTGTTTTGCGTGAGTCGCTTTTCATATCCTTCACCCCCCTGAGTATTGGCAGTTAACTTTCTCCCCTCGCGTGCGCACCGCGGCCGACGCCGACTCCGTGTCGGGCTCAGCCCTCCACACTCGACCATTTCCTTCTCTTTGACGCGCTGTACATATACACACTCTGCCACAATAATACATTGATGTGAACGTGTTCTTTCTCGATGCTAGCGACCTGCCTCATGTGCTGAGCGTTGAAACACTCGGTCGTACTCACTCTGAACTCACTCTTAATTATTTCTCGGACTAAGTGCCTTATCCAGCTCGGTATAGGTACTGCGCGCCACGATGAACACAAGACGTTTAGATCCTAGCACTTTGTACTTAATATTATCGCGCTAGCCTACACACAGTGTGCGCACACATGCGGCACCTACCGATCGGCGTCATCTCGTCCCGTGCATCCCCAACCGTCTCTGAATATAAGCAGAGCAGACGCCCACCCTCAATAAACCATTAAGTTCTCTGGGTTGATAACATCAATCATGAGTGAAGGTCCCCTTTCCTGCACAGTGACTTTGTAGGGCATTTTCGAGGGGCCCGAGTAAGTAGCGCGGGGCTCGGGTGGCATCTGTTGGTGGCGAGAAACTGCCATCACTTCTGCGCGGAGACGCCCGCCCCTATGGTGATTCTTTATCATCGCATTTCATACAGCTTATGCACCCTACATCCCCCATGGCATGAAACCCAGGAGAAGCTTCTCGTAGATTATCTTGCTCGACACCTGTACTAGCGTGAGGAGGACCGGGTCGCTGAATATCATAGGACATTTCCAGCGCACTCCTTCAATGTCGAGACCCGAGCCTGGGAAACAAGCGTGTAGTATGCGAGGCGGTAGTGCCTGCAGCCAACTGGATGATGTGAAGACGGTAAAAAAAACTGAGGGTTACAAAAATGGGCGGAGATGGTGGAGCAGAGCCGAGCGAAGAGCCAGAGCGAAGACAGTAAAATCGATCCTATGCTCACGCCGCGCGACGGTATCCAGATTACATGTATCTGCACACGAAGGAAGGGCTCTCAGGCACCGGCCAGAAAGAATCGGCATGGCAAGATCGAAGGTGTGCATCGAGCCTGTGTGGATGCGCTGTAAGAGGGCGCAAATGTGCGAACAGAGCGAGAGAGATGTCGTCGAGGGGAAGATTTGGGAAACCCTCCCGGTGCGCAAATCTCAGCCATATGAAAAAGCAGCTCGCCTTTCGTCCTCTCTCTATATTCCGTGCATCTGTCGGTGACTGTGATCATGTTTTTTCCAGTTAACACCCTCCAAGTGAGCAGCCAAGTTCTCGCGACTGCTGTGCGAAGGGGCGACCCCTTAAGAGATATCATCGGCTAAACTGTCGTCTTCGCACAGGTGGTAGTCGCGCGCGTAGGTTGGGGGGGATGCCCCTGGTGACATTTGACGTCAGAAAGCTGGGACGAAGGGCGGCCAGAATATATAATTCAAGAGGACAAGGCGGATGAAAATCTGTTTTAAGTGGATTTGTAGTCGCGATCGTGTCCGCGGTGGTGCTTGGCTCCGAGCGAGAAGAAAGCGGTTTTTCTCAGCGGCGCAGGAGGGCTTGGGGTCGGTGGGGCTCGCAATTGCACGGCGTAGGCATAACATGGCGAGGGTCACTTGCAGCTGAGACTCAAATGGAGGACGCACTCCCGCCTGCGAAGGCATAATCACCTACGCACCACCTTCATCGCCCAGACAGACACCAGCGACAACATCGTGTGAAGAGAACTAGACGATGGTGAAAAAAGAGTGCATGCGTCGATAACAAGAGTCGCGAGGACGTCCCCCCGCTCCAGTCGCTGAGACTTCGTTATCGTGCGTCGCCCCGGGTGGTCGTGGAGGGTTGGGCTGAAAGCGTCCTGGCACCACCCTCCTTTATAGTACACGGAAAGCTTACTTGGAGCAGATAGGATGTGAGGATACGCGGGAACAGTAAGCTGTGATGTCTTGGGATCGATCTGTCTCGGGGATTCGGCGTAGCCATGGCAAATGTGGTGAACTCGATTTTGATATAGCCCTTGCCGCCTCGCATTTAGCCATCCTGGGCAATTGCAATGGTCAACATTGCGGCGCGGTGCTGCTGGGATAATCTTGGATAGTGTAGGATGTTAGTAGCGCCAGCCGCTAATCAGAGTGTGCAGCAGCACAGGTACTCACCTTCGCCTCATACATCGCTGGTACCTCTTCTACATCACTGCACGCACCCTCGTCTCTCTCAACCACCCGCCGAACGCGCCGCGGATGACTGAAGTGCCCTATGCAGCGCAGCGCAAAATCATCGGGAGCCCGTTCAAGAGCAAATACCAGACACATCCCTCTCTGATCTTTGTCAAAGCGTCCTCAGCCCCTTTCTCGCATGATGCTCCCCGGCGACGAGTCTAACATGGAACAGGGCACTGATGACTAAAAGGCCTTCATGAGTACCTATGCGTCGCTTTTTGGCGGGCAGTGCCTAGACATGTTCGGACGTCGCAATGGATGTAGGGCTTGAAGGAGAGAAAGAAGGTGTATGATTTGGAAATGGGATGGACGATTTCAGGACGACACAAGCTTGATTTAAGGTGCGAACATCGTTTGCGCGAAGCGGGTGGTACGCTTGAGGCGGACCCATTCGATTGGTGAAGATATTGAAACCCAGAGCTGTCGCCTCCGTCACCTTCCCTGCAGCCGCGGTATCTGCAATTTTGTCGTCCGTGACGGGCTCCCCCCGAGGAGCTGTAATTTGCGCTAGTTGGTGTGCAGGTACTGCTTTGGTCCGCCGAGCTTGCTATGCAGAGGGCCGAGCTGCCATCGATAGGCAGGTCCATTTATGAGAGGACGAGCGGAACGGATTCCTGGGTTTTGCCGCCCGAAGATACTGGTGGAATCGTCTAATAGCGCGAAGAATACCATCAGCGAAGCACCTGTCTTTTCAAGGACAGCCTTGAGGAGGGCCAGTTAAATACAGACTGGGGGGAGGACTGAGAAAGGGCGAGGGGTGAGAGACGCTACAAAAATAAGTGCAAATAGTTTGTTTGGCTGGCTCGCAAATGCCATACGTGGGCCTGGGGCTCGAGGCTTCGACAATGTAACGTGATCGCAGTTGGCATGAGGGTACACTTCCGGGAAAAGCAGAGCCAGGGAACATGTACCAGCGAGGTGAAGTCTGAGGCACGTTCACGCCGCGCGACGCATGTCCCAAACTGGATGTACCCACGGACCACCTGCGACAGAAGGAATTTGCTACAAGAGTATCAGCGAAGGCGTATTGAGGCGGGTGGTGTGCGTTGAAATGGGGGGGGGGGGGGGTGCATTAGAAAGTGTAGCACGCGAACGAAAGAATAGGGGCGCTACTGAAGGGGCAAGATCGAGAGGCCGCGCTGTGGGCAGATTACAGCGAACCGGCGAAGGAGCCTCTCCCTCGCCCTTCTGCTCTTGATACCCTGCGCACGCAGGCCTTCGTCGTCAAACATGACCATCTTGGTCCAGTATACGTACTTGAAGTAAATAGCACAGCTCAACAGATTTATGTGAGGCTTGGAGAGCCACCGAGGGATGTCTTCGAGCACATGGTCCTCCTCGCAGAGGTCTTCGCCGTACACAGACTTGGGGCTTGCAAGCCCCCGCAGTGACGCTTGGTGCTATGGTCCGAGGAGGCAGAACACGCTGGGAACCGAAGCCTGCGCTTGGATTTCGTGGAGGAAAGAGGGTGCAACGTGCGTATGAGGCTTGCTACAGCGGTTCTGAGTCGAGAGGACGTAAGAGCACACAGCAGCACGGTGGGCTGGGAGGGTTTAGTGCATGTAGACTTGGCAAGCTTCGCAGGACCGGGATTGGATATTGAGCGACGTGCGCGACCGGCGTCTGCTGGCTGAACGAAGGGGTGTGTGCAGATTCCACGAGCACCAACGCCGTAGGTCGAGAGGGCTTGGTGCGCATGTGGTGCACGGCCAGTTAGGGGATTGTGAGCAGTCGGAGCGTGCTAGGGGACGAAGACGTGCGCGCGAGAGAGATGGGCTGGGGTTGGGAAGGCTTGATCAGTCTCGCAGGGCTAGCGTAGCATCACAGAAGATAGCGAACGCGATGGAGTAGCTGTTACGCGTTAAGCCAGTGACCACTTCTGGCATACGCGCCAAAAGCGGTCCGAGTCACCAAGGAATCAAGCAGCAAGGCCCCGAGCCAACAGGGAGTTCCAGCCCAGAAAAATCGCAGGATCGCGAAGAACTCGCAAGTGGCTCGAGAGTGACTCCCGGCGAATTCAGAGCCTCGGCAGGCCACCAACACGCCCCGACGCCTCTTGAGAGCCCTGGATATAGGGCACATGGTGGGCGATTATTTGGCTATTGAAAAAAACGACTCGCTACGGAATGCACGCACCAGAAAATCGCAATCAGAATCGCGGGTGAGTGTCCAAGGAATATTTTTTGACTCTCTTGTTAGTTTTGCATTGATGGTTCGGACCGTTTTTGGCGTGTACCAATCCCGCCCTCTCATTGGCCGAGAGCCGCTTCGCGTTGACTCAGCCCACTCGCACGCATCTGAGTACTCAACGTTCAACGCCGGGCCAGGTCATGTGCGTGGAGCGCGGTGAGTGCACTGATGGAGGTCCTTAGAACTTGAAGCAGTCATCATACGAGGCTTTCCATTCATAAGTAATATTCGTATGTGGCGTAAGGGTACACGGCGTCGTATATATGTACATATGAAAATCGAGAAGGGACGCTGAAGAGGAGAGAAAGATGGCCGGCGCGGTCGCGCGCCGGCCGCGACTACATGTAGGGGGAGAAAAATTCGTCGTTAGCTTCGTCGCGAGACAAAAAGAAAAGGGAAGGAAAGAACACTTACAACCAACGTACTCCCCTGCTGAGCGCGGACGCTCAGCAGGGCAGACAAGAAAAGGAGCCCGTCACAGACGCCAACCCCTGCGACACGCGGACGTTACAGCCCTCATGGGCTACAATCCACATCCACCCGCCGGCCCCCTTGGCCCAGTGAACTCGTGAACCACATGGCACATCATGTCAAAGGGCGAGCCTCGCGGCGCGATCAAACGTACGCACGGCTCGCGCTGCGAAACCGCGGGGGGAATAAGGCAAAAGGGTAAAAGGGGGCGCGCACAGCGCACTCGATGCCAGAACCATCCTCTGCGACTCGCGGACGCTCGACTCTCATGGGCCACAATCCGCATCCAATCGCCGGCCCTCTTGGCCCAATGGACTCGCGGACCGCATTACCAGATACATGCCCGGCGGCGAACCGCAAACCGGCCAGCGCGAGTGCAAGAAAAGATACACACGGCTCACGAGGAGACCGCGGGAGGTGTGCAAGGTAGAGGCAGGGAGCAGGAGACCAGCCACATCCCCTGCGACGCGCGGACGCTCAGCCTTCGTGGGCGATAGTCCACATCCAACCGCCAGCCCGCTTGGCCCGATGGACTCGTGGAGGATTACCGTACACGCCAGCCGGGTTAAGGGAAGCTGAGCCACGCGCGCGCAAGACAAGATACACACGGCTCGCAGGGCGCTGAGACCGCGGGGGGAACAGAGTGGTGGTGGTGGAGAGCAAAAGCTGGTGGCGAAAAAACGGGCCCTTAAGGCCTGCTTCCGCGCTGACTCAGCTCCCTCCCTGGCACGTGACTTTACTCAACACCAGCTCCCAAGTTCACGCGTCGCGCGGCTCGCGTCCACTAGTACTGTAGTATGTACTCACTTTCGTAAGGTGCACCCCTAAGGCCTAATACCTCCATCATAAGTATCGCTACATACGCCCTTGTCATTTGGCCGCCCCCACACACACCATGATTGTGCACGGTACCGTATGCCTCGCTGCCTCACATCAAGGCCGTGCGTGCGTCGATTGCTTGCGTGTCGTCCAGGGGGCGCAAGGTTGCGCTCTCGGCGGGGCCGAGTCTTCGGGCGCGAATGTCGACTCGGGGATTCAACTCACTCTTCGATCATTTCCTCGAACGATCTCGCTCCGCGCCGTTCGAGTTTAGATCAGCTCGTCAATGGGGCTGTGACGACGTAACGGGATCGTAGTCGCGCGCTCAGTCAATAGATACGCATGAGAACACATGGCTGGGTGCAAGAATAGACGGAAGACGCGATCAGCGAGGTGAAAATGACGGCATCCACAGCCAGGCAGAGCGCGTACGGGACTGAAAATATGACTATTCGCCGAAGATACAAGAGCTGGGAGACGCAGCACGCGGCGGTCGAGTAGGCAGTGCGAAAGAACAAGGGAGCGAAGAAACAACGATCAGAGAGGAAGGCGCTAGCACTTATAGACTGGAGCCCTGGGGACGGAGAGACGGAGAAGACCGCACACCTCGCGGTGCCGCCGTGCGCGCGAAGAAGTGCATTAGGGACGTCAGGAATCACAACCTCCCAGCCAATGCGAGCACTTTCCGCGACGTTCCATGCACCTTTCTAAGAAGGACGATCAGTGTGCGACGCGCGCATCGTTTGATTGCAGAAGTCAAGATGAAACATGCGCAATTATGTCTTCAATAGTACAAAGCTCCCACGGAGTACGGCCGTGCCAAGCTCAAGTGCAACCACGCATGTGTGACATCGGCAATGCCAGCACGCAAAGAAATCTCGAATGAGGAGCATAAGCTAGCGTAAATAAGATGGTGGTGACGCCGAGAGAATATATCGGTAGAGTGAGAACGGGGCGGGGAACAGAGAGTTTAGACAGGGGTTGTGAAGCAGATACAGTATACTAGCAGAGGTCGTACGCGCGACCAAGTGTAGGGATGTTGAGGTGATACAGTGCTCGAGAAAGGTTTGGGTATGACAAGTGACGAGTGCAGGAATGGATAAGATTATATGGGGAGGTGGGTGGAGCTTGAAGTCGTCAATGTATTGCCGAGGTACGCTCACGCCGCGCGAAGAATGTCCAAATCACGTGTGTCTATCCGCGATAGGAGGGCTCTCTCGGGTCGATTCGAAGGCGCGCACAGTAGGTGAGCCGAAGGAAACGAGTGCTGCTGAAGAGGCAGGCCCGGGGAGGCCTTTCTGTGAGCGGATCACGGCGAACCGGTGAAGGAGTTTTTCCCTTGCCCTTCTGCTCTCGATGCCCCGCACACGCAAGTCCTCGTCGCCAAACATAATGATCCCAGTCCAGCGTACGTGCTTGAAATAGATAGCACAGTCCAGGAGATTCATGTGAGGCTCGGAGAACCACCGAGGAATGTCTTCAAGCACATAATCCTCCTCGCAGAGGTCTTCACCGTATACAGGCTTAGTGGCTTGTAAGCCCCCGCAGTGACGCTTGGTGCTACGCTCCGGGGATGCAGAGCACACCAGGGAACGAAACCTGCACTTAGATTCTGTGGAGGGAAGGGAGTGTAACGTGCGGCTGGGGCTTGCTACAGCGAGTCCGAGTCGAGAGGATGCAGGAGCGCACGGCAACACGGTGGACTGAGAGAGCTTGGTATACGTAGGCTTGGCGAGCTTTGCGGGGTCGCAAAGGGGATATTGAGCGACGTGCGTGCGTGACCGGGGTCTGTTGACTGAGCGGAGGGCGAGGTGGGTGCGAATTCCCATCTCCCTGCTCTCTCCTTCCCTCACATACCCCCCACGCGCCGCACGCCCCCTTCCCCCGCCCCCTCCCATCCCCCACACGCTCTTCA
>KL198018.1:216406-226968 GCA_000697705.1 Botryobasidium botryosum FD-172 SS1 | reverse complement strand
CCCCCCCCCCCCGACTGTTCTGTACATATAACTTACTACCTGCCATACAACAAGTATTTTGTTTTGCCGCTGGGGGTTCCGCCGCGCCTAGCGAGAATGGCTTGAATTGGAAATTCTCTGATTGTTTAAGACTCTTACATCGGCATGTAAAGGGCGGCAAGCATGACCCCAGAGGCACCCCTCCAGTCATGACGTGAGGGCCAAGTGGATAACCCGAAACGGATATGGAGTCTTGCCTCATAGAGCCTCGGAAGATCCGCCATATTTCGCATCGAAGTCTGACATTTTGCAAACGGGTGTAGTAGTAACACAACCGAACGCTATATTTTTACGAATATACTCGAAGGCTGGAAAGCAAGTAGTACAGCGGGAACGATTACGATGGTCCGTATCTAGTACCGTCCGTCCGAAGCACTGTCCGGCTGTCCGTCGAGACAATCGAAAACAACCAACAAAAAAATGGACAGATGAACAAGATGATATAACAACATGAACAACATGTTAACAGGGGCATCCGTGAGATGGGAAGGGAGAGGGCCAGCCGCGTGCGGGGCAGGGAAAGCATGTAGTGTTGAAACAAGAAAGGGTGAGATAGTATGAGATGGAAGAAAGCGCTCGTGCGTGTGTTGAATCATCAGGGCATTACGGATGGAAACGGCGCGTGTGAGACAAGAAAATTGATATATCATTCGTTAAAAAAATCAGGCCCAAGACGCCAGGTTGATGTCGGAGAATTAGAATCCCTGGACGGCGCCGAGATCGTTCAAGCTCGTAGGGTAGTTGTTCTGGCCTTGTCGGTTCGCCATGATAACCCCCTCGACATTCGGCATGCCGTGCCCGGCATGCTGACGCTGCATCTGCATCATCAGCTGCTGTTGCTGATGGTGCTGAGGCTGGGGCAGCGCCGAGACGGGGTTGAGCATCGCGTAGGGGTGCTGAGGAATCGGGGGCGGAGGCGGCGCCTGGGTCATCTTCTGCAGCGATTGCAACTACATCCCAGTAGCATCGTCAGAAAGGCGTTTCTCTACGACATAGAAGAAGGGAGCTGACCTCGTAGAACGCAAAGTCCTGGAGGAGTGACGTGCGCGCAGGGTGCGTGAAGAAGATCCGAAGCATCTCGTGCCCCGCATCTGGAAGGAGTTCTTGGGTATCTCTAGAGTTTGTCACTGGCTTGCGTTCCTGCGTATTACTATAAACAAATAAGGTTATTATGGTTATGGCGCTTTGAGTTTAGAAGAGAAGGATGCCCACTTCAAGCGGATGTGGCGGAGAGTGGCGTTGGGGACGTCGCGAACGAAGATCCATCGAACCTTGAACACGCCCTTCCATTTATCTTGAGCCCAGACTGTGCTACTGCGCGTGTAGTCCACCTTGATAATAATGATAACACAATTGAGCCTAATACGACTTGCGGTGTACGCTATGAAAGCACATACCGGCGTCAACATCTCTGCCATGCCGCAGAAATGCCCACTTGCGTTAACGCTGAAGAACAAGTAGATTGGTCCGCGGCCAGCGCACTCCTTGAAGGCTTTGTCCAGGCGCTTATTACCGGGGTCAGTCGAACTCCAGATCTCGTATTTGAGCGACTTGTGTACGTCGTCTTCGGTGTACGACTTGATAACGAAGTAACGCGCCTGGAAAAGTCACACAGCCGACTGAGAATTTATTAGACGATGGTGACTGGGGTAAAGCTTACAAAAGATGGCTTGATTTCAAAGTTGGCCGGGTTGTATCCTTTGGCAGCGATGAGGGACGGAACGTCGACGGGGCTGCTCAAGAAGCCCGCGTCCTGCGCCTGGACTTGCGCCAAAGCGTTGTTCGTAAAGCCAGGCGCTTGACCCCTCCCTTGTTGCATGAGGGGGTTGTTCATACCGGGAATGTTGATGTTGATCCGTGGACGCTGCTGCTGCTGCTGTTGGCCTCCGAACTGGTTCGACATATCGTTCAGCTGGCTGTTGAACCCTCCCGGGAGGCCCCCGCTACTCATGTTGTCCCCGTAGATATTTTGCCCGCCTTGCCTTTGCTGAGAATACTGCTGGTTGAAGGTCGGCATCGGAGGAACGTCCTCCCGCGCACCCAGGATCTTTTCCTTCTGATTCCATGCCATGCTGCTGACCGTCTTGGGCACTTCTCCGCCGGCGCGAAGTCCAGTGGTCCTCAGCGGGTTGATCATACTTCGGTTCGGATTATTGTGGCTGCCATGCCCGATGGGCGGCACGTACGGGGCAGCACTCGCAGGGCCGGATTTGGCGGCCGATTCGGATAGATCCGTGATAAGCTGCAGCTTCCCGAGCGGGGAGCGAGCGCGCGCGGTACCTGGTGTCGGGAATCCCGGAGAAAGCTGCGCAGATTGTGGTGGCGAAGGAGTGGCCAGGCCGATGCCAGGTGAGCGGGCGAAGCGAGGGGGGGCAGCGCCATTATTGGCATTGTTGTTGCTGTTGTTGTTATTTTGCGCGGGATACTGAGGTGCCAAGTGGTGCTGAGGTTGCGGTTGGGCCAATGGCAGGGGCGGAGGAATGTGGCGAGACTGTTGCTGTGGCTGCTCGATCTGCTGCTGCTGGGACTCAGCAAGATCGAGCGATCCCATGGCGCGCTGAATATTATCGACGGTGTCATCGTCAGAAGGCCCGCGGCGCATACTACTCCACTCCTTGCCGTTCCCGCCCCAAGGACCAGCACTGAGCGGAGGTTCATCTTGGCTCTGCTGCTGCTGGTCATCGCCGGGGGGGCTCGGACTCTGGGGATTTTGTGCGGCTTGGAGACCCGAGCGACCACCGACACGCCTCCCACCTGTGGCAGAACGGGCCAGGCGACTCGCGCCTCCGCTGGCACCATACGTCAAGCTTTGGTGGCGCCTCACGCCAACAGCATTTCCGATTGGCTGTGGAGTAGGCGAGGTCTGGCCAGAAGGAGGCTGGTACATCTGGGACACAGAGGAGTGAGAAGAAGAGCGAGAGTGTTGCTGCTGGTATTGCTGCTGGACAGGCTGGCGATTGACATGTTAATATATGATGTCGTTGGGGTAGAATATCAGAGACGGCGTACCTCATCGGGGTCACCCCCTGTCCACCCGCGCATCTCGGTTTCCCATTCCTCTTCGCCATCTCCACCGTGCTCGGCTTGGATGGCAGACAAGCTGTTCACAGTCCTTGAGGGCGTCATGGTTCCTGATCGAGCTCCTTGTCCACGATTGCCACGAACAGCTTGGAATATTAAAGGTGTCAGAGATATCGGACTCGAAATTTATGAGAGTGGATTACCTCGACTATATTTTGAAGGGAGGGAGCTCTGACGATGGAGGCCCTTATTCTCACCAACCGCACCGCCGCCCCCAACCCACTCTTCTCCCACATACTCATCCTCGAAGGTTTCCTCAGAGATGGGAATGCGATTGGCGGCGCGGGTGGAGCGAGAGGAGGCCGATATAGTATGATGGCGCCTCACGGGATTATTGGTTGGCGAGACTGGATCTTCAGACTGCTGAGACATCGCGGGCTTGCGAGTAAAAAATACGAGTGTTGCTGTGGGTTTTTTGCGGCGGGTGGTGGGTCGGGAGGAAGGAAAGGTAGCAAAAATAAAGCCGAGGCGGTGGGCGCTGCGCAAGGGCGCAAGTGTACTTTTGTTGTCTCGACCCAGAGGCGCTGCACATTCAGTCGCCAACACCAATATCTTCCGCTCGAGCGAGCTCGTAAACTCGTAACATTTACGGGATCCGTACATAACTCTACGCAGCGATTCCACCCAAGATTACCCTCACATCGCTGCCGTTTCGAAAAGATGAGGGCACCTGAGGAACAACGCAGCACCCGTAGTAACTGTAATGCGATTTGATTCCGGTACCTAGCTTTGCCTTTGCCCGAGCTAGTCCAGGGAGCTTGGCCAGCTAACGACTTTGGGGAAATATCTTGCAACGTTTTTCATCTGCGAGCTGCAGCTGCCGGGACAGCTTTCTCCGCGGACACTGTAGGCTCACAAGTTCTCGGATCTCTACCTCGTTCTCGCGCCGTCAGTGATATACTTATTTGGGTGTCGCGAAGGCCACGTTTATTCAGAGCCCCGACACCACTTCAATCTTGCTTATTCTCGTTCACGACGTCAAGCTCTGCGCACACATTAACCAAAATATCTTGCTCTATCTCACGCGACCCGTCGCACCTGAAATGGTGGCCTCTCGCCCGATCACAAACCTTGAGTTCGCTCGCATGATGCGCAAAGCCCGGCCTCCGATGGGGTGGGGCCAGAGAGTAGGTATAGCACGCCCCCGGTTGTTCTCTCATTCAAAACTCCGGCTGAGCATTTTTCTTAGCCATCGCTCTCTCGGGCGGCGCCGACTCGCTCTGCTTGCTCTTCCTCCTCCAGCGTCTAATTCACAACCCCCAATCTGTTTCGACCCTATCGCAATGGACTTCTCTCCTATCGCTGACGATCGACCATCAACTGCAGCCATCTTCCGCGGAAACAGCGACGAAGACAGCCATGGTATCACGCGCGCTGGGGGTGCCAAACCTTGTACATCCTATCGTATGGTCGACCCCCCCTTTTCCACCCCGCCCGCCGCCCGGAGCCCCGTTTGAAGCCGTGGCACGGGCCTCGCGGTATCGTCTAATATTTGACATCATGGAAAAAGAGGGCATAAATACTATCGTGATGGGGCACCACCTCGACGACCAAATAGAAACTGCCTTGATGCGGATGGGGCGGGGGAGCAGTGGGGCCGGGATGGCAGGTATGAGGAGTGTTCGTCGCTGGGGGATGGGCGATGGTGAGGAGGGCGGTTTGGAGTGGTTTGGCAGCGCGGGGATGGCAAGATGGATTGCCCGGCCCTTTCTTTCCATCGGTAAGGTATGTTTACATGTTTCACTCACGTTGGCGTGCAATATTTTTCAACTCCGCGCGCCGATCAAAAAGGATAGAATACTGTGTACATGCGAGGCGCATGATCTTCCTTTTATTGAGGACAAGACAAATTTCCAACCGGAAATAACGTTTCGCAACGCTGTGAGGAGCGTCATCTCCGGCGGTGTGAGCGCTCCTTTTTTTCTGATAGTTTTCTCCGCCCTCGGCTGAGGAAACAAACTCTGTTCTTTGAAAGCACTCTAGACCGCAGGAGGTTTCCGAGACCATCTCAAAGTCAATAGCGAGGATGACCTCCAGTGGGAAGACACTGATTCCCGGTTCAGAGGACCTGGGGCAGCACGAACTCCTTCAGAAATACGCGCTTCGTACACGGGAACTGGCAGACGCGGCCGACGTTGAGAGTAAGTACTCCTCGCCCAGAAAACCCCCACTTTTCTAACGTCAAGTTCGCCCCAGTCACCGACTACTTGAACGCACATACGTACCCCTCACCCCCGTCGACATTTCTCCTTCTTACGTCCCCTTCTGCTGCGCCGCCACCCCCGGATCTGCGAGCCGCCATCGTCTTCCGGATTATGAGGTACGTGTCGCCCCACCCATGGGGTTCGCCGCGTGCGGAGGCAGGCCGCCGAGCGGCCAGCGCCGAACTGATCTCCAAACGGCTATGGGGGTCTCGGAGCGCGGAAAAGCCGTTCAGCGCGGGGAGTGAGGTTCTGTGGACACCGGTGGCGATTAGGCGGGATGGTAGGATGAGGTTCGGAGGGGGTCCAGCGCGAGACGAGGAGAGGGCGGGCTGGCTCGCGTCGAGGGCGCCACCCATGCGCAGGCATCGGTCGGCTGGTGGCAGGGAGGGGGCGGGGCTGGAGAGGGACCTGACTACTCAAGTTCTTTTGGGTGGTGCCGACTTAGAGGTGCTCTTTGACTGTCGGTTCTTCATCTGTGTTCGGTCTCATTCGCTCCCGGACCACGTCAAGGACGCGTTAGCTAACGGCGCCACCATGCACGTCGTGCCAGATGGCAGATGGCTGCTGCCAAAAGTAGTGCTCAGGGGGATGGTAGGCGCGGAAGAGAGGGATATGATCTTGGGTGGCGTGGACGTGGGGCATCCGGAGGCGATGAGTAATACCTCCTGGTTGAAAGTGTCGTACATACGGAGCCTTGATGCGATATGAACAAAAACTGGACACGCCTTTCCTATCTGATCAGAGGTAGAGGAATTAGTGAGCTCCGGGCTGCTGGTGGAGAACTCTCGGGGCGGGGGGTCCGTCGTACCATCACAGGAAAAAGCGGCTAGCAACGGGACATGCCAATGCGCGTGTATTGGATAGTCGCTGCGCTTTTACATCAAAGGGTAAGTAGCCCGCCCACCACAACATCTCAAAGCCCAGTTAACAAACACGTCTATGGTGAAAGCGGGGGTCGAGTTGGCCCGAAGTGTAGGCCGCAATGCTTGGGGAGTGGGCCTCAAAAACGTTGTTGTCAAGAACGGATACGGCCGGGAAGTAGAGGAGAGAAAGACAATAGTTAAATACACGCTTTGGCATGAAGGCGGTGAGCGGGGGTATTTCGCAGTGCTCGTACGCACGAGCTTCAACCTGATACTAATTTGGCGTTACCGCAACACTACTTATAAGGACATGAACCGCCCGACCAACTTTAGAGGACAGCCGCAAGCCCGAAAACTGGAACGAGACTGAGCGAGTACCCAGTAGAAAGAGGTGAGCGCTGTGGACCACTAGAGGAGAGCCATTTGCATCGTCGCAAGCACCACCCCTCCGAGGGAGTTGAGTATCTCAATTCAATCAAAAACGGCCAGGGATGGCAGGCTGCAATCGCGAAGCCAAATATCTAGATTCAAATTGCAATGTGGAGCCCAAAGCCAGAATGCCGTACGATTGCACTTGGAAGATGTCGAGATCTGGCCAGGAACCAGAATCAACAAACGTTAACGATGATGCTGGAAAACCTACCCTAGGAGTTTGAATCCCGCAAAAAGGGAGTGTGTGTGCTAGCCATAACAATATAAATTGAGAGTTACACACACGACGCTACAGAGGATGCGGAAACGTGTCGAGAAAATGGTGCCGCAGAGCTGTCAGTGGCCAGAACGTGCGTAAGTTTGGAGAACGCACAAAGTAAACGGTGCCCCTCGTTCGCAAGCTCCGGGTGCTCATAAAGAAGACGATGCGAGTGGCCTGATCGCGTTCTCGGCGGTGAGACAGAACGCTAACGAGGTTTAGGCGAACTCCGCCCAGCATGCGTTACGCGTGAATTCATCCGGCGGACGCATCAATTCAACAGCAGAGAAGCTGGCAGTGATCGCGGTCACTGTCCGCCTGCCTGATGCTCGATGGGCGCCAAACCACACCTACACCGCCAAATTAGAGGTGCGCGCAGGCAGTGAATCTTGGGGTCGACGTCAACGCAGACGTGAGCACGGCTGTCCCGCGAGGACACCTGCGGCCCCCAGGCCCGACGAAATACCATCGGAAAGGGAGAACCGGAATCGGGGTCGGGACACGACCCGCCTTGACTCTGGACTGGATACTGGCCGAAAAGGGGATCGGAGTAATGTTTGGCCACTGCCGATGTGGTAGAATGCTGTGCGTGCGCCTTTGTTCAACGTTACTCAACGTCGTCTGCATCCGCCATCGTCGAGCGGATTTCAATGCTAGCGTCCCCCTCTCGCCTTTCTTTGGCACTGGGCCCTCGCGTTCGCCGGAGATGCCAGTGTCTCAGTGTGAAAAGAAAGGATTCCATCGTATTCTCGAATCCGTGAAAATAAAAACAATGATCGGATGTCGGCGACAGCGAACTGTGACCTCACCCGCGCCCGGTCGGTCGGCGTAACCAGACACTGCCCGGCTCGTTTTCGAAGCTTTGAAAGCGTGGCCTCACAGGCATCTTTGAAGGCTACGAGGCAGCACCATACTACTTGTATCCTTTGGTGAGGAGCCGCGAGCGACTGGCTTCATCCCCTCATCATTACGTTGATGCCCATCGACGCGACCGCCGGCGGGAGAGCCACTGTCAAAGCGCCTGCGTGGTGACGGCTCGTGTTTGCTAGTTATGTAACGTGTGCCTCCTAAAAACTGATCGATTGTGATGGTCAGTTAAGGCTCGCTTCCGCGCCACTTCGATACGCAGACAATCAATGTCACGTACCCTATAGCCCCGGCTCAAAGCGCTCGGGGGGCAAACAAAACAAACTTGCACTTGACGCCTCGCGATGTCAACTCGACACAATCTTTTTCTCTACTTAAGTCAGGCCTCCGATGGCCTGTTGAGCTCCCCCCACCCATACCTCGCCATACCTTTGCCCAGCGCGCTGCCTAGCTCCACATGGCTCATAATAATCAACCCCCTCCCCGATATCATCATTCCCTTTCGCTGCCTCCGCGGGGCCACCAGCAAGTTCCGCCTGCTCTCGCTGCCCACGGTCAACCAATGGCCCCTTTCGCCGGCTCTTCTCCTCATGATGTGACTGGCTCTCATCCCTCCCAAAATCCACATGTGCCCCCTGCACCGGTACCTCACGCTTCACATCCGACTCCGACCCCCGTTTTCGCTTTCGCACCCAACATGACGCCCGAGCAAACGCCACTTCAAGATTTTCCCTTCAACCCTTCGCTGGCGCCACACAGCGAGAATGGCGCTATGGCCGCGGCGTACCCCCTCCACTCTCAGAGCGCGACCTCTCAACAGTGGAATCCCCAGTACGACGTGGCGCCTTCCCAATCCACCGCACCCCCCGCAACCCGCGCCCCTTCCTCGCGCAAGAAGGGCAAAGGCAAAGCGCTCGCTCAGCCCGACCCGGAGCCCCAGCTGGGGAAGCGAAAGCGCGACGAGGAAAGCGGCGAGGCGCCGGAGGAAGCCAAAGAAGAACCGTCGTGCGCAGAGTGCCCGGTGCTGACAGCCCAGGACGACCTAACCAAATGGAAGTGTCATGTTCGAGTCGCGCATGAGTAGGTTTCGCCTCTTAGTATTGCCTGAGCTCCTATAACTAATGTCGTCTTGCAGCAAATGGCCCTGCACGGTGCCCGACTGTCCCAAAGTTTTTAGCAGCAACAACTACGTCTTAATTCACTTACACGCTCAGTAAGCACGTCCTCAAGGATTGACACCCGGGAAACGCTTAACCTTCTTCCTTATATAGCGACGGGAAAAAGCCCTTTACGTGCACACCCACTAGGAACTGCGGGAACAACGACTGCGAAAGCCAGTTTTCCGACCCATCATCGCTCTTGCGCCACATACGCCAGGTGCGCGGGATGGGTTTCACATGTGAGGTTAAGGACTGCGGGCTTGAGTGGGCATTTTATTTATTTATTCCTCGCGATGATACACTACTTATCCGTGCGCACTCTTTCAGGTTTGGCCGGATCGATTACCTACGGCGCCACATGACCAAAGCCCATCCCGATGAACCGGCCCTCCCTCTACGCAAGAAGCAGAAGAAGCAGTCCATGTCCTGGCCCAAGGCTCAGTCCAAAGGAACTAAGAACAAGGCAGCCGCTAACACCAGCCCCACCCCCACTACGATTCCGGACGCTCCGCTACCTCAATCGTCACACTCTGCGTTTCACCCCCAGACCACCCCGCTGCCAGATACTGCTACCGGCACGAACCCATCTCTTACCTACATCCACGCAGCCGCATCCTCCGCCCTCCCTGATCTCCGCCTCCATCCCGCCAGTTCCCAGACCAGCCACCATGAGCGAGTTCAACCAAGCCGCTTGACATCCGAGTCTCTGCTGACTCAATCCTACTCTACATCGATGGCCGAGTCACTCGAGATGATTCAACATATCGAAACTGCGGATGCATACCGCGCTGCTAACACCCAGGGATATGGTAGATCGACCGATCAACCCAGCTCTGCCGCTTTTAATTACAATCTGTACGGCACTGAGTCGGTTGCCCACTCGGGGTCGGTGACGCCGGACAGCGGCTACCTCCCCAGCCCCGTCGACTCCAACCAAGCAGGATTCGAGCAGGAGCGCCTCATGCTTTCATGCTCTACCATCCCGCCTCCGCCTTCGTTCCGCGATCCAGAATCTTACTCCCCACGCTCTCATCCCGCCCCCCTTTCCAACGCGTCCTACTTGTGGCAGTCGGGCTCGACCACGAGCACCCCTTCGCCGATGACGGAGCGTCTCGAGTACATGCAGCACAATTTCCATTCGTTCGAGCTCGCTGCTCCCAGCGCGCCCGTGTATAACCCTTCGCACATGCGTGGACAATCTCACCCAGGCGACAACACCCAGGTTCGGCATTATGTGCCGGAACTCCGACTCCAGCACCCACAGCCGTCCTTCCTCACCCCACCCCCCGACTATGACGCCTTGCAACGCCCTGGACCCAATGAGGCGTCGGGGTCGCGAGCGGCGCCGAGGTCGAGAGTGAGCCACTTCAATCATGGCCAAGCGTACTATCCTCAAAATTCTCAACGCCCGTATTAAGCGTCGGCGTCTCCTTCTCTGGTCTTTTTTCTTCCTATTTATACCCTGTTATTTCTATCGTGTAAGTATAGCTGTGCATTTCCGCCAGCTGATAGTTAGCCACTCGGCCGTCCTCTCTGTCTGTTGTTCTCCCTACGTCCCCCTTCCCTCCCTGGACTTTACTTTTTTCCTTATCTTCCTTGTCTCCTTCCCCGTTCCTCGCCTTTTCTTACTTCCCTCACCGTCCCCCGTCTCTCTTGC
>KL198018.1:114676-216220 GCA_000697705.1 Botryobasidium botryosum FD-172 SS1 | reverse complement strand
CCCCCCCCCCCCCCCTCATCTTTCCCCTTTGCTCCGCGCTGCGAGTTCCTGCCCCTTTTCCATCTCCGCTGTCTTCCCTCTCCCATCGTCCCAGCCTCTCCCCCCTTCACCTTACCCTCGCTCACCCGCTCACCTGCCGTCGCTCCGTTTCACCCCTTTCCCCCACCATCTGTCCACTTTCTCCCCTGTACCTTTACTAGCGCTCAACCTTCTTAGCCTTTAGCCTCTTCAAAATACACGGTAGCGAGTTCCTTCTAGCACCGTGCGCACAGCTGCGCATTTGCCACTTGTCGACCCACTTGTCGATGAATCAGAACATTCTGCTGAGTCGGCTTGCCTCGCCCCCGCTTGCGTCACAGCTTGATCACATGAGGTGTGCATGAGATCCTTGTTTCTTGAGAGAAGCGGTGTTGAAGAAAAGACGATCCCGATTCGCGACGACAGGCAAAGCGGCAGTGCAAGAGGCTGTATCTTGCGGGTGGTGGCAAACGCGAGTGAGCGACCGCTTCGGGCATGGGATTTCCATACTCCGGTGGATCGCGCTCTTAAGTACTTAAGTTCGCAAGGCGGAGTACACACGAACCAATAGAGTCCCCGTAACACGCTGTGTAGAGCCTCGCTGACATGAGGCTGAAAACGTTGTGTATCCATCCGGTCCTCGAGTCTCGCCAGCGGCGTTCCCGTACCTCGGGGCTGTTCGGGATGCCCTAGACTCGATAGGCGTTAGCGCTGCCGAAATACAGACCGGATTTGCGCTAGGTTGGACTCGAGTATACCCTTCGCGAAATTACACCTGAAGGCTGACTGATCGGCGATGTTGGTGACATATACAGTCACACACAATCGCGACCGCCGCAAGAGGAAATCAGGGTCACGTGCGGAGACGAGTTTCCGACTTTATCATTTAAAGTTTGGGGTTTCCCTTTCTTTTTTGCAGTCGTACGCCCCGATTTCCTCGTTTTTGCACCTTGTTTTTCGAAGAGATTTTGGGGAAAGTCGTCCATTTTTCTCGCCCTGTAGTACGCAAGCTGGGCCTGGTACTTGCGCTCGCAGGCTGCTCGCATCGGCGATGGAGGGCAGCAGGGGATGACATATTGCTCCACATGTTATGACGTGTTGAGGATGCCGCGTCGGGCTGTCAGAGATCCGCGGATAGCATTCGTTTTAGAAGAAGCGTCGGGTGGATCGGCAGAAAGCTTGTTTTGTGGAAACGGTCCAGGCCGCGGATTGGCACCGATCAATCGGCGATTCCCCCGTTTCCCCACATTGCCTACACACGCGTCCTGCCAACTCAACATCGGGCTCTTACCTACCCTCTCCTCCTCCTCCTCCCTCCTCCCCTCCCCGCCCCCTCCCCCTCCCGCCCCCCATGTCCATCCAGATCCCAGAGCAGTCCTGCCCGCCGTCGACGGCGCAGCACCGACCCGCCCCCGTCTTCGAGTTCACAAAGCGCAAAAAATGGGCCGACCTTCTCATTTCTGAGATGTCCGGCATCGTGCTCCTCGTCCTCTCCCCCAAGGGAAACGTCCTTTACTGTGGCGCGGCCGTCGGTGAGCTGCTGGGCTGGAACGAAGACGAGGTCGTGGACAAGTCCTTCGAGACGCTCCTCCACGGTAAGTCTACGCCGCCACAAAATGCCCGATGTCCCACGTCAGGGCCCGATGAAAATTTACAATTCACTGACGCCGATGCCCCTCAGAGGACGATGTCGCACTGTTCGCGGCTCACTTCAATGCCTCCATCGCGGCAAACTGTGAGCTGTCGACCTTTGTGAGGCTCAAGGCCAAGTCCCCCGACGTGAAGTGTCCTCTCTTTGAAATCCGCGGCCACCCGCATTTCGACGATGGCACCCAGCTCGACTGCAAGTGCTTCTTTGCCATGGCAAGGCCATACCCCAACCGTAATACTGCGATGTGCGTTTTCTCCCACGCCCTGCCAGATCGTCCAATTTACTAAATCGAACGTGGACCATTGCAGGATCGACTCGTTCCTTCAACTGAAGATGGAAAATGAGCGTCTCCGCCAAACCCTAATGGTTGGTTGTCCCTTCATCTCTTCGCTGCCTACTATGGTTCTCATTTCTTCTGTTTAGCACATGCCTGAGAAAGACCTTAACACACCAGCGTCGCCCCAATCATTTACTTCCCAAACAAGCCAGGCTGCTGTGTCGCATGTTCGTGGCGAGGCTGATTCGGCCTTTGATCCACCCGTCATCCACGCCCTCCCCATGCCCATCATGTCGTCTTCGCAGTTCCCTCGCCGCAGCTACACCGCATCATCGAGCCGCTCATCGAATGATGACTTGCTGACTGTTGCCGATTTGTCAAGTAGTCACGGCAGCATGAGGAGGAAGTCCCCCACCATGGGGCCTTCGGATCGAAGTGACGAGGGGTCAAGGAAGAAGAAGGTAAGCACAAAAGCGCTGCTTTCTCTCGCCAGCGCCAACTCATTGTTTGCCTATTTAGGCCAAGCGGGAACTCACTGCTTCACAGCAATACGTTTGTGTCACGTGCGGACGTACCGACTCGCCCGAATGGCGCAGGGTGAGAGCACCTCACTCTTGTCGGCTCCAGCCCGATTGCTCACCACTTTCTTTCATTAGGGTCCCCTCGGGGCTAAGACGCTCTGCAATGCATGTGGCCTTCGCTGGGCTAAGCGCAACTCAAAACGCAAGCCCGACGAAGGTGCGGACGACATGTAAGTAGGCGCTACTCCCAGCGTCCAGCCGGGCCATATCCCGACACTCGTTTTCATTCTTCGCTTTGGGAGTTACTGTCTTGTTTACATCTCTGCTCTGCTTTGGGCTCGAAGCCAACTCACTTATGTTGTACCATTCCTATCTCATATTCACATGCCTCATATTCTTTCTCGACTTTGCTTCTTAACCTACCTACCCCATCTCCACTGCTCACTCTCATTCCCGCGGTTCCTCTCATTCTCAGCTTTATTGCTTCTACTTCTTACCCCGGCCCTCGTACGCCTCTGCCCCCCTTTCCACAGATCCGGATGATTCCTCTTTATTCATTCGGTTGTATCTTACATCGACTGCAAGTATAATACCGGAGAACGTACACATATCTTGGCGCTGATTACTTTCTATTCGTTTTGTTATTCTGTCAAATACTCACTCTTCCTCCGGTACCTTCCTCGTATCCTAACATTGGACTCTTTCCCCCCACGCACACACACATACTTTTTGCTCACTGCTCCCCCTCCCCCCCGCTCGCCTTCTTGCGAACTTTTTCCACCGTTTAGTATTCATAGACTTTGGCTTCTGGTCAATCCGGCAACGTTGCAGAGCGTTTGCTATTTTACATATGCATCGTGTGAAGCAAAGATAGATCGGGAAAGTCAGGAAATCGAAAAGGCTGAAGGTCACCGGACATGTCATGTCGTCGAGTATGCTGGTGGAGGGGGGAAATCTGAATGCGGTACGGGCCCATCGCGCTCCATGTGATCGACCGCGCCTTGGGCAAACGCTAGTGCCGGGGGCGGGAGATGGTGGATTGAAAAGTTATTAATCGGAGGAGGCGACCCTGCAGGCGACATCGATGAAGGGACGATCATCTCATATGGAACGAGTCCATCGTCAGGGTGAGTACCCCTCCTATTATTCAAGACGATATTCTGATTCTGAATATCTGCGCTAGTTCCAACATTGCTAGCCCCGGCCCCAGTGGCTGGCACACTCGGTAAATCAGGATCGACGCCGGAGCGACGAGCATGGCTGTCCATATTGTCAATCGCACCATCGATGATGCCAACGCTGTCATCAAGGTTGATGTTGTCGAGATCGTCCCAGTCGAATTTGTATGCGAAGAGGAGGAGGGTGGAGAAGATGATGGTGTCGATCAGGTCTTGGGCGCGTGTGCGAAGCTCGAGGTGGAGATCGAGCGTGACGCCGGTGCCGGTGCGGGGTAAAACAGATGTTGGCGCGGATGTAGGGATAAGGGCAGGGATAGGGACGGGTGTCGATGCAGCTGCCGAACGGACGTAACGATATGTGAGCTGCGCCACGAACGTGGGTACCGCTGCCGATGTCGACGCCGATGTCACCGTCGTTGGTGGCGCGCTTGTCGGTATCGACGCCACGAAGACGGAATATGGGTATCCCAAGCTCGGGGAAACGCAGCGTCTCCACGAGATCGGGAGCGGCGTGCGGATCGTGCGCGTCCTGCCGGATTAACGTTGGCGATTGGCAATTTGACATTAACGTGGACATTAAACATCGCGGTATGAAGATCCAGGATCCATATGAGGTCAAGCCGGGGTTCGCAGAACAGCGTGTACGAGAGCAGTCATAAATGGGGAGATGCAGATAGATGGGGATGCGGGTGGGTGCAAGTATTAGTACATCTCAGTACCGGTAGCGTGGGAACCCCCGAGGAAGATGCGGGGGAGCCTGTGCGACTTACGGGTTGGTGAACGTGGGTTTAAACTTGCGCGAGCCAGGTTTGGGGAAGAGATCTCTGAGGAGAAATGTCTTTCCGCCGAACTCGACCCGCGCTGCTGATCTATCCCTGCTACCGCTCCCGCTCCCGCCGTTATTTCCGCCTCTTGCCGACGTGGTGGCTTCTCTCTGGCTCTGCATCTGACTCTGGCCTTCGTGCACCACCCGTCCGGATGGCGTCCAGCGGACCGTGCCAATGGTGCGAGCCCATCCCTCCAATGGATGTATCTCGAATATGGTCGACCTTCCGTCTATGGTACTGATATGGTAGACAGGGCCCGCACCGGCCTGCGTAGACGTGCGGGAGGACAACACGCCACGCAGAATCGACGACGAGCGGAGGTGTAGTGTGTAGGATACTTTGTCTCCTTGTGCCGACGGAACGCCCGATGACATCCTTATTGCAGAAGATTGGAGAAGGGCACAAAGACGACAAGAAAATTTGGGCGAATCAAAGGTCGCCGAATCGAAAGGGCTTTTGAACCACAGGGAATACCGCGATTGCTTTCGATTTTCGATTTTCTGGAGCGATCGGGTATGGGGGGCGATCAAGGCTCGAGGGTCTTGCCTCGAATGTGCGCAATGTTGATATTGTACCCGGTCGGGATATAAGGGAGTGAAACGGCGCAGGGCCGGTGCGGAAATGATGGATCGGGTTCCTCGGAGATGGCTTGGATCATCTTCTCTCCGTAGATTAGCCGACGCTTATGCCCTGAGCTTTACCCACGTCGACGACTCCAGCTGAGGTTTTCGGAGACGACAAGAATAACGCCATGGTGCCAGAAAGAGCGTGCTCGGGCGCTCGGTCAACTAGACTATCCACGGCTGGATGGTGGCAGTCGCTGTCTTCTTGCAGCGAACAAATGCCAACGGCACTCGCTCGTTCTGGTGACTTGGTTAAGCCCAGATCGTTGGCCACCAGCGCTGACAGTTAGGGTCAAGGCTTCCTCGCGCAATATCCCTACACCGCCAAGTTTATTCAGGTTATCGTTGCCCCAGAGAGGACTTCGCGAGGAAAGCTTGGACAGAAGTGAACCGCTTTTTTTTGGAAGTCTGCAAAGAAGAGGACCCGCCCCAAGTTTAAGCGATTCGTATGTTCGGCAATTCGCTCATTTTGAAGACTGAGGCGTCATGTCTCCAAATTTCTGATACCAAGTCTTTGAAAAGCCGACAGAACATAATCCACCGCGAGCCCGATACGCCAGAACCGCCAAGCACAAGGAGAATGAGCTTCGTTCGGGATTTCGCGTCCGAGAACAGTGCTTCAGATATGAAGGCACCACGATTCCAAGGCATGGACTTATGGAGGAGCGCTAACTGAGGGCCATAGATCCCGAGCTGCCACTCCTCCATAGGAATCAGCCTATCTCGGTGGATTCACCTCCGTCTAAAAAACATCAGCCCACAGCTACTTCGATACGGTCGATAATTGATGGATCCTGACGGGGAACCCACGCTAACATGCATAATCTCTTGCGCGGCGTGAATGTTCGAATGAAAACCGGCAGCAAAAAAGTAGCGCTCTCTCTCGAGGGGGGAAATACTCGATTTGGGACGCCAGCAGGTGGTTTTATACACAGTCTTATCGATGAGAAGGTGGGAAATGATGGACGCGATAGAAGAGAGTAGAAAGAGATGGAATGTGGAGCATCATCCGAGCCATGCGACGCCTTTGAATTATGTAAGCGTGTGCGGTACGAGCATCTCTCCGCCTGCATACATAGGCCACATGTAGCCGGAGGACAGCGTGATGGATGGTTGTGTGAAGCATGGCGTTGGAAAGTTGCAGCGATGCAGCGCTAGTCGTATTCGGCAAGAAGAGCAAAGTTTATGTTTCTCCCCAGAACTCCTTGAGCCAGTCTCTCGTGTGGCTCTCGACTTCTTCAGGCGCTTCGTTAACCAGAAAGTGGCCAACGGTATCGCTGGCGCTACCTCCCGGGCCAATGAGATGGGTCCGAAGCTTCTCGGGCGAGCAAAAGGATTCCCAGATCTCGTAGGCATCAAATCGAGTTTGGAGGCTGTTGGATAATAGAAAGAGCACAGGGATTTTGGCAAACGGTTTAGGCGTCGAATGGCCAAACGGGTCAAGGTCGTGCAGGTCATTCTGTAGGTCGATGGTGGCACCAGCTCGGTACTATAGCGCGTACAGGTGAGCATAATGATCTTCCGGCGTGGATCGTGCGATCAAAAGAAGAAGGTGCGTACATCTTCGCAGGCAGCGGTCACGCGTGCAGCTCCTTTTCCATCAGGCTCGGTATAAGGCTGGATGCTTTTCTCGACCCAATTGAGCGACTTGTTCTTCTGCGCGGTGCCCAACCAACTGCTGATGGTGTATCGCATGTAGAAGTCGACATTGGAGTTGATTAGAGTTTCAGGGAGAGGCGAAGGGGACGAGAGGAAGATCTTCAATCGTGCAAAAGCACTATTTGTGAGGAATCTTGGGCAGCAATGAGTTTGCGGGGTTGAAATGACCAACCCAGTGGTGTGAATGAAGCGTTTCGGCGTGATTGAAGTTAACGATGCTCATTTGATTCCAAACGTAAGAGGTGGGGACGATGTCGAGTACAGCGAGACCAACGACTCTTTCGGGAAAGTCCAGAGCCATTCGATAAGCGAGCCGACCGCCTCTATCATGACCATATGCAATGATTTTCCTGGATGCAGCACCAGGTTCAGAAATGGCATCGACTACGTCCATGATATCCTTGGCCCATTCGCGCTTCGAGTGGGCGCGGCTGCTTCCATCAGGCGAGGGCGGTTTGGTGCTCTGGCCGTATCCAGGAAGATCTGGGATGAGGATATCCCATTCTGGCGGGATTTGGGAGACAAAGTCAAGGTACATGGAAGAATTTTGGGGGTATCCATGAAGGAGCACGAGCAAAGGAAGCTGAGTGTTGGGCGCGGTGGAAGGGCGAAATCGGGAGTGAATCCTGGTGCCAGGACCCAGATCGGTGTGGATGATTGCGAGCTCGGGGTGCGACATGTCTGATAAGTATTCTGAACGACTATAGCCCAGCCAGATCTGATGGAGACGTATACAGCGGTTCTTGGAGTAGGCCGAGCTCGAGCGCTCTGGTACAGGAACGTCGGAGGTGAAACAAATCCGTCGGAAGCAGAGGTTGGCTGGATTTCGTCATTTTGTGCGAATCCGACTCCGAGGAGCGCACCAGCTGCAAAATGTGCAACTTTCGTCTGGGCTGCCACCAGGGCGTCGAACTTCGAAGGCGATTAGCACCGGCGGCGGCGGGCGCTCCGAGTCGTGTTGTTATATGAGGAGAAGGTGGCCCTGGTTACGGGCTCGGACAGGCTCGGATCTGGCTCCAGACATGTGGGCAGCGTCCTGGCCGCCGCTGCCGCAGCTCGCGACAACGCCAAAGCGGTCCATTCCGCGCTCAAGCGCGCGCCAATCGATGGCCACCACATGCACGCAGTTTCAGACGGAAATCAAGCAGAAAGCGGCGCGAGAAGAGAGGGCGAAAGCGGCGGAGCGAGTCTAATCGCATTCGGATTCAGGGAGAAACGCGTGTTTCCTAGCTCAACTAAAAATGAGAATGGCTTTTGGCACTGGAAACGTTGCCATGAGGCTGCTAGAAGCTGCCGGAAAAGGAAGGTGCCCTGGTCGCAGCTGTGCGTTATTCATCAACTTCTTCCGACAAACGCTTGCTCCCCGTCCACCTCCTCCAACTCGCCTCTCCTGCCCCCGTCGACGTCGCCCGCCCCGTCCTCGCCGCCGTCCACTCGCCGGCCCTCCCACCCGTTTGGCATCGTGCACTCGTAGAATAGCCCGCTCTCTTATCTGCGTCTTTGGTCGCCGCCCTGTCCTTTTTAGCTGTCAACTCGCGTCGCCTAGCGCGTTCTAGGACAGCTCGCTCACCAAAACTCGGCTCATCGCTGAAACCTCCGCGTCACTCGCATTTCCCTAGGAATACTAGCGTGCTATCACCTCCCTGACTCACTCACAGGTCAGTTCCGCGCCATTACGCGCTTGTGTCAGCGCTGACAGTCGCCCTTGGTTTCACTCTGCCTCCGGTTTCGCTCCTCTTCCATGCCCAATCCTCGAATAACCTCGCATTCATACCTTTCTGGCTCTCCCCTCCGATTTCTACCCGCTAAATACATCAGTATTGGATCGGATATCCGATTTCACCTCGCATATATCTTGCAGTCACGAACACTGCGCTCTTGTGAGTCGCTAAGATCCACACACACGCGTTTTTTGACTGATGCTCACGTGTCCATGCCATTTAGTACTCTCTCCTTGTCCTAGCCATGGTGATCAGTCCCTCTCCATCAGGGGGAAACACTACGTCTATCCAAGTCGGTTAGTCTTATCACACCCCGCCGTAAACCACCGCATTAAACGCTCATCATCTCCCTTGCCAGCCCTTCGTATCCGACCCACGACTTCCCAAGATCTTACGTCTATCCCAAGTCGGTTCCAACGTACCGCCCTCCATGCCCTTTCACCCACTTCGGTGGCCATCGATGCTGCCAGCACAGTTTCTAACGGCGGCCCCGTCACCTCTTCTCCTTCAGCGCCCAGCTTGAAAGGGAAACACTCTACCCATGTTCAAACATTCACTTTTGACCAGGTCCATTCTCCTGAAACCACGCAGTATGAAATGTTTACAAATACTGCATCTCCCCTCATTTCCCGCTTCATCGAGGGGTTCAACTGCACGATCCTTGCGTACGGCCAAACATCCTCTGGAAAGACTCACACTATGACTGGAACGGACCTCGATGCCGACCCTAATGATCCTACCAACTCGATGGGAATCATCCCGCGCGCGGTATCAACGATTTTCAAGGCCATAAGAGATACCAAGGAGGAGAAGGGCTCTGCGTGGCGATGCGAGGTTAAGGGAAGCTTTATTGAGCTGTATAATGAAGATCTAATCGATCTCTTGGGCGTCGAGGACTCAACCGGCCTAAGGAGAGAGGTGCAGATCCGGGAAGACAAGGATGGTAATATCATTTGGGGTGGTCTTCGAGAGGTACCCGTCAGAAACGCTGCGGACGTCATGACGTGAGCCACCACTACACTGTCCTTCACGACTGCGTCGCTGAACACGACTCTTTTCCAGTTTAATAAAGCAGGGGTCATCCCTTCGCCGTACTAATGAGACAGACATGAACGCCCAGTCCTCTCGCTCACATGCCATCTTCTCTTTGACGATGACCCAAAAACGATACGTTGGCACTTCCCCGATCCAGCCTTCACCGGTTCGCTATTCCTCTGCCAATCTCTCTCCTGGCTCGGGCCGTTCATCTCCGGCTCCCGGGAATTCCCCTTCGCGTCTCGCTCGCCCTGGCTCGATGTATGCGCGCGTAGGTAGCCCGACCTCGGGGCGCCCACCCACACCTAGTTTTGCAAGTGCTATGGCACGTGCATCTATAGGACTGAGACCCGGGAGCTCTATGGGAAATCGCCCGTCGAGTCCCGATGTGGAGGAGAAAGGCGATTGGGTCACCGTCGTGTCGAAATTTAATTTCGTTGATCTGGCTGGTAGCGAAAGAGTACGTCGCGATGTTCATTTATTTTGTGAAGACTCTGAACGATAGCTTTCTTTTTGATAGTTGAAGCGCACCGCAGCCGTAGGCGACCGCATTAAGGAGGGTATCAGCATTAACAGCGGCCTCCTTGCCCTCGGGAACGTTATTTCCGCCCTAGGAGACCCCGCACGTTCGCGTGCCCTCACCCACGGAGGGGCTTCAATTCACGTGCCATATCGTGATAGCAAACTCACCCGGCTCCTCCAAGACTCTTTGGGAGGAAATGCGCATACTCTCATGATTGCTTGCGTCAGCGCGGCAGAGTGGAATGTCGCCGAGACACTGAACACGCTCAAGTACGCGAACCGCGCGCGGAATATCAAGAATCGCGCTGAAGTGAAGGAGACGGAGGTGGGGTGGGACGATATGGAGTGGCTGCAGGGTATGGTGACGAAATTGCGGCGGGAACTCAAGTCACTCAAGGAAGGCGGTGCCGTGCCCGACAACGACTCCCCCGTTGCTGTTCGCATCTCTCCCTCTCCTTCGCGCACGGACTACGATCAGGGCAGCGCGAATGGAAAGGTTCTGAAGCAGTACACCGAGCTCCAGCTGAGCTACGAGGAGCTGAGAGCAAGTTTCGTGGAGAGGAATGACGAGCTGACTAGGCTGAGAAGGGAGTTGGAGGAGAAGGGTTCCTCCGGAAACGTCGCGGGCGGGATGAAGCGTTATGAAGAAATCGTAGGGCCCGTCATTGAGGAGTACGAAAAGACTATCAGCGCGATCGAGGCCGAGCTGAAGTTGAACCGGACTGCTCTGGTAATGTCGCTCTCTCTTGATTACCTTCCCCAGGTCTGAGCTCACGCTCCTCGTCTTGATTCATAGCATCATACGAACGAGATGTTTGAGGAGCAAGAACAGAGCTTCGCCCAGCTCAAAGAGCGCAATGTCCAGTCGGAAACTTACATCGAAGAGCTGCGCGCCCGAGTCAGCAAGCTAACCGAGCGGGAGGCATCCACAGAGGTCTGTCAACGTTTTATGCCCCTTCCTTGAGGCTTGATCTAAAATTGCCATGTTTGCAGAGCTACGTTCGGGACTTGGAAACCAAACTCAAAGCGTATTCCGACGCTTCCGCCTCGTCCAGCGAATCACTCAACGATCTTCGCAAGGAAATTGCCCGGCATAAGGAAAACGAAGCCTCCACGGCTACGTATATCTCCGAGCTAGAGGCCCGTCTAGCCAAATCGGACGCCGATATTCTCGCCTTGCGAGGCTCTATCGAGAAACTTGAAGAGACGCTCTCGAGGCGGGACGAAGAGATGCGGAATGTCGAGGCTCGTCTGGAGGCGTTCCTTCAGGAAAAAGCCGACGCCGAGGGCTGGAAAGCGAGTTTGGAGGAACGGGAGAAGCGAGTTGAAGAGCTCGAGAAGCAACTCGAGGAATGGGAGAGTGTCCGCAAGCAGACAAAGGAGGAGAGGGAGAGACTCAACGGCGCTGTTAGTGAGGTTGAAGAGGCGCGTCGCAGCTTGGAGATGGAAGTCGCCAAGCATGACGGCGCAGAGTCGATCACTACCGAGGACTCTGACGTTGACAACTTCCGGCTCGATGGATCGGCGTTTCCCCTTCCGCCTGTCTCTTCGCCCACGAGGCCTTTACGCGAGCAGATGCGGTCGCTCCAGCAGAGCCACTCGGAGACGCTCAAGGAGCTCGCTTCTGTCACGTCCAAATACCAAGACGCGCTCGTCGAGATCTCAGAGCTTGTCGCGCAGATTTCCGATGCCAAAGGGACAGATACGCCTCCGGACTCGCAGGATATCTTGAAGTCGCCTCGAACGCCTACTGGTCGGCGTCGTCCGGTTGGTACGACCATTATCACCAATGGTCTGAACGGGCGACCGCTCTTCAGGCACGCCGCGTCGGCAGATTCGCTTCATTCCAGGTATGCCTTTCCTTTGAGTGCGTCTCGGCGTTCTTTACTCACGTACCTTTTGCGTCTTGCAGGTCGCTGTCCCAGTCATTATCGCAGGACGTATCACCTCAGACGCTGAAGCAATCATGGGCTGAAGCGCGGCAGTCATGGGCCGAATCTGCATCTGCCAGCGGCACGGATAGTCTTCTTAGCCCTCGATTGACAGCGACGACGCCCAGGTTTTCTCTCATCCCTCTTACTGTTGAGCCGACTCGTTCTGTGGACAGTCTTGAGAAGGAGATCATGAGGCTGCAAGAGGTTAGCTTCATCTACGCACTGATATATCACGCTTGTTCATCTGTTTGTTCGCCTCTAGGTACTGAAGGAGAGGGAAGCTGAGATTGGCGAGCTGGAGACAACGATCCAGCGTAATGGCGTTACGCCTTCGACCGAGAGGACCGGCCTTTCTACACCGTTGCCGGACGTTCAGGAGGAGCACGAAGATGTGGGCTCGCCGATCATGAACGGGAAGGAGCTATCCCCAAGTACCTCGCATCAATGGGACGAGCTTAGGCGCAGCATGGAGCTGCATAGCGAATCCGACGCCTCGTTGGGACGCTTGGATGAGCTCATGAGGTATTTTCTTTGGCCCCCCTCCTTTCCGAAGACCACTCTCTCATGTTTGATAACTCTAGGGCTATGGCGCAAAAGGAATCCCACCACAAGGAAGTCGTGGATGCGCTCACCGATCAGCTTGAGAAGACGCGTAAACAGCACGAGGAGCTGACTGCCCTTTCGCGTGACCAGGTATGGCATACGCGTTTGTTTCTCCATGACTCCACGCTCACGAGTCTGCTCAGGCTATGAACATGTCCTCACAAGCTCTCAAGATGTCAACCGAAATCGAGAATCTCCGCGCCTACGTCCAGGAGACGGAGGGAAAGCACACTTCCCTCGCTGCCGAATTGGAGCAACTGCGAAATCTCGAAGCTAGCCTTAAGCAGTCGCTTGATGCCGCCACCGAGGCGCATGCCAAAGAAATGGATCAACTGCGCGCTGATCACCAAGCCGAGACGGGGCGCCATGAAGTGGCGACCAAGTCGATGTTGGACGCCTTGGCTGCTGAACATGCCGACGCGTTAACGCAGGCTGCCGCCAAGCACGAGCGCGAACTCCAGGAGGCTGCGATAGCATTGCAATCGGCGCGCGAGATGCACGAGGGCGTCGCCAAGCAACTTGAATCGACACACAGAGACTCCTTTGCTTTGGCACTTTCCAAGTCCAAGGAAGATCAGGACGCACTCCATGCTCAACACCAAGAGCAAATCCGTGCCAAGGAATCCGAGATCGACACGTTGACGACCCAGATGAAGGCCCATGAAGACGCCATCTACAACCTCCGCGCTGAACATGGCGAAGCTCTTGAGCGCCTTCGGTCAACCCATTCCACATCGTTGTCGCGTGCTCTTGAGGACCACGAGGCTGCTATAAGCAAGCTGAAGCTTGAACACGAGCAGACCCTTCGCTCCAAAGAAGAAGAGACTGCCGAGTTGCTTGCACGTGAGCGCGAGGAGCACGCCGCTGCGCTGAAACGTGTCGATATATCCAGAGAGGGCCTTCTCTCCGAATCTCAGAGCGCCCAAGCTTCCATCATCCAGCGCTTGGAAGAAGAGCACACGGCTTCGTACCAACGCAAAGAGGCGGCATTCAATGCCGACTTGGAGAAAGCCAGGGCGGAACACGCTCGTCAGCTTGCGAGTCGAGAGGACGACCACACTTCACTCGTCAACAAACTCCGCTCCGAGCACGCAGCGGATGTTGAGAGGCTTAAAAAAGAGAGGGCTGACGAAGTTGCCAAGCTCGTGGAAGAACTCGAGCAGAGTCGGCTGGCCTTACAAGCATCCCAAGCCAAGCATCAGGAAGATCTGGAGACGGCTGTAGCTCAAGCTAACGAGCAGCATCAGTTAGTCCTGGAACAGAGCCTCGGGGACTACGACCAAACTCTCGCCAAGCTCAGAGAGGATCATCGAGCTGCCCTTGCCGGCGCGCAGGAGTCCATGACAGCGACGGAGGAGCAGCATCGGGACGCACTGGCGGATGCTCACAGAGAGTACGAGGTGCTACTCTTGAAGGAGTCGGAGGAGCATTCGGCTGCGCTCGATGACCTCAAAGCGGCCCATGCCGATGAGTGCGAGATGCTGCGGACGGAGCATGCACTTGCTGTGGACGAAGTCGCCGCGCTGAAATCAGCAAACGAGCAGGCATCGTCGCAGTGGGCCCAGAAGAAGGAGGAGCTCGTGTCCGCTCTTCATGACAAAGATATCGCCATCTCTCAAATGCAAGACACGATATCCTCCGTCCAAGATGAGCGCTCTTCACTTGCCGAAGAAGTGGAGCGGCTCCGTGCGGAGCTCGAGGCGACTCGAAACGAGCATTCGAGGCTGGCCGAAGACGTGTCCAAACGCGATTCTATAGCAGATGAGCTTGAGCGGCATAGATCAGTTCTGAGCGAGGTTCAGAACGACCTCCAGCGTACGAAGGACGAGAGGGACAACCTACTGATGGATAAGGCTCGGCACGAGCAAGTTTTGCGGGATCTGCAAGCTCAGATCTCGGGGACGCCCACACCTCGAGCGGCTGACGATGGCTCTCACATCGGCTCTCCGCGTGCTACCCAAACTCCGATGTTCGCAAGGGCCAATGGCTTGCCTCCATCCAAACTTCCCCCTCTGACGCCCCCGCCGTCCATCCCACCGCCTCCTGTGCCGACCGCCTTACCGAGTGCCAGCACTGACGGTAGCATATCCTCTCGCTCAACTGCCAATACGATGTCTACTTCTTCGCAAAACGACCCATCGTCACCGATGACCTCGCCCTCCACCTCGGCAGTCCTTACTGGCCTTGTCGGGGATTCCAACCTGGCCGCACAAATCGAGGAGCAGTCAAGACGGATTGATGATCAGGACGCCATGATCAAAACGCTAAACAAGCAGCTCCTGCATTGTGAAAGCGATCTGCAGGCACATATGGACTTGGTCGCCACACTAGAAACATCTCTGACAGATTCAGAACGCAATCGTGAGCTATCAATGATTCTATCTTGTCTTTCGTTTACTAACTGCTTTCTCGTACCAACTAGTCCGTAAAACGCGATTGCAAGCAAACGAATTCTCCAAAGAGCGGGACGCACTCGTGGCTCAGACCGAAACTCTCCGCGTACAGCTCGCTGAGAGTCAGCAAGAGGTTGCATCTGTTCGAAGATCCATCCAAGAGGAGAAGCTGAACCTCGAGAGTCGACTAAGCGACGAGCGGCGTCAAAAAGAACGGGCAAAGGCTCAGTTAGACAGTCGGATGGAAGAGATGTCTAGACGAAAGTCGAAGTTTGCTTGCATGTAATACGGTGTGGATTATGTCTCTATTTCATTTCCTCTCGCTCTTATTTGTTTTTATGTCTTCTCTTTTTCACTTCCCTGTCCATACCTTACTATGGGCGCCCACTGCTTCCTTTCTTTCAAGTCTCACTACCATATGTCCTTTGGTCGCTCAAGTACCCATCGTCAATCGTCATTCCATACCCTTTGTGCCTACTCGATCCATGACCGTATTGATTGCATTATGTCCCTGATACTTCCTTGCTTTGCCAGCCTCGCAAACGTTTGATTCTTGGAATCCGCAGAGACGCGGAGGCCTGTACATCTGGATTTGAATTTGAAGCTGAGCCCGGATGAATCGCGCCTTCTCCGATCTGTGCTGCTTACCACCAACTAATACATCGACATGCCAGACCCAACGCGAGCAAACGTCTTCAAAGACGAAGGAAACGCGTTATTTGCCAAAAAGGAGTACGCAGCCGCGTATGAGAAGTATACTGATGCTATCAGGGAAGACGGTACCAACGCCGTCCTTTATGCGAACCGCGCGGCGTGCTCTTTGAATATGAAGAGGTGAGCCAGATCGAAGGAAAGACGTCGGAGCGGCGTTAATAGCAAGAAGCTCCTTAGTTATCTCGATGCTGTGGATGACTCGGAAAAGGTGCGTATGATCAGGTTGACTTGCGGTCATGCCCGACGCTTGGCTGACTAGAGACCCAAAGGCCACCGAAATCGATCCTAAATATTCGAAAGCGTGGGGTCGCCTTGCTACGGCCGCGCACGTTAGTCTCTCGCTTTTCTGTCCCCTCCCAGCGGGCGTAGACTCATAAAACCACCCAGCAACTCGCGCTATACTCCAAGAGCGCCGAAGCGTTTGAGGAAGCCCTGGGTACTCTTCCGCAAGAGAATCTCAGTCCGGCAGAGGTCAGACTCAAAAAACAATACGAGGATGGCTTGAATGCAGCCAGGGAAGCTGAAACGCGGGGTACTAGTGGAGAACACCTTGTCGTATCTCGCGGGGGGCTGGCACGCAGCGAGGCGCCTTTTTTGCGCGCGATGGCCATGAAAGAGGAATTAATCGCCAGTGGGGAGGAAAGAAGAACGAGTAGCGTATGCTATGGTTTCTATCCCCCGACATATCCATGATCAAATATCTCCTATAGGCTTGGGTCATATTGGGAGCGTATCAAGTGGGTTCGTTTTTTCGTTTCCCTCAAGGGAGACCATCCTAATGAGTCGTTATCCTACCCACAAAGGAATTCTCCGAGGGCGTGCAGATAATGAAACAGCTCTACACGGCTTCAACGCCTGATGAAACCTTTCGAAGTGTAAGTACTTGCTCTGAGGTTTTTTTCACATATTGGATTATTACTGTCTCTATCATTAGGCCTTGGATGGCCTTGCAAATGGCATACTGAGAGACGAACGTGCATTCTACATGGATTCACCTCATTGGACCAAGATATTCAATAGACAAGGTTAATTGACCATCTGTCGACTGGGCGTTTGCTGACTTCGGCCTCATCCCATGGCATCTAAACAAAGTGCTCATGGAGATCCATCGATATGGGGCTTGGACGAAAGAAAGTACCACATCGATCATTGAGGAAGCGCTCAAGCTACAGCGCGAGAAAGGATGGGATTTTGTTCGTCCGGCACTATCTACTACAGTTCGGTCCGCCCTTTTCCATTCTCAAAATCTACGCTATCTCACTGTCAATACTACTATCGAAGTGGGTTTATCATGCGAGGTTTTCTTGGCGGAGGGCTGCATGGGGACTACGGCCCTGGGGTAGAGTACATTGGACGCGCGCTCGAAATCCTCGATTGGGGGCGTAAAGCATGGAAGGATGTCCCGATCGTAGACAAGGGCACTATATTTTCGGACACTTTTACTCGAGGTGTTAGACGTCTACATATCCAAACGCTCATGCAGGTATGCTCCTCTCCCCCGCACTCCTCTTTTGATAAGTGTGCGCGGTATACTACTCTCTGAAAACCTTTAGGCTGTCGCGAAAACTGAAGGGGGGATGAGAGAGCTGCTAGAGAGTCTATTGGCAAGAGCAGACGAAATCCTCCGCGATCTCGACACCAACCCAGCGATACCGTGGGGCGAGCACGATCCTGGATTCGTATCTTCATTCTACATCTATCCTAGGGGAGAGGCTCTTGCGTCAGTAGTATTCTCACGCCATCGAGATGGATCTGCATTGCTTACTACGACAATGTCTCCATTGACACCGCTAGCATCAAGGGCTTTTACCACAGAGAACGCACCAGAGCTATGACCAGTCCAGAGCGGGAGGATTATATCCGCAAAGCCGCCGATTTCTACCTCCAAGCGGCAGAAGTCTACCCCGAGGACGACGAGAACCACGTCTGTACGTCGTAAACCTTGCCGCCCGTGCCCCCGTCCTCGTTGATCTCACCCATCGCCACACCAGGGTATTTGAAGACATCTTTGGATCATCTTTGGCACTGCGGGACTCCGCTGAGCGTGACGCTGCCCATGCTCGAGCGAATCAGGCTCGGAGCCCCAAAGATAAGGAAGATCTGGGAACACTCGAGTCTAGCTCTGCAGGGCAGAGACAAGAGCATACGAAGTTATGAAATGATGGAAGAGGATATACGTGCTGGGCTCGCACGGGGCGAGTTTTCGATGGACCAGTTGCTCATGCCTGGTCCCCCGATGTAGGCACTTACCTTTATCATGGCAGATGCAATGGTAGCAAAGAAGTGTTCTGGAGACTCTATTCGATTATGAATGATGATGATACTTGCACTCTTTACAGACGTGAATACCGACCATGAACTTGCAGGTATAGTCCTACGCGTAGGCAAAACACACAACTACACATACGCAAGAATCGCAGCATATCTCGAAGAATTGGACACTGCGGACTTGGAGAGCGGTGGTATCAAATCCGAGGAATGTGTGGCATATATGGTGTACGAGGAAGAATGGGAGCAGGATGAGGGTGTACATTGACGACTGGCGATACACGAGAATATGGAGTATGTAGTGAGACAATTGAAGCGATGTAGCAGTCGAATGGCAAGTAAAGAGGGGAATCTAGAATGATGGCAATAACGAGACTTCGGAATCGGAGTGAGTGTGGGTGAGACAAATGAAGCAATTTACGCGTGAGACGCTGTGGTCGTCGTGATGGGTGGCAATCGTGGAGAGAATCGTGCGGGGAGATGAGCTGGAGATGTAATAGAAACTGAACGGCGTGCGAGGGAAGAAGGCGAAGCATAAAGGATGACGAGGAGAAGTGTGGGAGGTGAAAGACGCGCAGTCTGGACATTTGAGTAATTAGCGTCATTGTAAGGTGCGGGTGTGGGTTGAAGCTTTGAAGTACTTTGGTTGGTTTACTCGGCAGCCGGAGCCGCGCCTGCGCCCCCTTCTTTCGCGGCAATCATAGCACGTACCTCATCACGCCGACTGATGAGCATCCCGACTTCTTGGCGTACATGAGCATAGCGCACTCTGGCCTGAGCTAGCCTAGAGTGTGAAGAGAGCTGAGCCTGCGCGAGGTCCAGCTCAACTCCCCCCATACAAGAAGCCACGCTCAAACCCGGCGACGGGATGACCTCGCGACCCTCCTTTCCTGCGTCCAAAGCTGATCCGTTTTCGAGATTCTGCAGTCTTGCCGCGTTGGCAGCAATGGTTTCCCTCAGGATCTTGTTCTCTTCCCCCCCCGCCAAGAGCTTCTCTTCAGCCCTCTTGATGTTCGCCGAACGCCGCTCCTCTTCTTCTTTAAGGTGGCGCGCTGAGCGAGCGACTCTGGATTCCATAGTTTCGCAGCGTAAAGCAGAATCGCCGGCGCGGCTCTTTGCCTCCAAATATGTGCGTTGGTTAACTGCAGGCTTGTGCTTGTGGTTGGGCCGCCGAGGGCGGGATCGCACTGCGGGCGTGGCGGTTGAAGGCTGCCTGGGCGCGGAGAGCGACGGGGTAGGAGCGCCGTAGAGCTGGAAGACCGGGGGTCCGTTGGCTCTCGTACCGGGAGGGGGGATGGCATAGCCGCCGATGTCCCAAAGGTGGAATGGCTGGGGGGCAGAAGATGGGGCCGCGGGATCGCTCGTACCGCTAGCTACGTTGGTAGATGTCGCTGTTGGCGCGGATCCGATAGAACTCGAGGCTGAAGGGCCGGCTGGACTGGAGGAGGGTGCTGCCATGGCGGGGCAATGCGACACGAGTGGATTGCGGCGGGTGCGTTGCGCGGTGCGTACTATCGGTATTAAGGTAAGTAGTGTGGGTGGAGAGTGTCAAGAGCCAATAGCGGGATGAGAGCCCATAAACACATATCAACAATGCAACGCGACGTGCATGTGACTTGATTTTCCGATTTTCAAAGTGAGCAGCATCGCTCACTGATGCACCTTTTATATCATTTGAACGGAGGCTGACGCCGATATCATTCATTGATATTGTCCTACGGCATGCATATCAACTGCCAGGTGCAGCACTTATAATGCTTTGGGACGAAACGCGATAGTCGGGTATTTATTTGCGCTCGCGCTCGCGTTGTTGACGTCTATTTTGGGGCTAGCTTGAATCGAAGTAAGTAGCTTGCAATAATTATACTGATCCACCACGACGCGCCATCACCGAGCGACCACCACGACCACCCCAGCGCATATATCGCATCCCACATTCTACTCCATACCAACCATGCCAGGTCTCAACGTTTCCGTGGTGGACATATGCGGCTCCCTGCTCTTCACGATCCCCATTTCAGATGAAGTCATCCGAGCCCGTCTAGGTGCCCAGATCCAAGCGTTGGTGTTTTTGCCACCTCAAACTTCCTTTCATTCTGATAGCTGATAGATGGACATCCCGTAGCCGACGTATCTGCCGCTGGAAGAACGTCACCAAGGACGGGAAGCTGCGGGCTGCTCACATCTTCGTGGAGCTGGAGGGCCACCATCTCGTACCGGCTGCGATACACCGGCTCGATTTCGATGGGTGCTTTACTCGCTCGCTTACCGCGTCAAATGCTCTGTATGAGCAATATCTCACCCTGCGCGCGGCCGCGGCTCCTGGCTCTCCTCACCCGAGCTCACCTATCATTTCACCCTCCAGCTCAGCGCCGCCCACATCCGGCCCTAGCTCCTCCTCCTCTGCTCCCCCCGGCTTGGTGCCACCTACACCCAACATCAGCTCCTCCACTTCAATTCTCACCTCGGCGCCGCCCACGTCCCATCCTAATTCCTCCACACCTACTTTCGCGACACTTCCCTCGACCAGCCATCCCAACGAACCTCGCGAATCGCGGAAGCGGGAACGGACGCGCTCCGGAGACTGGGGAAATCCCGCGACCATGCGTGCCAAGGTCGATAAATACACCGACGCGACCGGGCGAAACGAAGCCTCAATCGCCATAGCTGAGGAGCGTCTCGCGAGGGACAAGCGCGTGCTTGCGGAAGCCACCGAACACTACGAGGCTCGCATGGCTGCGCTGGGACAGTCTATCGCTGAGGTTGGCGCGGATAAAGAGAGTCTTATCAAGGAGAATGCCCGACTCGAGGAAGCGTATAATCGTGCCATCCAAGCACGAAATGGGAAGAACTGCGTGCTCACCAGGACGATGATGGCCACCGCGGCAATGGACAAAGAATGGGAAGCTCTCCAAAACGCGATCATAAAGGAGGTTTGGACGATGGGCGCCTTGGCCGAGGAGATCAAAGGGCTCGAAGCGGAGCTGGATTCTTGATGGTTTCTCTTGGCGCGTGCTCACATGTCTTTGTAGTGGGACCTATTCGTTTTGTACCCTTTTTATTCCTCATCTCCTGCGCTCACCAATGTGTTGATCGTCATCCGTTTCTTATTTTCCACTTACCGATGTGTAGTACTACTACTAGCATGCTAGTATAATTGTATGCCGAGCCCGTATACATTTCTTCGTACTTTCTTCAAGTCCTTATTAATATACTATTGCGGATGAATTTTTATTTAATGGGATAGGACCGGGGCAAATGCCAGGCGGGCGGGCGACATACACCTAGAACTGATAGGTTGATAAAGCTCAGAGGGCGCACCACGTCCATCGATTGAGCCTAATTGCGGGCCAAATAGCCAGCCTCGCCCCAAATGACTCAAGCCTTGCAGCGTAATAATTAATCGCAGGCCGCAAATTATTATTATTACTCCTGACAGCAATGAGGCAGCCTGCAAGCCATATTATCATCAATCATAAGATATCTTCACGTGCTCCTACTTAGACGAGGGCTCGAATCCGCGCGGTGGCATTTTCTGCGAGAGGGGGGAAAAACGGTGCAGAGGGCTGAGATACCGATGGTGGGCAAAAAAAGATAGCGGGACAAAACGCAACCACGAGCAGGTCAGCGCCGCGAGGCGTACAGGAAGGGGAGGGCGCGCATCCTGTTTGAGGTCTACTTCCGCAGAAACCGGCACTGTCGGGTGGTCCGTTCTGTCAAGCTGAGCTATTGAGCTGTACGAGACACATCCGTGGGCGCCACTCGGCGCTATTTAAACAGATGTTGAGAATATGCTGCACAGGCAATATTGCAAGCAAGACCGAGTTTTTTATTGGTTAGTATCCACGCAGCTGAGCACCGTATACGTGTACTCTCCTGCCATATTGAGACGAGATGAAGAGACGCGCCTTGGCATATTCTCAACATCTGTTTAAATAGCGCCGAGTGGCGCCCACGGATGTGTCTCGTACAGCTCAATAGCTCAGCTTGACAGAACGGACCACCCGACAGTGCCGGTTTCTGCGGAAGTAGACCTCAAACAGGATGCGCGCCCTCCCCTTCCTGTACGCCTCGCGGCGCTGACCTGCTCGTGGTTGCGTTTTGTCCCGCTATCTTTTTTTGCCCACCATCGGTATCTCAGCCCTCTGCGCCGTTTTTTTCCCTCTCGCAGAAAATGCCACTGCGCGGATTCGAGCCCTCGTCGATTATCGTCGGACAGTATACTATAGGCATTCAAAATACTCAAGGCTTATAACTTGTGATGAACATACTTGGATCTTATGTATCTCACTGAAGAAACCTTGGACGAGATCATAACGCCCCTCCCCGGCGTCTATAATCAAGCACCGCTACCTTTGCCATTCTCATTTTGGTGTATAAACTATCTGCTGTTGCCAAAAGCTCGCGTCTCTTGATCTTGATATCGTCTTGTCTGCGCTTCGACACCGGTTCACCTTAAATAGGCTGCTTCCACGCGCGTTTCGTCCTATCAGTGACAGCGCTTTTAACCTTTCAGAAATCTCTCGGGCTCTACGCCTGATGATCCTTGCCAATTCGAATTTCGCTCTCCCAGTTCGGCGGCAGCCAGGTCCTCAGATCAAGTAGTAGCATCCATTCCATATCCTCCTTTTCCATGGCAAACGCTCTCCATGATAGCACAGCGCCTCATGAAAAAGTTTGCGCATTGCGGGAGCAGGCACAGAAAGACCGAATACACGCCAAGTCCAACGCGCGAGCCAAGACAAAGTCACGACATGATTCCGAGCAAGACTTCGAGTTTTCAACGAAGCAGCTACTTGGCTCTTCAACGTAGATACTTATCAGGATAACTATCGAGGATGCGATGATAGTAGCTTGGAGACGTCGATCAAGCATGAGCGATGATAAAATTGCAACGTAGGGAACCCACGACGGATCCGCGGACGCGTGACCCAAGCATCAGACTGGGCGACCTCCATCAAGGGAATGATATTGCACCCGTGGATCCCGATGAAGGAAACGCAAGTAGGCGCGGTTCGGTGAGCAGATATCCTGCGGTCAGGAAGTTTGTGTGCGGCGCAAGGAATCTGAGTGTTGGGAAAGCGGGAAGCGGAGAGTGGACTTGAGTGAACGCAGCGACCTCTACACTGTCATTCAGAATGGTTTGCCACCTCAACTTTTTTTTCTCACCTCCACCTTCCATAGAAAGTATGGAACGATATGTTTAATGGGACCCCAAATGTGCATGGCCCGACTCCCGGCGTCACAGGACCTGTACGCGGGCCAATAGGAACAGAATTTATATCCCGACTAATCGTTGATAGGGATAGGTCTGGGTCAAAGAATACCTAGGGGTCCTGATTTCTTGTCATTTCAAGGCTGGGGACCCTATAGAGAAAAAAAGCGGAGGTAGCAAACCATTGAGAATGTCAGTGTAATGTCTGAGGAAAATATATTCCATATATGATAGCTATGTATGACAAAGAAACTCAAAGCGGGGGCGCGGAGTGAGAGCGTACATGACGGGTAGCAATACACGAGAAATCGGGATGTGGACGAACGTTTGGGTGGGATGACTGAAGCGAAATAGAAAGAATATGGGGTCAAAATGGTGCCAGTAGACTGTGGGGGAGTGAATCGTGCGGGGGGGAGGCTTGGTACTCCTGGGTAATAGAGCTGTGCGGTATATGAGTGTAGCGTTATTTGAGTGTAGGGGACGAAGCAGAAGATGAGATACGAGTGCGGTAGCTGGCATGCGAGCAGGCCATAGCCACATGTTTAGCATGGTTGGGAGACAGACGGTGTGAAGTGAAGCACCTTAGGGGGCCTCTTGGGGAGTCCGGGTCGCGTCCCTGTCTTTCTCCCTCGCGGCGACCACGGCTTGAAGCTCGTCACGCCGATCCATAAGCCTTCTCTTTTCGTCGGTTACATAGGCATAGCGCACACGGGCGTGAGCTAGCCTGGAGTGCGAAGAATACTGAGCCTGCGCGAGATCCATTTCAATCTCCCCCAGATACGAAGCCGCTCTCAAATTCGGCGTGGCGGCACGCTGGTCACCGTCCTGGGCTGTACGTCCACTCTCGAGATCTTGCAGCTTTGCGACCTTGGTTGCAACGGCCTCTCTCATAACCCTACTCTCCTCTCTCCCTGCTGCAAGCTCCTCCTCAAGCCTCTCGACCTCCGTCGTATACCTTTGCCCTTCTTCTTTCAGGTGGCGCGCTGAGCGAGCGATTTTGGCTGCCATGGACACGCGGCGCAACGCAGCATCACTAGCGCGGCTCTTCGCCTCCAGATATGTGCGTTGATCGACCGCAGGGTTGTGCTTGTGGTTGGGCCGCCGAGGGCGGGATCGCTGCGCGGGCGTGGCAAGAGGCGGCTGGATGGGCGCAGAGAGTGGGGGCTGAGTGGGGGCGTAGAGCTGGAATACCGGGGGTCCGTCAATTTCCGTGCCGGGAGGGGGGATGACATAGCCGCCGATGTCCCACAGGTGGAACGACTGGGGGGCAGAGGACGGGGCCGCGACGTTGCTAGTGTTAGTGCTAGCGGAAGCGCTGGGTGTCGCTTTCGGCGCCGAATTCGAATTTGAAGGACCGGCCGAGCTGGAGAGAGACGCCATGACCATGTGCCGAAGTTGCGGGGAGATCAACTACGAATGGCTGCGCGATATTATGTATCTATGTAAGTACCATCGCAAGTGGACGGCGAGTGAAGCGTCGACGAACACATACCAACAGCGTATGACTGTGACAGTGATGTGTCATCCCGGCCGGGAAACCCAGACGCCTCGGGCTCCAAGAATCAAGTACGCCTTCCCTTGGGCTTCCATTCAAGCTCAAGCCATGGGACGAGCTCGGCGGGCTGGAACTGGCATGGCGTTTCAAGCTGCGCCACCACGAAAACAACTTGCTCTTGCTCATTCAGGAGCTTGACGGGCTCGACTTCGGCTATCCTCGTACGCTCTGAGATTTGACTGGTGACCTCCTGGCCGCTCCTTCTTGCTTTCCTTTGGCTTACTATCGGGCGTTTAGCTTCCTCGTCGATCGTGCGAAAAGTATTAAAGCGCTTGAAAACGGGGATCAGGTGCTCAATAGCGATTACGAAGCTCAATTCTAAGTGGAGCTCCACGCCTTTCACGACGCACATCTCTCATACACAACTTTATTCACCTGGGGTTACAGCACTGGCTCTATTCCTACAAGACGAAGTATGGGTATAGTATGCTCACATTCTCCTAGCATTGGTGACTCGATGCTAACTACACTGGACTTTGTAGTTTTTATCAAGGAAATATCTTATTGCCCTCATGATCTGCCCAATTTTCTGGAGGTTCTGCCGGACGATTGGAGCGGCATAAATCCACACCCGCTCGATGCGCACGCGTGCCCCAGACCGGACGACGCTTGATACTCGGGTTTATTTCGACGCCCCAGCCTGGCCGCTCTTATCAGCAATGAGCCCCAAAAAGCCAAGGAATCGGTCAAAAGCTTTCGCCAGTTGAACCACTACTTCCCATCCTTTTTGCAGGGGGTCAAGCAGGGCGACGGTATACCACACTTTCGCGATGCTCGGGTTATACTTCTGAGTCAGTCGCACTCCCCAGGTCGCATCGATTGTCATCCCCAGGCAATGTAACTTTTCAATAATACCCTAGTCTATTATCAACGCATAAATGCAAAGGTGGAACCCGTCACTCAAAAAATAGCAACACATCTGACCGCATGCTATCCGGCCAACACAGGCTTCACCGGCCCTAAGGCTACAACATTAATAAAGTCGCTGTAGCCTGTGCCCATATAGTATTATGTAATATCACAGTCTCCCCCAACTGCTCGAGCTATCGGTTTAAACTCCAAGTCAACCCATGCCCACTCAAATCACTCAGGACGAACTCGACGAACTCGGGCTGGCATGGTGGTACAATTTGAGCTACCATGATAACAACTTGCTCTTGCTCATGCAGGAGCTTGACGGGCTTGATTTCGGCTACACCTCGTACGCTCTGACTCCCTTCAAGCCACTCTGTCCTACTTTGCGCTGATCCACAATTGGGCCTCTAGCCTCCTCATCAATCATGCCAATCTTAATCACGCGCTCAATAATGAGGACCGGGTGCTCAGTATCGATTACGAAGCTCAATTCTACGCCGAGCTCCGCGCCTACCGCGATGTATGTCTCACATCCGCATCCTTGTGTTCCCAAGGCTTACAGCTCCCTTTCTACAAGGCGAAGTATGGGTGGAGTGAGTTTACATCACCTGTAGACTGTAATGAGCCATTGATTACCACCCGGGGCTCTGTAGTTCTCGTCAAGGAACTATCTTCTTGTCCCCACCAGCTGACCAGAATTCGGGAGGCTCTGCTGGGCGACTTGAACGACATAGGCCCACCCCTGCCCCGTGAGCCCGCTTTTCCCAGACCGGACGACGTGGAGCGCGCTTTTGATACCCGAGTTCATTTCGAAGCCCCCCGCCTCGCCGCTATTATCAGTGAGATCAAGTCCCCAGAAAGAGCCAAGGCAATAGCGGATGGCTTTCGTCGGCTGAATCCGCACTTTCCATGTTTCTTGCTAGGGTTCAAGCATGGCGATAGTATACCGCACTTCCGCGATGCTCAGGCCATAATCAGTCGCACTGGTGTCTTGCACAACATGGTACCTCATCGCCATGTCATGCCGCGTTGATGTTTTACGGTACCCTAGTCTTTATTGCTCAACACGGCTGGACTGCTCTGATATAGGCACTGACTGCTCAAAATGATCTTGAGTATCCTTCAGTCACGCAATATAAACCAACGCTTACACACCGCCTCAACACCCACCGCATCGCCAAGCGCATCCTCGTGCATCTGGAGCTCTTCGAATAACTGTGCTGTGCTGGGTGTAATGTGCGTACTGGAATCCAGGTTGCCGGCACTTGCAGATGGCTCCAGATCTCGTCGAGCTGTGGTGCTATCGAGCTAATGCATGGGTGAGCCTGAGCGCCCTGGTATCATCCGCCGAAATTCCTTCGAATCAAGAAGATTGTCGTTCGATTTATTATCAAATTTTCGTTTGCATCAACATCTGAATGATAACCGAAGTCGCTATCCGAGTCCTCTACGGTTTCCAGGCCAGGAGGCTCATCGCCTCGGTTCATGCGATTCATCCGCCGATGTTCGCGCTCCTCCGCCAAACTGATCATTCGGCCGTCTGGTGACGCCTTGGGCAGGCTCGGCAAATGCAGCATATGAGTCGTCTACGCCTATCCACCTATGAGTATAAGAAGATACCATGTTACTACGTAGACGCGTGCATCACATACGACCATGTTGCATGAATACCTTCGTGTGAGTCCTCTTGAACTCCGAGCTCCGAGTCCGTAGTATCGCTTGCTTTATTTCAAGCGCTGCGCTCTTTTTGCCTCTCAAAAATGCGGAACAAAGTATCTACGGAGCGAGTAGGCTCAATACGCATACCACGATTTTTTCGTCCCGTGGCCATATTTTTCGAGGGCGATAAGTTCGCTCAAAGACGATAAGTCGACAACGTAAGGAGCCGAGCGCGCGTTAAAATGGAGCGGGTGGGACACTAGTGGTTGCCGAGATATTAGTGGTGGTACCTTCGTTGATCTTGCTGCGAGTGCCGCAAGAGTCAATTAAGCTACCGTCATCGATATCTACGTATGCGAAACTAGCCGCTCCGAGGCCAGGACAAGTCGTGCGTGGTCAGAGATCTCGAGGAATCCGTGCCTTCGAACACGACAGGCCGTCTGAACATCAGGAAACATCAGTGTTTGCAGCCTCGCCGCGGTTGACCGGGGCATCAGATGTAGGTACCCGCTGTCCAAAGATCTGGTCGGGTTCGAATCATTCGATCATACGGGAATTTAAGAGTTGTCTGGAGTCGGGATGGATGAGGTTCCTGAGCTCCGGTTATCCGCAGTACTAGTGCTGCCTGGGTCCTGTGATGTCCTCGGCCCGCCAGCGCCTCCCTCGGAGCCAGACGATGACATAATCAGCCTCGGAGTCTGACGCCTATCCCCGAGACTACTCTTGCTCCGCCTGCTGTCGCCCCTACGACGCCTAGCCAGCCCCCAGGCCTCAAATACAAGCCATGGGGCTCACCCAAATGACTCGGGACGAAGTCAGCACACTTGAGCTGGCATGGTGGTATAAGCTGTGCTATCATGACAGCAACTTGCTCTTGCTCATTGAAGAGCTTGACGGGCTTGCCTTCGGGTATACCTCGTACGCTCCTCCTTGGCGTTCCCTCCTATTCTTTGCTGATCTATTAATATTTTTGGCCATATAGCCTCCTTATTAACTATGCTAGAAGTAATAAAGCAATTGGAAAGGGGGACCAGGTGTCTCATCGTATTTAACCCCAGTACAAGTCGTAGCTAACCAAATATGACCCACAGTCACCTCGCTGTTTGCATCGAAGACATACCCGATATTCACCCAAAGGAGTCGACATTCCACGATCTGAAACGGTACGTAGGTAATGCTTGTTTGCCTCGCTGCCCAACCAGGTCTTAGATCGCATATATGTATAGCGTGGTATTAATTACGAAGCTCAGTTCTATGCCGAACTTCGCGCCTATCACGAAGTACGTCTCTCATCCATATTCTTTTCCCCTCAAGGCTTACAGCTCCCCTCTTACAAGGCGAAGTATGCATGGAGTAAGCTTGGTTACATTTCTTGTCGCAATGATCCGACGCTAACATATATGGGCTTTATAGTTCTTACCAAACAAATATCTTTTTCTCCCCCTGAGTTTACCTCTATTCTGGACGCTCTGCTGGGCGACTTGAACGATATAGGCCCGCCCCCGCCCCATGAGCCCGCTTTGCCCAGACCGGACGACGTGGAGCGCGTTTTTGATACTCGGGTTTTTTTCGAGGCCCCTCGTTTTGCTGCTTTTCTCAGTAAAACTACTGAGCCCCAAGAAGTCCGGAAGTTAATCGAGGAGTTCCGCCGACTGAATCCCCCCTTCCCACCCTTTTTGCTGGGGTTCAAACACGGCGATCAGATACCGCACTTCCGCGATGCTCAGGCAATAATCAGTCGCACTCGCGTCTCGCACAACATGGTACCTCATCGCCATGTCATGCCACATTGATGTTCCTATGGTACTCTAGCCTTTAGCCAGGAGCTCGGGCGCGCCTCTTCACTTCCTGAATTCCCCGTAGCCCACGCCAATTGTGATAACGACATCCGTGAATGAGAATATGCATAGCCCCAAGTGCAAGCCAGCGCCTCAGCGCCGCCGGTGGCCTCTTCGCCACCATTCGCATGAGCGCCAGCCCCCTCCCTCAATTCCTTCATCCAGCACGTATTATACTCTACACGCAAAAATTAATTGGGGATACTCTGCGCTTGAGGAGCATACGCATGCATACGCCGATCAACATGATACACGACGGTCTGTCTATTATTGGCGTGAACGGTCTGTCGCTCCGAGCCGTACGATGCACTAGCGAGAGATCGACATGTCTTGACGTCGACCCATATGGTATCGCTTGTCAAAGTCAAACCGTCACCCTCACATATCTGACTTAATCTGGGCGCTCGAAACACGTACGGAAGTTGCTGTTATGTCAATTACCCGTCTTTCTCTAGAGTCTCGAAGAATCCGTCCCAGATCATTCACGCACAAACTTCGTGGTACGTTTGAAGGGTATATGTACCCGTACGTCGATCAATGTAATACACGACGGCCTTTCTTTTTTTGGTCGTGCACCCCAGCCGAAAGCTATCGAAAAGTGTACGCGGGCTCCCTTCAATTCTCGATTTGCTACACAGAACACTGGTGGGAGCTCAGCGCTCAGTGGCTGAAGAGTGTCATACGAGCGGCGGGGCCTAGGTCGGACGGAGCTCGGCGGAGGAAGCGAATGCGAGCACCTAGAGGCTAGAATCGGTGGCATCAAACGCTTGAAAAGCCGCAGAGCAATCGCTGCGGCGGCGCATCCCTCCAACGTTCTCCCTCTACCCTCGGATCTCCCGACCTCATTCGAGTCTAATCGAGTTCGTTGCCAGAACAACTCTTGACCTCGCCCGAGTCTCTAATCCAGTTCGTCATTAGGGCAACTCCCGACCCCATCGCAGTCTCATCTTGCCGTCGGCTTAGATAGTACACACAGTGTACAGGTCAGTGGGGCTCACACATTGTATTCCTGTATTCTGCCGCCTCGTGCTGACCTCGAGAAACGCGTCCCATAGTATGCTTGCAGCCTCTTTCTCGCCAGCCTACACGTCCAATGAATCATACTTGCAACGCACGGCTTGGATCGTCCTCGTGTGCAGCCTTATGATTTGGGTAGGGCTGAGGTCTCACCACATCGCGAGGCGGAGCCGGGCAGTCTGGGGGGCGGTCGCAAGGTACGCGACGGAGGCCGGACGGCACGCGGTGAAGCCCGAGTCGTTCTGCCGGGTAGTTACGGCCCTTGCGGTGGTTGTTTGGCTCGTGTTCCAAGTGGCGATAACTCACCGCCAGCGTGAGCCGCGTGGTCTCGAGTCAGTCCAGCCGGCGTCCAAGTAGCTCTTCGTTCACATTCTGTGCATACGCCACTGTAGTTCTTTTTTCTTGGCCGGCGTCCTTTTGTTGCTCGCCGTAATATCTTCTCGCGTCTCGCGCGTTCTATCTCTCGAGTGTGGCTTGAAAGTAAATAAGATGTGCCCGCGGGGTGTATCGATTGAAGCCGCTTCAAGTGAGAGATACTATCTTACTTCAGAGCGCCTCCCCTGCGAGTGAGCCACTCCGAAATTTCAGTAGCCATACTATTAACGCTAGTATGAGCTACTCAAAGGCAATCTTCGCCATGAAAGATTATCCCGAAGGGCGCCATGCGGAGATAAACAAGCGGAGACGATATACTGAGCAGGACGAGATGATTCGGAAAGCTAGCATGTGGGAGAACTGGACACGCCGAGCCCTTGGTAGCGCGTTTCTGAAACATTACGCGGCAGAGTGATTATAAGCAAGCTTGCCACGCAGGACGCAAGTGCGATCAGCCCTGAGAAAATACAGCCTAGGCGTCGCGGACGCGCGGTATTCCATCGCCACGCTTGAATCCCAGCAGGAAGGGCGAGAAATACGTCAACGTACGAAACGCTTCGAAGTTCTTCTTGGTTGCCTCCCGGTATTTAGGCGCCGCTTCCCTAACAAGAGCAGCTACGCGAGGGGCCTCTGAAAAAACTTGCGTGTCAAAAACCCGCTCTACGTCGTCTAGTCGGGGGCGGACAGGCGCGTCGGGCGAAGGTGGCTCGGAATCGTCCGGCAGAGCCTCCATAACTGCGGCGTCCTCGAGGATGAAGCGGCATATCTGCTTGAAGAGAGCTACAAGGTCAGAGCTGCCAACGCCAGACCCATAGGTTCATCTGTGCGGGGAGAAGCACACCAAACACAAACTTACGAAACCCGTACTTGGCCTTGTGGGAGGGAAGCTTTTAGTATGGGAGAAATAAAAATGCGTGCGAGAGACATACGACGTGATAGGCATGAAACTGGGCATAGAACTGGGCTTCGTGATTGATACCGTGCTATGTACAAATGAGGGCTAGTGAGACCCGAGGATAAGATACCGAGGCAAGAGGGTGTGTGATGTGCGTACCGTCTTTGACGGTGTATTGTCGGGTCCTTTGGGCAGGGATTGAGTATATACTCGATGCGAGCAAGTGGAAGATTAGCTGTGGGTACAGTTGGTTAGGTATGATTTGCGTTGAGGCCAAACACAATGGAAGAGTCAAAGGATCGGCCCCTGGCGCCCCGCTCTGACTTTGCTGCTTGTCGCATGGTTGATGGGGAGGCTAAACGAGCAATCGGTCACAAATCAGCAAAAATTATAAATGAGCAGCAAGACTGGGGGGACAGGCAAGGGCGTACGAGGTGTATTCAAAACCGAGCTTGTCAAGCCCTCAGATGAGCAGGACCAAGTAATTTTCATGATAACGCAGCTTAGATAACCACACCGGCTGAAATCTTCCCGAGCATAAGGCATTCTGATGAGGATGAAATGCTAAGATTGAGCGCTCAGTGTACGCTTATATTACTGTGCGTAGGACGATAGTAACATCATGATTGTTCGTTTTGGAACTGTTCCGCGACCACAGTCTTGAAAGAACAGGTCTTATTAGCCTCCCTACTTTGTTTGCGGCGCGGGGCGTCGATTTCGGGACGGGTGGGTTTTCCGCTCGGCGCTGTGATGGGCGCGTGGGGCGCGACGTAGTTGTCACGGTGATTGTGGTGGTGGCGGCGGGCGGCTGTCACTGGTTGAAGGCGATGGCTTGGGCGGTGGAGGAGACGCCGAAGTGGAGATGGAAGGTTCGAGAACAGCCAGCTGGGCACAGGCGTGGCGCCAGGCGCGCGGGGACCTCCACTTTCGCCCCGGATGGAACTTGCTGGAACGATTTCCTGTCCTCATCGATTTCCTGGACAGCCGCCCGTAGATCGCCTTGTTCGCCCGTATATAAGCCCGCCCGCTGCCGCCAGCCCCCCCATCCCGCTCCTCCTTCCCTCCATCTCTCCCTCTCCAAAAAATTACCTCGTACGTCCAGTCTTTTCAGTCATCATCGACACGCGCGGTGGCGCGTCGATCTCCGATCGCGTCTAACACTCTTTTTGCCACCCAGCCCCCCTCATCTCCATACGAAATGGCCACCGAGAGCTTTGGATTCCAGGCCGAGATCAGCCAGCTTTTGGACCTGATCATTAGTGCGTCGTCATCTTACCACTTCGTTTTGCGTTATTCTTTTCTAACCTCGCCGTTGCCACAGACACCTTCTACTCAAACAAGGAGATCTTCCTTCGTGAACTTATCTCCAATGGCTCCGATGCACTCGACAAAATCCGCTACTCCTCCCTCACCGACCCTAGCCAGCTCGACAGCGAGAAGGAGCTCTACATCCGCATCACCCCCAACAAGGAGGAGAAGGTCCTCATCATCCGCGACACCGGTATTGGTATGACGAAGGCCGATCTCGTCAACAACCTCGGCACCATCGCCAAGTCCGGTACCAAGGGCTTCATGGAGGCGCTCTCTTCTGGCGCTGATATTTCTATGATTGGTCAGGTAAGCTAGTGTTGTTTCCAGCTCACGAATAAGTTACTTACGCGTCCTCGCGCCCTAGTTCGGTGTCGGCTTCTACTCCGCCTACCTTGTCGCCGAGCGCGTTCAGGTCATCAGCAAGAACAACGACGACGAGCAGTATATCTGGGAGTCCGCTGCCGGTGGCACCTTCACTATCACCCAGGATACCGTTAACCCCCCTCTCGGCCGTGGCACCGAGCTCCGCCTCTACCTCAAGGAGGACCAGCTCGAGTACCTTGAGGAGAAGAAGATCAAGGACATCGTCAAGAAGCACTCCGAGTTCATCTCCTACCCCATTCAACTCGCTGTGACCAAGGAGGTCGAGAAGGTTCGCGTATTTGCTACCAGCAATCGCCCAAGATTTCTATGCTCACTCTTTTATGTGTCTATAGGAGGTTGAGGACGACGAGGAGGTCGTCGAGGACGCCGACAAGCCCAAGATTGAGGAAGTCGAAGATGAGGACGACAAGCCCAAGGAAAAGAAGACTAAGAAGATCAAGGAGGTCGAGGTCGAGAACCAAGAGCTCAACAAGACCAAGCCCTTGTGGACGCGCAACCCGCAAGACATCACCCCCGAGGAGTACGGCTCGTTCTACAAGAGCTTAAGCAACGACTGGGAGGAGCATCTCGCCGTCAAACACTTCTCCGTCGAGGGTCAGCTCGAGTTCAAGGCTATCCTATACATCCCCAAGCGGTATGTGTGCTCCTTCCTCATGCGCCCCATCTTACTCATCACATTTTCCTTTTCTCCCTCAGTGCGCCCTTCGATCTCTTCGAGACCAAGAAGAAGCGCAATAACATCAAGCTTTACGTCCGCCGTGTCTTCATCATGGACGATTGCGAGGACCTCATCCCCGAGTACCTCAACTTTGTCAAGGGTATGCGGTGCTGTTGATATCTTCACTCCGTATCTATTTCTTACACTTCGGTTGTGTCTAGGTATCGTTGATTCTGAGGACTTGCCTCTCAACATCTCTCGTGAGACGTTGCAGCAGAACAAGATTCTCAAAGTCATCCGCAAGAACATCGTCAAGAAGTGCATGGACCTCTTCACCGAAATTTCGGAGGACAAGGACAACTTCGCCAAGTTTTACGAGGCATTCGGCAAGAACATCAAGCTCGGTATCCACGAGGACGCTCAGAATCGCAGCAAGCTCGCCGAGTTCTTGCGCTTCAACTCGACCAAGGCTCTTGAGGAGCAGACTAGCTTGAAGGGTGCGCCACCGTTCTCTGCCCTATCTCTTGATTTGGCAGCTCATCCGAGCGCCCATCCATAGACTACATTACCCGCATGCCCGAGGTGCAGAAGTCCATCTACTACCTCACCGGCGAGTCCCTCGCCAGCGTCCGCGACTCTCCTTTCCTCGAGGTCCTCAAGAAGAAGGGCTTCGAGGTCCTACTTCTCGTCGACCCCATCGACGAGTACGCTGTCACCCAGCTCAAGGAGTTCGACCAAAAGAAGCTCGTTTGCGTCAGCAAGGAGGGTCTCGAGCTCGAGGAGACTGAGGAGGAGAAGAAGGCGCGCGAGGAGGAGGCCACTCAGTTCGAGGAGCTCTGCAAGGTCATCAAGGACGCGCTCGGTGAGAAGGTTGAGAAGGTCGTCGTCTCCAACCGTATCGTCGATTCTCCCTGCGTCCTTGTCACCGGTCAGTTCGGCTGGAGCTCGAACATGGTGGGTACCCTTTTTTGTGGTTTCTCTTGCCAATCTCTGACGACGCCTTTTCTTGTCGATCATAGGAGCGTATCATGAAGGCTCAGGCCCTCCGTGACACCTCGATGTCTTCTTATATGGCGTCGAAGAAGACTCTCGAGCTAAACCCCTCCAACGCCATCATCAAGGAGCTCAAGGCCAAGGTCCAAGTCGACAAGGCCGATAAGAGCGTCCGCGATCTCACCTTCCTGTTGTTCGAGACTGCCCTTCTCACCTCTGGATTCGTGCTCGAGGAGCCATCGAGCTTCGCTAAGCGTATTCATCGCATGATTGCGTAAGTTGTGTTCCTCTTAATCGGCGCGCCGATTATTTGCTTACCACCGCGACTTTCTCCGTAGCCTTGGTCTCGATGTTGAGGATGAGCCAGAAGCCGAGGGTGCTGGTGACGATGTTGAGATGCCCGCACTAGAGGATAGCGGTGCCGCTGCCAGTGCCATGGAGGAGATGTGAGTATTATCTTATCCCGTTTCTCAATCATGCTCTGTGCTTACGACGCGCTCCAATCCCCTAGTGACTAAATTCTTGGCCCCTCTCTTCTTTCGTCGCATCTTGTCTCTCGTTTTCACTCGTTTCTCTTCCCTTTTTTTTGTCATCTGCATCTTTCATGTTGTTTTTGCACTCGTATCATCACGCATATTTTTACGCAATATAAAAGGCTGAAGCCATACGTTTTTCACGATTCTTATCCACATGTTCCCTTTCTCCTGAAGCTGAGTGAATGATAGATCTGAATGATGTGATTGTGATTCTTGCCCATTCGCGCCGCTTCTTTTCCTATGATCACTGACACATGTATACGCGTGTCAATAGAAAGCTGGGATATATCATTGACTTTATGGTGACTCATCGTCTCTCGCGCCTGCCTTTGAGGGAGGAAGGCGCGCTATTGATCGATGACCTTGTGGATTTCTTTTGCCTGTTGGCTTGCATTTATATAACATAGCACTATCGATGCTGCAATGACTTATGTCTGGCCTAAGCCTAAGATGACGAGTACTCGCATTCGATGCTTGGAGTTCATGCCACCCACCATCCCCGGTGCATATGGCGATTTTGATGATGAATCTCAATGCTATCGCCCGGACTGGAATGATCATGATGCACGGAGAGTGCGATGTTGAGTTCGGCGCCAGATGGTCGCGTCCGAAGTAAATATTTGCTGACAAGTAGCGAAAATATTGGCCGGCAGGGGGGGCCGGCGGTGTGAAGTTTGAACAACTCCAACTCCCATTTTCAACGACAACCAGGTGAGTCGACAAAGCAACTCCTGCGCCCGACGCTGCGCGCGTATCACTCAGCGACTACCACCAGACCGGCGACCATGGATGGCGCGGCGGACAAACGCGCCCCATATATATAGCCACCGCACCATCGTCCCGATCAGCATCAATGTTTCGTAGCAAACGGAGGAAACCGATGTTTCGTAGTTTCTACTATTGTTCTCGAGCCCGAACTACACGGCTTAGAGACGCAGTATGTCGCGGGTAGCTCCGCAGACGATTGTTCGGCGCGCCAGCGATATGGGCGCCCACCGACGCGCACGTGCAGAATGGTGTCTCGACCCGGCACCTTCCCTGCAATTTTTTTGTTCTCCGGGCTTCCCCGTAAAAGAAGATGCTCGCCATTCGGACTTGGACCTTGTTCCCCGCGCCAGCGCTGTCGGTCTTTGTGGTCTCGCTCGTCTGTAGACTGTCTCGGTGAAGGTGCTTTTTCTTTGGTATACTCGGGGCAACAACTCCCTGATGGCTGCACCCTGAGTTTCCCCACGCTTATGGTGCTTTGGCTCGGAGCGCCAGGGAAAGTCCGAAAATCCTCAGCCCGCTCCTTTCTCCTTCCCTTCGGCGGCGTCTCTTCTTCCGCTCTCAGTCCAGAAAGGGCATCGCATCGCTGTTGGTTCTTATTTTCCGATCAACCGAGCTGCTCCAAGCCCTTCGCGCGCACGTTCGGACGGTGCTCGGGCGACTCGGCACGTCTCCTGAAGCCTCGCAAAAAGCTGCCAAGCGCTTCGATCGCGGACTGCCGTATTGGGTGTGCTAAGGGACCAGGTACCGAGACAAGCCTAGCGCGGAATCCAGTGTGAGGAGGCCCGTGGTATAAACGTGCCGGCACGCTCTTATAGGACACTGCACCTCTCGATCTTCCATTACATAGGCCCCTCTCCCCGCTCACTTTGGACAGCATTATGGATCCCACCACCTCCGCTGGACTCTTTCCTCTCCTTCCGCCCATCGAACTGAAGCCGTCCGTGGTGGGTCTCCCTTTCTCTATATCACACGCCGTAATCTTACGTGTCCGTCTTCACAGCGGGGTGACCAATCGCTGAAGAGGAGGATGGGAACGCCGACTGATGGACAGGATTTCATCATTCGTCGTCGCAAGGACTCCTCCGATTCCGATTGCTCCATCTGGGCTCCAGCCGCCACCTCTTCCAAGTCGTATCCGCAATCCCCATCGCATTATTTCTCTCAGCATTTCTCAGGGGACCGCGAGCTCAAGCCCGACTACTTCCAACCCCAGCCATCCATGCTGCTGACTCCCATATCATCACCTTCATTATTGTCTCCTGCCCCATCAGAGCAGTTTCTGCCTTCCGATGATGACTCTGACGCGCCATCGTCCTCAAACCCCACCCGTCTCGTTATCCGCATTCGTGTCCCAGCCAAGCTGCGCGGACCTCCTCCCAACACACCCGTCACGCCCCCGCGGCGCTCAACGCGCGCAACATTGCCACCCCGGCCCGACACGCGTTTGACCATTCGTCTGCGTATTCCTCCGGGGATGCGTCGGCGCGCCGAAAAGTCCAGCTCATGCCTGCCGTGATCGTCTCGCGTCATCCCCTTGTTCCTGGCCTTTTTACTATCTTTATTATCCTGGTCTCAGCTGTCGCTCGGGATCGCCCTTGCCCCCACTCCCTTTACCGCGTCCTCTGCCCTTCTGTTGCCCATCGTCCATCTGTATTATTTAGCCGCGCACAAAGCCCGGCGCGCGCGAGCGTGTCGCTCCGCTGCGTCGATATTGGTTTCTTGCGTACGGGCCTGCGGCCCGCCCTCTCGCTCCCGCGAGTGTACCTATTATATTTATTCTTGTACATTGCTAGGTTCCCTCAACGCCACCCGATGGACGTTTGTTGTTCTTGTGTTTTCCTGGATCCTTGGCCACTTTGTCCCGATTTGATCTATTCTCTTGTTGTTCATGCCCCTTGTCTCCCGGAAGGGATAGCTTCGATGTTTCGCTATTTTGTTCGCCTGCGCATAGTCGCGGCTGTCTTCTTGTCTGTCTCATTGTTCGCTCTGTTCATGCATTCGTTGTTTTCTGTTATACATAGATGTATAGAAACTCAAATATACAAAAAAAAAGTCACCAGTCCCCTCAGTCATCCCTCCACGAAACCTTGCCCGCTCCCCATCGCTCGCTCCACATGACCCGCTTGTGATACGTCTTCCGAAGCTCCTTGAACTGTTTCACGAACTCGTCCACTTCTTTGCCCATAGCGTCGCTGTTGCCGTTCCCCGAAGACGACGGCTCGAAGGACTGTACATATGACACCGACGGGGATTGGCGAATGAATGAGGAAGCGAGCGATTCGGATAGTTCATCTTGAGCGGTCGCGGCATGTCGTAGTCGGAGAAGAAGGAAAGACTGTGTATATCGCTGGAGGAAAGAAGTCGGCATGAAAACGTCGAACGAACAGAAATAGGGTTGGGCCGACGTGCCTGATACAGCTCCTTCTGTTCTCTATCCAATTCTCGCCATCTAGCCTGTAGCATCTGAGCCTCGTCAAATGCCGCCTGAGTCTCGGACCTCAGCCTGTACAGATCATCTTGCAAGGCAAGATTCCGTCCTTATCGAAAGGCAATCTCAAATAGAATCCGAGTACGGGGGACGGGACACGCAAAACGCACGGGCGATCGACTCGTTCGCCATCCCCAGCTCAGACTGGCCTTGGAACATCGCTTTTACGCGGGGCAGCGAGTGGAAAAATGCATGGAAGTAGGTGGGATCGGTAAGCAGGTCTTCGATGTCTTCGCGGCTGTATAGTTATTGCCAGAAGCCCAGGTCAGGTCGCGCACAGGGTGTGGATGATGGTATTGATGGGACTTGCGAGAGGTCTGCTGTCTCTGGAAATTCCTCGGTCAAAGAGGTTACTAGCGATGTGTTCGCGGCTCCGGTATGTTGCTGCTGGGACTCCCCGTGCGTCGGGAACATGGCGCTGATCGGAGTGTGCAAGAGTTGGATGACCGTAGGATTTTGGACGCGTCGTTGCATCCGCGCGTCTTGTAGAAATCATCTCAGAGTCGGCCGTACGCAGGTCCCCTCCAGCTCTGACTCGACCCAGAATTCATACTCACGCTTTTCGCGCATAAATACCAGCCGAAGGAAGACGCTGAAAAATAATCTCTACCTGCCCCTTCTTCAAGAAAAATCTCATATGGACCGCTCCCAAATCGTCAATTTGGCCGCTGGGCCCTCTGGCCTTCCTCTTCCTGTTCTGCTGGAAGCCTCTCAGGGCCTGCTCAACTTCGAGGGGACGGGGATAGGAATCACGGAGATCTCTCATCGCTCCCCCGAATTTGCCAAGCTTACCAAAGATCTCGCTGCCATCCTCCGCCAGCACCTCAATATCCCAGAGACCCACGAGGTCTTGTTCACCCAAGGCGGAGGGTGTGGACAATTTAGCGCGGTCGTTCTTAATTTGCTAGCAAGGCACAGGCTGCGCTTCCCCGACCTCAAAGATGAGGACAGGGTGATGGACTACGTCGTCACTGGTTCCTGGAGCGAAAAGGCCGCGCTGGAAGCGAGGCGGCTCGGCGGTGGGGTGGTGAATATCGTGACCGATGGCCGGAGCGGGTCCGCCAATGGCAAAAACTTCGATTCCATCCCGCCCGTCGACACCTGGAGATTATCCGAGCGGCCCGCGTTCATCTATTACTGCGAAAATGAAACTGTGGACGGCGTCGAGTTCGATGGCCACTCCTCGACCGAACAAGGGGCTACACAGTTCCCTTTCCACCTCATCCCCCCCGATCCCTCCGATCCCACGTTCCTCGCACCCCTCGTCGCGGACTACTCGTCTTCATTCCTCTCGCGCCCCATCCCTCAGCTCGAGCGCCATGCGCTCATCTACGCCGGCGCGCAAAAAAACATCGGTCCTTCCGGCTTGACGATTATCATCGTCCGTAAGGACCTCCTTGTCGACACTGTCGCCGCGGCCAAGCTCGGTGCAGCGCCCGTCCCTACCACATTTGACTATGCCGTCCTCGCCAAAGCCGGGTCGCTGTATCACACGCCGCCCATGTTCAGCATGTACGTGTCGCTGCTTGTGCTGAGGCATTTTGCGACCCTCGGCGGAGTCCCATACCTTGCCAAAGTCAACGCGCAAAAGGCGAAGAAGGTATACGCCGCAGTGAAGGAGGGTGAGGCCGCGGGCGTGTTTAGGCCGAGAGTTAAAGATGGGAGCCAGAGCTTTATGAATGTTGTGTTTGAGGTGCTTGGGGAAGGTGCCGAAGCGCGATTCTTGGCTAGTGCTCAGTCGGCGGGCCTCCGTGGTGTGAAAGGCCATCGGTAAGCTCGCTTCATTTTTTTTGGAGGTTCGTTTTCATATTGCTCAAAAATTCGTCCCCTAGATCGGTTGGAGGGATCCGCACGTCGCTTTACAATGCCGTGACCTTGGAACAGGTCGACTTACTCGTTGAATTTCTACGAGGGTTCATAAAGGCGGAGGCAGGAAGCCAGAGTGCGTGAGAGGCGTCCCACCGCCAGTCTTCAAGCTAGGCCTACATTACACGTTTATCTTCGCTCTCATCCTCGTAGCCTTTCAGATTTCTCATGTAGCTCGACAAGATTAATTGTAACACGGAAATGGAAAATATCTCAGAGTGATATCTCGACCTATCTACGCCCGCGAATCCTCGAGCGAAGACTTTGGGGCCCCCTCTCCCGGTAAGTACTGCGAAGGGCGCCGAACGCAGGGCAGGAAAGTCTGCCTATAAGTGTAAGTGCCACCCGCGCAGATCCTCGAAGCGAGGCGCGGGACAGTATATCCAAAAACCGACACCAGAGTTAGATGTGTAACACTATAAATTGGCGTGAACGCGCTATGACGGATTAACGTTCCACTGTACAGCTCGACTAGGCTCGGCTGCCGTGCCTTTCATGTGCTGCGACTGAAACGCTGGCAAGCAAGAGGCCATAACCCCAGGGTATGTATGCCATCTTGTTCAAACTGCTACTTATTTCCAGAGATATAAAGCAGCGTCTCCCGTGGATCTTCAAAACATCGCTTCCTCCTCACTCCCACACTTGTGAACGCGCCAACTCATCAGCTCCATTACATCGACTTCTACGTGCGCCACTACGATCCCGTTGCATGGCTCTGGGGCACCCATCGACGGCCGAGTCGGACCCATTGTACATACCGATGCTACCTCAGACCGGGGACACAATAGGAGTACAATCCCCCCCCCCCCCCATACTGTCGATAGCGTACGTTGTACCGCCTTGAAGTTTTATTGGATGCTTAATGCTAACAACATGGCGACTTCCGGCTTTAGCTCGACTCCAGGACGGAGAGCGAGTCGGCCATGTTGGCCGTTCCGGGGGGGGGTAAGTGGGGTGCGGGGATGAGAGCTCTGGATTGGCCGTTACGAGGACAGAGCGGGGCGCGATAGGGTGATGTCTGTCGGTGAAGGGGCTTCTGGGTGCCAGGTTCACTCGTTGTCTTACGCAACGGATACATAGAAGGAGTGCCACTCGACGGATGAGAAGCGGGTGCAGTTGTGGGTTACCCGGGTGACACCCCACCCGTGGTGGTCTTTAGGTCCGTTCAACGTTCGAAGGTCGTCCTATCTTTGGATCGCGAGTCACATGCATGAGCCTCAGTAATAACACCACGTCCAAGGATTTTGGCTGTCCAAGCCACGTCCAAGCCTCTCCCACCGACAAAACTCTTACCTAATAAAGCAGGATCGGGGATGTCGCTCATTCAAAAGGACGAGCTCGACGGACTTGAGCTTGCATGGTGGTATAAGCTGTGCTACCACGAAAACAACTTGCTTCTGCTCATTCAGGAGCTTGACGGGCTTGGTTTCGGCTATACCTCGTACGCCTTGACCTCCTTGCCACTCCTTCCTACTTTCCGCTGATTTATGATTGAGCATCTAGCCTCCTCATTAACCATGCCAGAAGCAATAAAATAGACGGTAAGGGGGACCAGGTGCCCAATGCTCACTATTCAACCCCGGTGCAAACGATATCTAACTAAATATGACCACCAGTCATCTTGCTGCTCTCTGCACAAAGGATTCAACACCGCGCCATCTGAAATGGTACGTTGACTATACTCTCTTGTCTCACTGCCCAATCAGGTCTTATTCCACATTTATCTATAGTATGGTATCAATTACGAAGCTCAGTTCTATGCCGAGCTTCGTGCCTATCACGATGTATGTCTCTTGTACACATCCTTGTTTCTCCGAGACTTACAGTTCCTCTCCTACGAGGCGAAGTATGGGTGGAGTAAGTTTATATCCCTTGTAGTATTGATCCGATGCTAACAACTCTGGGCTTTGTAGTTCTTGTCAAGGAAATATCTTCTTGCCCCCATGAGCTGACCGATGTTCTGGAGGCTCTGCTGGACGACTTGAATGACATAGGCCCACCCCCGCCTCATGAGCCCGCTTCCTCCAGACCGGACGACGTGGAGCGCGTTTTTGATACTCGAGTCTATCTGGAGGCCCCCAGCATTGCTGCTGTTCTCCGTGATGAGCCCCAAGAAGCCAAGGATTCAATCGAGAAGTTTCGACAGCTGAACCCGTACTTTCCATGTTTCTTGCTGGGTTTCAAGCATGGCGATAGGATACCGCACTTCCGCGACGCTCAGGCTATAGTCACTCGTACTCGCGTCTCACATAGCATGGTTTGTCGCCGCCATACCATGGCCACCAGTGTATCTTAGTCTACATCAAGAATTTATGCGCTTCATCTCGCCCCTCAACTTCCTGAGTCCCACTATGTAACGTCCCAGTGAGCAATATCGTGGACCATCCGCCTTCTGAGAGCAAATCCTTACACAGTATGTATAACTCCCGATGCCAGCCAGCTCAGCACCCCCTCAACACACAACCTCCCTTAGTCTCTTCATTCAACACGCACGCGGTCTATACCTCCGCCTTCCTTCTCATTACTATCCCCCGCCCACCCGCATCCGTTCCTCGACCACATCACCCTCCCCACCATCTGTGGTCACAGCACCGGTGTCACCTTTTGAAGCCACCACGAACACGAACGCTCGCCCGCTTTTTGCCCCATTCCCTGGTCACGGACACCGGTCGCGCCACCTACGCTTTCCGCGCGCAAGGACGTCAAACATCTCCACCAATCAACCTTGCTATTCCCCATCGCCTTACCATTGCATTCTGTCCGGTGTTCGAGAGCCGGACACCATCGCCAATCGTGTCACCCCACCCCTATGTTAGCTCTGCCCTGCGCGCATCCCGTCTGTACTCTTTTAAGACCGCTCATCGCTGCCGCACTTCGTTTTCTAATTCAAACCATCCCTTTCCATAAACATTGTGTCACCAAGACGAGAAAAGCATTCTCTTATCTGTACCGTGTGACTGCCCGCGCCATCACCGAACGAGTAATATCCTGATAGCCACATATGTAGCACACGCGCGGTACGGCGCGCGAGCTCGTCAACCGAGAGGCATCGCAGCCAAAAAAAATGCCGCGGGTTAAGGCGCCCGTCAATACAGGATCAGAAAGCCTGCCGCAGAAAATATATTTGCTACGACACGTAGAATAATCGAAACAGTAAACGTATCTTGTGCACATCAGTCCAGATTCGCCATCCACAACCCCCCGCACACACAGCTCCTTTCCCATGAGGTCTCAAACGCCCTCCACCTCTCTCCGCCCTTGATGATAGCATCCTTGCGCGCCCGGCTTGACTTGCTCCCGCACCGAGTACACGTCCGCAGGGTCGCCTGATTTCTAAGCGTGGCGTTGCCGATCACATCGCGCGGTTGGCGGTCCCAGTCTGCGCTGAACGGCGGAGGCAGGTCGAGCAGCTCCGAGGGATTGATGAGTAGACGCATCTTGTCGACTAGATTTGTGTAAGCAGAGAGGTAGCGGGCGTGTTCGGCCAAAAGCGGGAAAAAGCGGCTTGGGACGGAGAACGTGAGGAGCGCGGTGCGGAATTGAGATGTTGCGTCGGGTATAGCTGTATTTTTGGAGAGGCGTTATTAATCACCGCCAAGCGGCTAGGAGAAGTTGTAAGGACATACAGGCTACCGTGGATGTGTTTTTATTGTTGACATGTATCAGCGCGTCCCGTAATTCTTCCATATCAATGCTAGACGCATCAAAGATATCTGCAAGCACATTCTTCGCTACTCGAGCTGCTCCGTCCGGGGATGCTGTCATAAGCGTCGAACGAAGTCTGTGGACGTGTGATAGAGTTTGCCGCAGCAGGCTTAATAGCCATGGGTGGAGCAGGAAGAGCAAGCTAGAATTCGGTCCTTCAGCTAAGGGTCAAGCCATCAGACCAAGGACGTCGAAGTTGAATAGGCAACCAGATACTTACAGGCGGAGTCGATTTCTCTGGGACCCTCATCCCCCCCGCCTTCTTGCCACTCGCAGGCCAGATGCGCCTCGTACAGAATCGCTTCCTTTACAATGCTCTGGCAAAGCTCGACAAACCACTGCGACAGGTGTATAAGCTTCCACCGAGTTTCTACACACCAAAGATCCGTGAGAAGTGGCTCCTAACAGAGCCGAAAATCTAGATAAATACCTTGGTCTGTATCGGGAGACGTCGAAGCAACATCACAATCATCAAATGCCTGCTCACACGCTTCTAGTTGACATACGTCGAACGCCGTCTGCCAACGCACTCCCAATTTAGGGTCGGGCGCAGACCTATGGATGTCATGCATGGAGTCAGATCGGTATCACTATTAGTAAAAGGCGCAAAAGACACATACTTGAAAACCGCTACGGCAATCTTCATCATCTCCGACATCCACGGCTCGCTCGCCCTGCTCGGATGCACCTCCCCGCTATCCGCACACTCGCTCAGCGTTTTCCAGGTCTCGCCGATCAGTGCTTCGGCGGCCGTTGAGTTGCTCCAAAAGGCGCGTATGACATCCGAGGGGTCTGTTCCTCGCACAACCGAAAGTGCGAGCGGCGTGGAGAATGAATGAGCAATTGCTGATGACTGCGCGTGAGATGACGGTGCGGCTGGGCGCAGGTGAGCGCGGTCGATGGGAGGAGATGAAAGTGAGATGAACTTACTCGGCGATATGCGCCGTGGAAAGGGCACTATGGCAAGGTCGAGAGGCGAGAACACAGACGTCGTAGTGCAAATCAGAGTGTGGTTGGGGGACATGGCCATTGAAACGGGTGCTATTGATAGATAAACAATTGGGTCAGGTAGCACAGAATGAAGCTGGAGCAGAGGAGCTCACGGTCTCTTCCACCACACCCAATTAGATCGGAGGATCGGAATTGAGCGTTATCGCTCAAGTCTTGCCTATTAAAAACAGAGGATACGGTGAATATGGAAGGTCGAATGTGCGAGGGAAAAAAGACACATACAAGTTAAGCACCACGACCCTTCCGACTTTCACTTTCGAGCCTGCACCGACACCCTCCCTTCGACCCATCAAATTCAACAAGCCTGCGAGTACTACACCCTCGCCTGTAGAAGGGGGCACATCTTCAACAAACCCAAGGGCACTATCATTGAATGTGCGCTGAGCCTCCATTTTGATCAGCTGCCAAACATGTGCTTGAGTATTGTCACGGCAAACTAAGGAAATGTATAGGCTAACCCAATCATCTGACGCGTCCTTTTTCCCGCTCGTCGAATCATCATCAGTATTCACGGAGATGACCGAAACTGGTCGGTCGTCATCGTCATCCCGTAGCTTTTTACTTGGGCGCGTAATACTCCACAAATAAATGTGGGTTTTCAGCGGGGATACGTCTAAAACGCAAAACGAAATCAGTTCGACTTATGAGAGAGAATATGGGGAAATTGCATGCTAACAATTTCCAAGATCCATGCATCCAGCCAGCAAATGGAAGCCCAGACGCTCGGGCTCTTCATCCACATCCAAATATGACACTAACCCTTTGCCCTTGAAATCGCTGCTCTCTTTCGGGGTTGGTAGCGGCGCCGAGACGAATCGCAAGTGCGAAAGATGCCACGGAGTAGCTGGCGGCGGTGGCCCTTGGGTACCAGGAGACCTAGATGCGAGGTACGTTGTCGGAATAGGCAAAAGCGGACTGACAGTCATCGCTATATAGCATGCATATAATAAGAAATTGGGCGCAGGATAAGAAGAAATGATGACCGAACAAACTTGGCTGAGAACTAAACAAATCCAGACGGATTTCGCAGAGTTCGATATATTGTCGTTCGCCCCATTGTTCCCACTGCCACTCATAATCAGGGGGCGAGCCGGGAGAGGTGAACGCCATGGATGGATTTGAGAGGTTTGGTATAGGAGGTACAAGGATCGATTGGATCGCGACTAGAATTGAGGTAACTAGATGCACATATGAGGCGGAGCTTATACATAAGCAATAATCGACAGGGACTTACTCTCCGGCTGGATACCGATCTCAGCTCGAAGGCACAGTCGTAGACCGCCCGCGCTATCATGAGCATTCGAAAGCTGTGTGGCCTGATTACTCGTCAAGGGAGTCGTAAGATTTGCACGAAGTACGCTGAAAAATGATGCGGAGGAGGGGCCCAGCGGCGGGTGGTAGTAAAGAGAAGCATAACACGAATGGGTTATAAGGAGGAATGTGGGCGTAGAAAGCGTTGGTGGGCCAGCATAGGGGCGACGTGAGAAGCGAGGAATGTCCGAAGCATCAGAGTCAGACGCGACGACCCACTAAAGAACATATTGGGTTGTTGGCGAGTGGATAAGATGCGATTCCCAAACGAAGCTCACCTGTCGATCTTCCCCTAACCATTTGCAGCACAAAATCCCTTCCACACGAGGAACACTCCAGTATTCCTTCACAGCCCAAGTGCTAATCTCAGCTCCGCGCTCCCATACACATGCTATGCCTTCGGCACCACTATCAGGCGGAAAGTAGGCGAAGAGGTACGCGTCCGATGGAGAGAGCGAGATGACGGTGGGCGGAGCGTATGATTTTGCGGGCGCGTTGATGATAGGCGGAGGTGATGGGATCGTGAATTTGGCGACGCTGGGTGTAGGAGACGGAGGGATGAGTTGCGCATATATCTTAGGAAGAATGGCGTGTGCTGTTAATATTAGATTCGCTGATGACCATGCAAGGGGCCTTGGGGAGAGAAATGCGCATCGTCAGCTTTTCGAGCTTGAACATGGATGCGCAGTGCGCACCGGCTTATTCCATCGACAAGGCATTGGACATGCTCCCATCCGAGCTGCCATGGCTCGCGCCGTGCATTCGCGGGAGCTTGCATGCTAGGATCGAGCATCGCCTTGAGGAAGTTGTGCGCGCGATATTGGGATCGACGTCAAGCGCTGCTGCTCGTCGGCGGCGGCGAAGTCAAGGTGCTGCGGGCACGACAATATTCGAGATTCCGGCGTATTTGCCAAGTCAAGTCAAGTCAAGTCACGGGAAGGTCACGGACGCGACGAGCACGACGCGTCGGGGATTTGCTTCCGTCAGATCCTCCGGACCCGGGAAAGGTCTGCCGAGGTGCGTAATGTCATTAATGTCAGTCATCACAACCCTCGCCTGCTCCTGTCCTCCGTGTGCTCTGAATTGGGCAAGATGATGAACAAGGTGCGCCGGAAATACGGCTTTGTTTTTATTCCAAGGCCTTATGTTCTCCTCGCTTTCTAGATCCTCCTCATGGGCAAGTCTGGTCAGTCTGGCGCCCAATCTCCGTTTTCGAGCACGTATGCTCATTCCAACATCGCCGTTATCAGGCAGCGGCAAAACGTCTATGCGATCAATCATATTGTGGGTGTTGCGAAATCAATTCATGTCCTCCATCTGATAACGCTGCTATTGTAGCTCTAATTACCTTGCGTCTGCAACTTCACGGTTCGGCGCAACCATCGACGTCGAGCAGAACCACGTTCGCTTCCTCGGCTCTGTGTTACTCAACCTATGGGACTGTGGTGGTCAAGATGCCTTTCTAAACTCGTACCTATCCAACGAGCGCTCGACGGTCTTCCAAGACGTCGGCGTGCTTATATACGTCCTGGACATCGCCTCCCGTGAGCCCGAGCGGGATCTCTTCTACTACCGACAGTGCCTTGAGGCATGTAGAAAGCACAGCCCCCAGGCCGACATCTTTGTTTTGGTGCACAAGATGGATCTTGTCGAGGGCGGGAAACGCGAGAAGCGGGATGCCTTCTGGAAGCGGCGAAAGGAGATGACGAGATGGAGTGGCGATTCGCGCATCGAAACGTTTATGACGAGCATCTGGGATGAAAGTCTCTACAGGGTGCGATCATAGCGCTTCTTTCTCTTCCTTTATCCACTCAGACATTTGCTTCGCAGGCTTGGTCCCGGATTGTCCATTCACTCATCCCAAACATCCCCGTCCTCTGTTCCCATCTCACCACCTTTGCCACAATCTGCTCCGCGACCGAAGTCGTCCTCTTCGAGCGCCACACCTTCCTCATCATTGCACGCAGTGGAGACGACCCCACCGATAACAAAGCCGATGATTTTGCAGAGCCGACTGAGCAGGATGACGAAGAGGAGCAGACACAGACAGACCAGCCGTCCGCGGAGCTTAACCCAAAGCGATTTGAAAAGATCAGCGAGCTCGTCAAAGGGTTCAGGTACTCTTGCAAGTACGCTCGGATCCTCCTCTGCCTCGCTTTGTACTCTAATCTTACTAGTAATTGTAGCAAGTTGGACGAACATTTTAATTCGCTGGAGATCCGCTTCCCGAATTACACCGCTCTTCTAGAGAATCTTACGGCTGGGACATGCGTCCTTATCATCGTAGCAAACCCCAACGTCCGTACGTGCACTTTCTCATTTCTATGCACTATTCCTCTTGCTCTGTTATTTGCCGTCTACTCACGACCCCCCCCCCCCCCCCCCCACTCAGAATCCGGTGCTCTGAAAGTAAACGTCCGTCTGGCCCGCGAGAAATTCGAACAACTTCTAGCAAGCTTCGCACAAACCAACACTTGATATTCCCAACCTAGATCGTCCCCTCCGCTGTTTGGTTAGTCTTGTGGGTATCATAATATTGCTCATCAATGCCTAGCTGCTCAATCTCTGCCTACGCTCTGACAATACTCACGTTTCTCAGCTCAACTAATTTTATACAACCCTTGTGTTTTTTTCTCACTTTCTCTGTATATATGTAAGGCGGATTGATATCTCATCTTGGGGGGGACAAGTAAACATAGATGGGTCCTCGAGCTCCAGGCTTCTCAAGCATATTCCATGGGCGTGTGTATTATCATCCCAATTCCAATCTGAACTATCTTTTATTTACAGCCAAGGGGCGGCCGGATTCCAATATATGTGCTGCGGAAACGGTCGCCCGTCCAACCAGTAGGAAATGCTAACCAAGAAATAAGAGGTGTGGATGGGAAGAAAGATGGCGTGAAAACATTTGAGCGTGTATAACGCGCAGGGCGATGGCCCTTAAGATACCCAGACTATGTGATGGGTGGCTACTTAGAAACACTGTTGCGTATGTGCTGTAGGGATATGGAGGACTTACAGGCAAGACTGAGGACAATGTATAGCGTGATAAGCCTAAAAGAAGAAAGAACATCGCGCGCTCTGAGGAAACGTGTGCCAGATGATAGGAGGAACTTGAGCTCACATAAGACCCTCCATGTAATTTGCCTTGCCGTCCCTGTGCGCGACCACACTTGTCAGATCAACTCTGGTATGCTTAGAAGTACGAGGCTTACATGGTGAATAGGTTCACGAGGATGACGCTGACGAACAATGAGATAGTCTGTCAGACGAAACACGGTGTCAGCATTAACCCATATTACACTAGTCAGAAGATGCTCACCTCAAAGTTCTCGAAGAACAGCGTCAACTCTCTGCCGGTGCTATATTCGCGCACATCATGGTTAGTACAGCTAACGAGCTGACAAAGGATTGCATTAGATGGCGCTTACATCCAGCCAACGATGACCAACAGCGGAATAGCAAAGGTGGCAATTTGCTGACGACGTTCAATGTCAATGATATAATTCAATTGCAGGAGCAAAGTGCACATACGATTGAACTCCCGATGCTGATTCCGATGGTGAGCTCCATCTTGCCCTTCATCGCCATCCATACGCTCGTAATGTGCTCGGCGGCATTCGACTACGGGTAAGACTATATGAGTGCGAGAAGGGGCTGGTGGAAGCGAGTGGGACGTACGACCAACGGCAGAAGGATCACGCCGATAAATGGCTTGGAGAGATGGTACTTTTCGGCAGTCTCTTCAATGGAGGCGACCACTTGAAGAAAGCGTGTGTTTAGCATCTATCGGTGGTTCAAGGGAGAGTGAAGGCGCACAGTAATCGGCAACGAATGCGGTAATGACGGTGATCGCAAGGAGCCTAAAAATGGCCGCTGCGTCAATGTGGTGTACATCGACATTCATGGTATACGCACGAGACGCTGGCAGCAACGACGCTCATATGGGCCTCTTCCTCTTCGTCATCTTCCTCCTCCTCCTGTTGCACCCCATCAATCGGAGCTCCGCTCTGGTTCTTGAGTTTGGTCTTGGCCTTGTACAGGTCGGCATGTGTGTGGAGCTATGATATAGTCCAGAGAACAGGGTAATCAGCAGCAGTCATCTCAAGCAAGTTTAAAGCAAATATCAGATGGACGTACCTGGAAGAACAGGTAGCTAGCGTAGACAAACAACAAAAGGATCGATGTTCCGTGCGAGATGATGATAATCCCATTTTGTGATCCCCCAGGCAGAGATTTCTGAGTCGCGTTGTACGCGGCCGGGATGACCAACGCTAGATACAGATAATGTTAGAGCCAAAACAAATGCCGGGAATTTAAATTTATGTACTTACTGAAACAGGCCAATGCCATGAGCTATTCCATAACATGTGATCAGAATTTTCATCAATAGCAGCGTATTTTTTTTTTGTTGCATACCGACGCAGATCTAGACATTGAATCGAAACCCCATCAGCTCTAGCCTCTGCCAAGGCCAAAATGTTCACTCACGTTTGAGCAGCTGTCTCTTGGAAATGGCACTCATGGAATTTAAGTCCGCCTATAAAGCAGAAGATATAGCTTAGTTGCAGTAATTTGGCCTTGGAGAAACTAGACTGTGCTTGCCTGCAAGGAATGAACATCCCAACACCAGCAAGAGGTTTGACAGGATCGAGCCAATGAGCTAAAAATAAATGCGATGAGAATAGATTGGGATATATACAAAGCGGAGAAGTACGCACGGATGTCTGAACGATCCTGTATTCGCCTGACGGTTATTCTTTAGAGGTTTGCGGGGGATGTACTTGAATTTTCGGACACGAGGTCTCACCTTGAAGTAGGGCAGTGACGCCGACAATGATCTCAACAGCGTTTCCGCTGGATGAAAATCTGATCAGAGGCCCTACGACGGGCGTATGAGACAGCAAGTATTACGAACAAGGATGCGTTAAGGAGTCCACCAAGAGTCTCTCCGAGCTTGATCGCTACCTGTTCGGTCGCTTCTCCGAGGAGCTACAGAGGGCGTGAGACAACACGTTAGGTTCGCCCCCCATCCCCCGATAAACAAACAAGCTTACTGCCGCCAGCGGTACGATAGCGAAGAAGCTGAAACCGAACCTCCAGCCTGCGTCCCAGTTCTGATAATGGGCGACAGCGCTGAGGGGAATCAAGACGAGAAGAAGGCTGAGCCAGTTGGCGAAGAGGAACTTCAGGGATTGGCCCCAGGTCGCTTCGCCCTCGCCTTTGAGGGTTTCGAAAAACCCGCGGGTTCTTCTGCGGCCACCATTGCTAGAACTGCCTGGGAGCAGCGGGGAGTGTTCGCTCGACGCTACAAGCGGAAGTGCATGAGTATTTGCTTGTTAAAAGAGAGGCAATTCGCGGACATGGCATGTAAAATTGTACAGGAGCGGCGGGTGGTGTTGGTGGGAGGGGGAAATATTGCAGGGGTGTTCGGGCGAGCCCAGATTGGGCTGTTTTTCTGGAAATTCACACATGAGATAGTGCTCATGTATGGTCGGAGGCAAATGATGCACGGCAGTGCCGAGCCAGGGGAAATGAACTCGGCACCAGCTGGGAAGGCACTTTGGAAGCTTCTGACGTCGGGGCTGTGAAAGGTCTGACGCTGCCGAGCAAAGCGCTTCAGACGCCGGCTCGCCTGGGGCAACGGCGGGCTGCGATTGGCCAGCGGTAGTTACTTGGCTCCCGGCTCCTCCCTGCCCTTTCTTCCTCGCTCCGCCTCCTCGTCTGCGTTCCTCGTCACCACCTGCCCGGGATCCAGCAGGTGCGCAATATTCGCGTACAGAACCAGCGCACCCTCTCCGTCCTTGCGGCCCACCACATCAACAATGCAAACACCCGTGTTGTACAGCGTACCCCTCCGGACCTCTACCTTGCGCTGGTACCCGCGAATGCTGACCAGGCCGGCCAGGATGAGCGTATTGATCAGGGACCCATGGCTGACCATCAGCACGGTAGTGGTAGCCCGAGCAGGGGTTGTCGGGATCAGCGTCAGGACCTCTTCGTCCCACCACTGCAAAGCCCGCAGAACTACTTTGTTCACGGGCTCGGCAGAGGCGGGCGCCGGCTGTGTTCGCACAAAGGCCAGTGGCTTCCCTTCCAGCTCGCCCCAGTACTGCGGGCACACCTACTCTTCAGCAAAGATGGATTTACGGATGACACATCACTAACCCGTTCTCTGAGCGACGTTCGCTCTTCGAGGGTCACCCCAGGATGGAGTTCAAGGATCGTCTTGGCAGTCTGTCCAGACGTTCGGGCCGTAAGCTTCCACCCAACAATAACAACTTCCAAGTATATTCGCTCTCACGTTCGAGGCTCGCTGCGCATCGCTCGAGAACGCCTTCGAAAACGGCATATCGCGCAAGGCCTGCGCAACAGCCCGAGCTTGCACCCAGCCATTCGCGTTCAACGCCGTGTCGAGCTGTCCTTGCATGATTCCATTTCGATTCGCGTCGGTCTCTCCATGGCGAACGAAGTAGACACGCAAAGGCGGTTCCATGGTGATATGATCGCGGTGGATGGGAGGAGACCAAAGACCAAAGGACGAAAAAAAGGCAGTTAATGCTCGTGGTGGTTCCGATACCAGCGGGCGCAGCTGGAGGCTCCGATTTAAGAGTGCGTTCGGTACGATTTTTTGCCCAAATACCGTTTTTGGGACCCTGTTAACATCGCCGGATCCAAAGCCGCGAAATATCGGACCCTCACTCAAATGACGCTACCGTTCGGCAGCGTCTCCTCGAGAAAATCACTTTTTTTCGGAATCTGAAGTTTTGCTCTGGAGTGGATGTGGAATAGATAGGGATGTAGAGTAGACCATATAATGCACAAAAAAAGCACCCACTGAGGTCAGGAGCCCAAGAGAATTGGGTGAATCTGAGCGCTTTCAAGGTGGCTTGGAGACGACTCTTCATCCCCTCAAATAAATCTTGTACTGCCTTACACAGGTGCTAGAGGCATCATAGAGTGTCTACAGAGGCATTCCGGGCGTAGGAGGTTGTGTGTTGTGTGCTGAGGCGGGTCTCCAACGCGTGATTTGTGAGCGTTGTTTGTCCAAATACAGCCCTGGGCTGTATTTGGGATACACTAGTACAAATGACGCTTCCGCAAGTGACGCTCCAAAAACCATCCCAAATGACGCTGCATCCGAACGGTAGTTGTGATTTTCACAAATACCGTCACTTGGCACAGCCACTCCCAAATAACGGTTGTTGCGGATACATATGCAATTGTGGCGCAAAAAATCATACCGAACGCACCCTAAGTCTGTATCGGACCCATCGGCTGGAGCTCTGGCGATCATTCATCGATTGTGTGAGCAGGGTTGGCAAACATACCTACTTTCTGGGCTCGGTTGTTATCAGTGCCTTAGCGCTCTGCGTGCTCGTATTCGGAACGCGGCGCAACGCAACGTGTACAACGTGTAACTCTGATTTCCGAAGACGCTGCAGCAGGCCCACAACGTTGTGTCCAGAACCTCAGTGCATGCCCCACGATCACTTTCCTAAAATACTCTGATTTGTTGTGCATTATCGGGGCCCTCTTTGGACTGGTTTATAGACTCCAACTTTGCTTCCATGGCCATCTCTTTCAACACCACGCCTGTCGGTTTGTCATACATAAATCTCACGGTGACCAATCGGCCACTACACCACTTGGCTGGTGCGAGGCACCCACACTTGTGCGCCATTATGGCTGTCTCGTGCCCTTAAAAGTCTTACCGGTCGCCAGCCATTGCCAACACTGAATATCGATCTAGCCACGGTAACAACGAGCGACTTCATTCGATGGACTAGTTCTACCGGTCACTATAGCTGGCCCTTAAGCGCCTAAGTTCTAGGTTGTCGGGGCGATCACTTCCTTTTAGATACTCAAATTCGTCCGTGGAATCCATCGGCGGCGGCGTTAACGCCAGTACTCCGAATTCTGGCCGGATCCGCTCGGTAACAATGCACCGAAATTTTCGCATTTGCGAACCTTGCTCGCTAGAGGACTGTATTGCCGCCCGTCTGTGCATGGGTGTAGCCAGATTACCAACAATCATCGACCCTGACAATGCAATATCTCTCTCGAGGGCGGAATTTGGAAGACCGAGAGCGTTTGCTAAGCTTACCCGCACCTTTCTTGTCTCTTCTATTTCAGTCGGGCGTAGTCTTTGAGTCAGCTGACCAGAACCTTGTACTCGCGGGCTGGCCAAAGGATACTTCGTTCTACCTCGGACCGCCGGATTGGATCCATGCCAACTCCGTCGTACCCGGATTTAACATTCGCTGGGCAGTGGGCATTCGATTGGAATGGATCGAAGGAGAGTGGAGGTCAGCCACAGAACAGGTGATCGATAAACATTTCCTAAGCAGGAGCAGTTCCTCTCGTTCTTTGCGGTGCCTGTTCGATAAGACTGCAACGCTGCATCCCTATCTCCGTGTAAGACTCTCTTGGGACTGCCATCGTCAAAAGACAGTCATGTGCGAGTCAAGTACTAGTGCCCTGTGACCACTCTCTGTTGAAGGGGTCAGCACTTTAAGCTTTAAGGCATCCCAGGTGTAGATAACGTGATTTTTTGCGATCGCCCGCATTTTAACAAGTGTACTTACTCACCTAATTTTTCATCTCCGGTGGACTTGTCCCACAGCTCACGCATGTGAAAGTACCCTTATTTACTTCTCGGTGAATTTCGTATAATAAACCACGGTGGCGACAGCCAGTCCGAGTAAAGGTGAGCCGAGGCGGAGGCACTTGTATGGCCGGCTCGAGCTCGGACGGCGATCGCTTTCGCTTCATCGAGAATTCGATACTCAGGACTCAGGACACGACCCAAGCAAAAGCCGCTACATACTCTTGCCCTTCGCTGGCCGAGATGCTATACAACAACTTCCTGCACGCGATCCGCCCGCGGGCGGGCGTGGTGGTGAGTCGGAAAGGAGCTCGGTCGTGGTCTGGGCTCTGGTGGACCGGACTCAGAAAGGAACACGCGTCAAATCAAGATCATCGCGCTTCGACCGAGTTCGACGCCTCGCCTTATAATTGCCTGCATTGCGCGTCCCCCTCCTCCTCTCCGTCTCCCCCCGTCCCTCCTCCATCTCCTCCTCGTCGGCGTCCGCAATGCCCTACAAGCTCGCCGCCACGCTCGCAGGGCATTCGTCCGACGTTCGTGGGGTTGCGTCACCCTCGTCGGGTCTCGTGCTCTCCGCCTCTCGCGATACAACCGCCATCGCCTGGACCCGTCCCGATTCCTCCTCCCCGTTCGCGCAGTCTGTCACGTACCCTGCCGGCACGCGCTATGTCAACGCTATAACCTACATCCCCGAGTCCCAAGATGCGCCGCACGGCACGTGTAATTACTTGTGTGCATCCATTCGAACAGCCACTGATCGTATATTGCAGGCTATCTCGTCGCTGGGGGCCAAGATACGATAATAAACGTGTTTATAATCGGCTCGGACAAAGTCGAGCCCGCGTTCTCCCTCCTCGGGCACAAGGAGAACGTGTGCGCGCTCGACGCGACCGCCAGTGGCACAATCATCTCTGGATCATGGGACAAGTGAGCTCAAACTTCCATTCTAAGTATCCCACTTTTGGCATATGAATCCTGACTTGTTCAAAAATAGAACGGCACGCGTATGGTCTGGATTCGCGCCCGAGTTTGAACTGCGAGGGCATACGCAAGCCGTATGGGCTGTAGTGGCTATTAACGATACCGAGTTCCTCACTGGTTAGTGGATTTGGTGTGCCAAGGGTGTGATCGACGCAGATCGATGGTGACGGGCGTGTTTATTAGGGTCGGCGGATAGGACTGTCAAGCTGTGGCACACCCACAAGGAGGTGCGGACGTTCTCCGGGCATAAAGACGCGGTCCGATCCTTGGCTCTCATACCGGATATCGGATTCGTGTCTTGCTCAAACGACAGGTGCGCATGTCTCCTAGCTAAAAACGCGGGCGATGCTGATTTTAATAATTGCGCCACAGTGATATTCGCGTCTGGACAATGGCTGGAGACACGATTCATATTCTCTCTGGGCACACGTCCTTTGTCTATACCCTCGCTGTTCTACCGAGTGGCGAAATTGTATCGGGTGGTGAGGATCGGACTGTGCGCGTCTGGAAAGGTGTGTGCACCGCACTATTCTATAACGCGTCGTGAAATGAGGTGCTAATTTATGTACACTCAGATGGCGAATGTTCGCAAACGATAGTCCACCCGGCAATATCAGTCTGGGCCGTCTCTGCCATGCCAAATGGCGATATCGTTAGTGGATGCAGTGATGGTGTAGTTCGCGTGTTTAGCCAGTCTGAAGAACGATGGGCCTCTGCAGAGGAACTTAAGGTAAAACTACAGTTTTAATCTGGTTTTCTTTTCCACGGTATTTATACACACTCTTGCCTTTTGCTAGACGTATGATGCGAGTGTCGCGAGCCAAGCTCTACCATCGTGAGCCACAGCGAGATTACCTCATGATATTGGGCGCGTCTAATCACCTCTATTCTTCTTGGCATCTCAGTCAGCAAGTCGGTGATGTTAAGAAATCAGACCTGCCCGGGGCTGACGCTCTGGCCCAATCCGGTCCGGACGTTTTAGCGTTGCACCTTCTTGTATTACAGTGTTACTCACCCCAGTCGTCTTCCAGGTAAGAAAGAGGGAGAAGTCAAGATGATTCGGAATGGTGATATTGTTGAGGCCCACCAGGTAATGTTATATTTACCCCCCAGTCCTGCATTCATCTCATTGGGTACTGTTTTAGTGGAGCAACGCGTCGTCTTCCTGGCAAAAAATCGGGGAAGTAGTCGATGCGATCGGTTCAGGGCGGAAACAGCTCTACCAGGGGAAAGAATACGACTTTGTTTTCGACGTTGACGTCAAGGAGGGCGCGCCGCCACTTAAGCTCCCATACAACGCCACAGGTGGGGTTACCTCTCCCAGTGTCGATGTCATTACTTTCCCTGAATTACGTGCCCATCCTGCGTCAACAGAGAATCCCTACCAGGCAGCTCAACGATTCCTCGCGGCAAACGATCTTCCTGCAGAATATCTCGACCAAGTGGTTCAGTTTATTGAGAAGAATGCGGCTGGCCCTCAGCTGGGACCTGCACCGACGGGTTATGTCGATCCCTACACAGGTACACGCGTTCTGTGACCGTTTTTCTGTGTAGTCGCTAACATGTATCTTTAATTTATTCAGGGGCATCGAGATATGTGAGCTCGCCCAGCTCGGTGCCAGCAGCAGGTGCACCGAGCTCCTTCGTCGACCCGTTCACAGGTGGCTCTAGTTATACCAGTGCTCCAGCTTCAAATCCCCCTCCTCCGGCCAAGCTTCCGCCGAAGATCTCCATTATACCTGTGGTACGTATAACCCATCTCGGCATTTGAATCGCCCCAACGAACACTTTTCACATTCTACAGCGAATTCCCCTTGCGTTCAAACAAGCCAATGTCGGTGCTATGCGTGCACGCTTCGATCAACTCAATGATGTGCTTTCGGCTCATCCTGTAGGTCACTTTGTGCTTTCTCTGGTGGGGGTAGTCTGACATTTCTTGCTTCTAGACGACGGTGCAACTTGCCATGGCTCCCTCGGAGAAAAAAGGACTGCACCGCACATTTGATTTCCTTGCAACAGCCACTGCACGCCCATCGCTGTCTCCAGCGGCGAAACAGCTAACATGGAACGACGTAGACAACACTCTGCAAATCATGGCACGCTGGCCTCCGTCGCAGCGTTTCCCAGGTTCGTCCTTCAATATATCACGATATAGTATCTCCATACTCATGCTCGTGTCTTGATAGTGATTGACCTTGCACGTCTGATTGCCGCGCATTCGCCTGCTGTGCTCGCTACACCTACAGCGAGCTCGACCTTTTATGAGGCGATTATGGCTGCGTCGGAGTTTACACCACCGTGGTCGACACCGCTGCCCAAGTATAGGGAAACCAACATCTTGCTTTGTCTACGAGCACTGGCAAACATGTTCCAGATTGCCGCTAATGGGACCGTGACAGGGGTCGGTCCTTGGACGCAGAAGGTATGTCGAGTTCTAGAAAGCGCAGTGGCATGAACTGATATGGATCACGCGCAGCTTTACGGCCAACTCTCAAGGGTTACCCTATCGTCGTTGAACAATACCCAGCTTGCAGCCTATACCACGATATTACTGAAGTGAGCTAACTATCACCTTCACATTCTTTGCTCGATGCTAATTAAGCTCTCAGTGGGTCATGCATTGCGATGGCTAGCAACGTTGAACCACATATTCGCCAGTTACAGCTTGACCTGATACTGAACGTGGGTGTACCCTTGCCATCATCGCCGGTTCGTTCTCACGCGTCAACCCTCTTTCTGCAGATCTTGGGCTGCAACACGGCGGATTCTGAAAGTCTCTACCGAGCGCTGGTCGGCCTGGGAAACTTCGTAAGCCCGCCCCAAACTGCGTTTGCACTTTGGCTCTTATATCATATCAATTTATAGCTTTACGTCGGGAAATCTGAGCTCGAGTATGATCCCGAGCAAGTCAACAACTTAGTCAATGCCGTGCTGGAAAAGGAACGGAGCGAGGAGCGTTTCCAGAATGTGGTGGCAGAAATCCGAGTAATACTGGCTTGAGGCTTTGGGTCATCTTCTCACCGGATTTATGATAGATACAAGGGCGATCATGCGTTCGCCTAGGTATTATGTTGCTACGACCAGTTCTTTTCGTTTTAGAGGAATGTAGTATATTGGTGGATAAAAACCGAACAAGGGCAAAGCACACGAAGAAAAGGAAAGATGTACGCCACGCTAACGAGCCCCGCTCATCCGCACGGGAGATATCGAGCGGGGTAGATACGGAGGCGCGAAACGATTGCACAGATACTTCATCTTCCTGCGAGGTCCCCCGGAGTGATCATCGGCCGTGGGTCGAAGCTCGATAAGTTGAGAAACCAGAGGGGTGAAAGTCTAAAGAAACCGAGGAGCAAACAGGCAGGTTTTTATACGCGAAATTTTTCTTGTTTGGGTAAGCTTACACATAGCCTCTGGATGCCAATGCCTTCGGCTCAACTCAACACCAAGCCTTTCCTTGCTGGTGCATTATCAAAGGATTTGATGCGTGGGAAAAGAGCACGCATGCGTAAACTCAAGCTTGGGCTGGGCGGCTCTGGCTTGGTGAGTCATCCGTTTGCGAATTGACTCTATCCGCACACGCGGTGGTTGTTGAACGCTTTCGCAATATTCACGTACGGGATAATGTGTATTTATATTTATTGAGCCGCTCGCGGCTTGTGGTGCTACGACTCTCGGTAGTTTCGCCCGCCGCTAGTACCGAGCCATTCAGTGGTCATCGCCGAAGTGTCGTCGTACGAGAACATGAAATGCATCTATTCCTGCAAGTCGATGCCTTTGCCGAGAGATATCTTGACCTTCTTCTCTGGCATGTCGTGGCTTTCGAGACTCTTGCGCTTGCCCTTCTGCGTCTTCAAGGAGCTTCCGGGTTCGACTTGATGCTTGCTGCTCGCAGTTCCTGGCGTCGCTTCGCTTTGAGGTTTACCGATATCCGCCTTTTCAGTTCCATCAGGTCGAGAAGCCGTGCTTGCGCCGATTAGGCTATCCAGATTAAAGCTCCCCATAGTTGGTAGGCTGAAAAGGAGGGAGTTAAAGCGGTGTCAGCACGCGGAACGATCTGTAAAGAATAGGGACGGGCGACATTTCCTAGAAAGATGCAAGACTACGTCAACGGTGGGTTAATGACCGGAAGCGTCTCAGAGGTCGCACCGCAGTTTCAGGGGGAGTAGGGACCTCGATAGATTCGGCCGATGATTGCGACTGCGAGAGCTCGGGGCCCGCGGTAATAGTCTCGGTATGCGGCGGTAGCTTGGCGCCCACCTACGCCGGAAGAGAGTACCATGTCAGCCGTGAGTTAGATGGAGGAAAATCGGGCTAACCAGAGTCGCTAGCCCCAGTAGTTCGGCCTCGACATCGCCTCCAGGCTGAAAATATTTCTCAAGAACAAGGCGAGCTCCCCGAGTCTTGACGACCACCATTTTCACTTTCTTGTGGGCCCGTCGAGTTTTCGTCCGAGCTTTCGTGGTCGTTTGGATTTCGGCTTGTGAATCTTCAGCAGCGATAAAGCCTTTGAACGAAGACCAAAAGGTGAATACGGCCGCCATCTTCAGTTTCGACGATGAAACTAGCCTTCCACTTCAAGGCGTTTCCAGATCTGGCTCGCAACTGCAAGTTCTACGCCTGCGGACACGCGCCTTCAGCCCGACCACTTTCCAAGGCATGAGCTGAGATAGAGCAAACCAAGGCGCTTTTTGAAAGCAACTGAGGTGGCGGGCAATCCTTCTACCGTCACGATCTTGATCGCTTTCCTGCACATCCAGTCAGTGAAAAGGGGTTAGGGGGATATGTGAACCCTTGCCAACCTGAAAAGTGCCAGTTCCTTCAGCTTCGTCACCTTCTCTTCGATTTGCTCCTCAGTCAAAAGACCCGAATTCGGATCGTCGCGCACGCGACAGTGAAAGCAGGAGAACGCTTCTGGGAAGCGAGAATCATCCGCCGAGTGATACCTGGCGAACAGAGTGGTGAGATAAATAGATAGTACAACATCTAGAGGCGGAGTATTTACCCCATACACCTATATCACAGTATTTCCAAGAGCCGCCGGGGCACTAAGTTAGAGGCACTATTTTTTGCGACACAATATCAGAACGTACCAAACGTGAAACCATCGATTACATCCCGCTTCGCAGAGACAACATGCTTCGTCCTCGGTCTAGCGTAATGGGTTAGTGCTCTACCGATGAGCAATCGGATTCTGAGTACACCAACCTGGACCCCACAATCGCATTCAACTACATCCTCTGCCGCCTTCTGCGCCTTGCTCCTGGTCACGCGCTTCCCGGCCCCGGAGGCCGCACTCGTCTGTTTAGCAGGAGTTGTAGGTTCAGCCTTCACCGCGCTGCCTGGGGACACTGGAAACTCCAGTTAAATTCAACGTCCACTGAACGCGATTTGAGTAACCCACCAGACGGCTGGGAGTCAGGGATGACCTCTTCAATGGTCAACCGCTGCAGACCAATCATGCTCAATATGTCCTCGGATGGATCCTCAAGAGGCGGCGCCATTGGACTTGAAGATTGTTCGATGGGCTGCGTCTCCATCACCTGAGTCGAGCCGCCCTGCTCATCAAGTAAGTGGCTGAATTCATTCTAACCCCAAAGCGTTAGAAGAAGCACCTAAGATAGTATCAGTATACGTAGACTTACCGCTACATGGGCGTTGGCAGGAATGGACTCTTCGACGCCAGAATACATGTGCTCGCCTTCCGCGATTTCGCATTTCGAGGCAGGATCAATGGTTACAACGTTGCCCTCATCATCTCTGACCCCCAGCGGTTCCTCTTCGAGATCCATGTCGAGAAGACTGTTCGCTGGGAGATCAGCATTCCACACAACCTTGCGTAGTTCCGCGTCTCGAGCCTGGGACTCCGCTTCCTCAGCGCGAGAAGCCTCTTCCTCGGCCGCGCTGGCGAGTGCACTCTTCGACTTTGAGGATGTAGCCATGCCGGCAAACGTCCCGCTGTCGTCTTGGGCACTTGGGATGATACTCGCGATTGACGCAACATGGAGACCAACGCTAAGCGAATGTGCGTACGATTAGCACAGCTTAGCATATGATGCAACAACACCTACGCGTGGAAGGGCGTGCTGACGGTACCGGTGCTCATTTTCTCCACCTTTTCCTCCGGACTGTGGGTCGTAAAAAAGAACTTGTCCTTGGTAGAATCACCGGCGACAAAGTAGGGCGGCTGCGAACACAGGAAGAATAAGTTTTTGGATCGGGTAAGTACTTGCTCTACTTAGAATATGTACGTACTTCATAGTCTTCCGGGGTGTGGTCATAGTAGAATACCTTGAAATTTGCGTAGCGCTGTTCTAGAGTTCAAGCCGTTAATTGAGAATGCGGAGCATATTTCATGGTGATGAGGAGCGCACTGGGCAGCACCTCCATCATTTGGGTGAACGATATCAAATTCCTGACGAGCGTCTTTGCAGCATATTTTATGAGCTCTAGTCTGCACCAAGGGTACGTTAACTTGTCGCGACTTACTTTGACGCTCGCCTTAACTTCTCTGAGCGAGGGACTCTTTGGGTTCATAGATCCTACAGAGAGACTTCTTGCGCGACTGTCTATCGACATGATGGGTACGGTGACATCGGTTCCTGGTACATTGCAATACTATGGAAGAAACCCCGCTTGCATGAGTAATAGTGCCCAGAGACCAACGCTTTGTATTCCTCACCGCAAAGCTGAACGTGTACGCCTCGATGATACTAAGAGTCACCAGATAAGCGGCGTGCTGTGGAGACTGAGTGGCTCGGAGGCTTACTTGTTAGGATCGTCAGGATCCTGAGGAGAAACGGCGCGCGATTAGCCAGCGTTGACAAAGAAAATCCAACGCATACACACCAGATATATGGCAAATACGAAGCTTCGAAGATACTGCTTCTCAAGTGCATCGAATATTCCGCCCTCCTGCAACCCGATTCTCAATTAGCAATCGATTCAGACTCTCCTCGAAAGGCGCAGAAAAAGAGACAGACTAGATAGTTCAACAGCTGATCCGCCTCGGTCGAGAACCCCTTCTTCACCACCTTCACCTTCATTTGATTGTGACTGCGACTGGAGGCCCCCAATTCGCCGGATAAGAAGCATGAAGAGTCATCCGAGGCCGAGAGGCATCCGTCTTGGAAGTTGTCGTCTGGGAGTAGCCCTCTACACCATAGAGCATACCACAATGCGCATACGGTCAGTGCAAGGACATAGGGGAGATAGTCTATGCGGAATATATGCGGAATATATGCGCATATATGCTGGGGAATGCGCTCACCGGAGGTATGTGATGCAGCCGAATGCAGACTTGATCAGCGCTTGGACGACCTCGAGGCTCTGTCTGGAAGATACTTGTGTTTCCTATGTGCGAAGGTGAGGCAAGGCGAGGTTCGAGCATCAACAACTAGATACCGCGCTCGCAATATGGGGAGAGCGGCGAAATAGGGCGACAACAGACCTGTTGCTGCATCTCGAAAGCGTTCACTAGAAAGAGAGCGGCAAGATATGCGAGCAAAGCGACGAGGTGGTGAACAGCGCAGGCGACGACGAAGACTAGGGATCCGAAGATGGTGGTCTGGAATCAGAATCTTGAAAGACGGTGGTGGAGTAGAAATGGAGAGAGACGGAAGCATTCGAAGGATCGACGCGCCGTAATTTGCGTCACGTGAAGCCTTGCGCGTCAGCGCGTGTGCCGCCGCGTTCTCACCTCGCCAACCGGTTGTCTAATCGTGAACCATCAAAAATAAATTCCTAGTAATTCCAGAAATCAAGCAAACGCCAAGTCTACATCTTGTCTGATAAGGAAGGAGAAGTAGAACAACAGTATTTTGAGTCTCGTAAAGAGCTTGAAGAGCTCGGGCTCTTCTTTTGGTTGGAAGTCGTACATTGTCGCGCGATCAGCGCGCTATCGAGATGGACCTGAGAAGGCGTGGTCGAGAATAAACCAGGGAAAGTGGAGATCGATGCAGTTGAATAGATAACGCAAGATGCAAAAATGCAAAGGTGTGAAGGTGGAAAGTGAAGGATGCGAAATAATAAATCACGCGACTCATGCAGAGTCTTTTACCGCGTCCGCCATCAATCTTGGGTGGACCATTTGCTCATGTAGAGCTTTTCCTGCCGCAACCTGTAACGAAAATCCCGGTGTATGAGAACCCGGTTCTGCGAGAATCTAGGAAAAATGCGGCTCACCATCGGGAACACATGCTCGTTCTTCTCGACCCTACACTCGAGCAAAATGGGCTTTGCATTATCATACTCGAGGAACTCCTTCATCTTCGAAGGGAGGTCTTCAGCAGATGTACACCGGAGAGCGTGCACGCCCATTGCCTGGGCTAGTTTTACAAAGTCGGGATTGGTCATACGCGTGTGCGAGTACCGTGCCTCGTAGAAGAGATCTGTGATAGTCAGAAGGTCATAAACATCTAGTTTGAGGGCTCGGGCGTCGGGTAAGAGAATGGGGACGTACCCTGCCACTGCAGCACCATACCCTGGAATTCGTTGTTCAAAATGAGAACCTTCACGCCGATGCCGTACTGCGACGCAGTGGCGAGCTCCATAGCAGTCATGCTGAACGAAGCGTCGCCGTCAATATCTACGACAATCTTCTCAGGTGCGGCAACCTTGGCGCCAATGGCCGATGGGAGCCCGTACCCCATGGTCTACGAACAACAATGCGGCTCTCAGTAAAAACCCAGTAGAAGGTAAACCTATATAAATGACCCACCCCAAGACCGCCAGAGGTTACCATCGATCTGGGGTACCTCCATCTGAAGAACTGCGCCGCCCACATCTGATGCTGACCAACACCGGTCGTGACAACCACGTCCTTCTTCTTGTCCTTCAGCTGTGCGTCGAGCTCCTCGATGACTTCCTGCGGCTTCATCTGGGCGCCCTTCGCGCTCTTCTCATACGTGAAGGGGTACCTCTGCTTCCATGATGAGATATCCTTGAACCACTCGGTGCGAGGAGATGATCGGATGAGAGGAACGAGATGTGCGAGATTGGCTACAACATCGCCCATAACGGGAATAGAGGCGTCCACGACTTTGTTGATATTCTTTGGCATGATCTCGAAATGGATGATTCCACCACGACCCGCGGCAGCAGCTGCACGAGCAGCAGGCGCGAAAGCTGTATATAAGACATCGCAATAAATCAGGATGCGGAACATGCAACCCAATGGGAGTTTGTACGTACTCGAGACCTTGCCAGTTACCCGATCGTCGAATCGTGCACCAAGAGCGATGATCACATCCGCTTCCTGCATTGCTAGATTAGCGTACGCACTTCCATGCATGCCGAGCATGTGCAAGCTGCGCTCGTCCATCTCGTCGAATGCGCCCAACCCCTGGAGAGTCGTCGTCACGGGAATGTTTCCCTCCTTCGCGAGTCTCGCAAGGAGCTCAGGGCCTTCGGGAGAGGAGAGAACTCCGTTGCCGGCGTAGATGATAGGTCGCTTGGCTTGGTTGATGAGATCGGCTGCCTGCATGATAGATGCAGAGTCCACGGGACCGGTGGACGCGAGAGGGTTCGATGGCAGCTCGAGGTTGACACCCGGGGTGGTAGCCTTGAAAGGGAGCGCTGTGCGGAGGATACCCGCCGTAACGTCCTTGGGCAGATCGACAAGAACTGGCCCTGGTCGCCCGGTGGTGGCGATCTTGAACGCCTCGTTGATTCTCCGAGGCAGCTCGGCAATGTCCTTCACCATCACGTTCCACTTGGTGCAGCTCCGTGAGATACCAACCATATCAGCCTCTTGGAACGCGTCTGAGCCAATGGCAGACGTTGCAACCTGACCGCAGAAAACGACGAGTGGAATCCCATCGGATAGGGCGTCCTGCATCGGCGTGACGACGTTCGTCGCGCCGGGACCTGATGTGACGAGGACGACACCGGGCTTCCCGGATACGCGTGCGTATCCCTCAGCCATATGTCCTGCACCCTGCTCGTGCCGTGGAAGAACGAAATCAAAGTGCTTCGAGTTGTAGATGGCATCGAACACGGGCAGAATGGCACCGCCGGGATACCCAAAAATTTGCTTTACATCGTGACGGAGCATCATCTCGTGGAAGATCTCACCGCCCGAGAGACCGATAAAAGAGGGATCAAGGGTGGGTTGGGGGTTTTGGCGGAGAGGCGCGGGTGCGTGATGTGTCATGGGTGGGACCTGCTGGAAAGCTGGCGATGGTGTGGGGCGCCTGGAAGGACGCAGATGTGTATTCAGCGCATGAAAAAAAAAAAAGCCTGGTGGGCTACTCACGCATTGGGCGCCGCAGTGGCCTCTTTCGCTGCTGTCCGACTGAGCAAGCGAACGTTTTCGCGCACTCTTGACTTGGCATCGAGCATGGAGATGACGGGGTTGCTGGAAGCGATATTGGATCGACTCCGCGTCCATGTTACGGCGGACGACGAGGGGGCGGCGCGCGGCAGCGCTGGTCGGATACGAGCGGGGAGAGCCATTGTTTGCGGGCGGAGGGAAGGAGAGTCGGTAGTCGTGTGACGGGAAGAGCAGATGCTGCGATGACTCGTCTTTTAACCTCTTGAGCTGGTCACAGTCGTGGAGTCACTTGCGTCGGCTTTATTCGGCTTTACGTTTATAAGCGCACGTGATCTTGAAGAGTATTTTAGCGCGTCTACTTGCTTAATCTCTCAGCCACAATTTTCCTCTCCTTGCTACACTCAAATTCTCCATATGTGTAGTCTATGGGAGAACTCAAGCACTCAAGGTTCTATACCCGTATGTAAAAACTCGCTCAATAGCAGTACTAGTGCGAATATTCGGAAGGGAGAATTAGTCGCAGCCTTTACTTCGGCGCCCAAGCAACTACAAATTAATTTGGTGCTGCGGATGCAAAAGGCTAAACCTTACACACGCAGTTCGATCGAAATGAAGGGCGGAGCACGAGCGGAGAGTAGAACTCTGCCCTCCAAAATGTCGCGAATCATCGGACTTCCATACCGTATCCATACTGCTTTCTCTCAACCCGTTTTTCGCACGAAATGAATCTGCCTTCACTCTATTTTGCATGTAATTTGTGCAGTTGCATGGAAATGGCGGTGAGTTCTCGTGCCCTCTGCGGAGAAATTACATAATATAACCTTGGGGGCAGGGCACGTGGCGGGCCGTGGTACGCTCCCGTCCCCACCACATCGAGCCAAATTATAATGGCCTCTTTTGTTCGGACAGGTCGAAAGGTATGTATCTCACCACCGCTCGGTTGCTTTCTTCCTGAACCTCTTGTTGCATAGATTGTTGCCATTGGGCGCAACTTCGCTGAGCATGCAAAGGAGTTCAACAACGCTGTACCCACGGAGCCGTTCTTCTTTCTTAAGCCAACCACAAGCTATGTAGCGTCCGGAGGACGCGTCGAGATCCCACAGGGCGTCATAGTTCATCACGAGGGTATGTGCAACTGGTGTCTCTCCCATGATGGTGGATTAAGACAGAGCGATACGTACAGTCGAGCTGGGTGTGATCATTGGAAAGACCGGCCGAGACATCAGCGAGGCGGAGGCAGATTCATATGTTGCTGGATATGGTATGTATGGTAACGCTCGTTGCCAATGCCAAATTTTGACTCTCTATTAGCTCTCGCAATCGACATGACCGCCCGCAACATGCAAGACGCCGTCAAGAAGAAGGGCCTGCCATGGTCTGCGGCCAAGGGCTTCGATACGTTTACCCCTATCAGGTGTGCTTCACATTCAGTGTATTCTTCCTGTCTAAGCTCGAACACGATCCGATTCTTTCTCTCAGCTCATTCATCCCAAAAGAATCCATCTCCGACCCACACAACATCAACCTTTGGCTGAAGATCAACGATACGTTTAAGCAAAATGGGAACACCACCGACATGATATTCCGCATCCCCCGGCTTATCCAACACATCTCTTCGATTATGACCCTTGAGGTGCGCAAATTTATCTTCCAGGTGCTGCCTTCAATTCACACGGTCTGCTTGGTCCTATAGGAGGGAGACCTCATACTCACTGGTGAGCTCCGGTCGCATACCCTACCAACTGCCTTCGTTCTCACGCATATAATAATCTTAGGAACTCCCTCGGGCGTAGGCCCCGTGGAACCGGGAGACACTATTACTGCAGGGTTGGCTATCCCGTCCTCGTCATCCTCGTCTCCTTTAGCGACTCTCAAACTGCTCGCGGAGCAACGCCAGCAAGGGTATGTCTTCCGTGCACCGAAATAGCGATTAGGGCCAGCATGCGCTGTAGATTGAATGATAGTGTCAGAATCATGTTGGTCTTCTGGCTTCTTTAAAATTCTGCGCTCGCTCAACATCATGTAGCGTGGGCCAATGGTTTTCGAGGCGTCCAAGAAGAGCATCGCATTTTCGTCAAGTACTTATTGAAACTGAGGATGCCGCAACGCCACGCGGTGAGACACTGGGGGATGGCAATACGCGAAGAAACATTCGAAGGGGCCTGAAAAACGGTGAAACGACGACAGGGAGCAAGAAAGTGTATGGCACTCGAACTGCGAGCGCTGCGAATCAAAGATTTCAGTGCAATCCGAGCATAAAATAAAATATCGATTGAAGTGCGTACCCTAGAGACCCCTTGAAGAAGCTCGGCTCATAGCATCTCCTTTCTCCCCCGCCGCGGCTCGAGTGGCGAGCAGCGCATCGCGCCTGCGAATAAGCTCCTTCTCCTTCGCGGCCACGGTCGCCTGAAACGTCATGATGTGGGCCAATCTCGTGTGGTACTCGAATTGCGTACGCGCCGCTCTCTCTCTAAGGCCCGGCTCCACGTCCCCTCCCCACAGCTCCTCCTCTATCTCCTTGTCAGATCTTTCCGGAGTCGGGACAGGAGGCGTACTCTCTCGCGCACGAATCAAAGCTTTCACCGCCTCGATCTCATCCTCCAGCTCCTTGACCTCTCGCGCATGCCTTTTCGCCTGCTCCTCCCTAAGGCGTGCTGAACGCGTAAGTTCCGCCGTCAAATCTCTCCTACGCATCTCGACTTTGTGCGCGCGAGACTGAAGCTGCATGTATCGTTCCCGTTCGGCCGCGAGTTCGGCCTGTGAATTCGAGGAGCGCCTTACAGGCGGGGGGTGTGTCGGCGTGTCGAACCAGAAGGCTGAAGAGTCGTCCATCATCATTTGGTTGGAGGGGGCCTTGGGGCCGCTGAGAGAGGGCCCCGCCGCCGTAGGACCATCGGAGGGTATGGCGCGAGACGCGGATCCCGAAGGGCCGGCCGAGTTAGACATTGGTGGTAGTTTCTCGGAGATGGTGGTGGTACGGGAGATGGCACACGGACAACGGTCACGGACTGGGTTGCGAGCTGCTTCAAGCTGGTAAGCAAATAAACACCAATATCAACGCGACTGGCGATCTGTCAATATCTCCGTCAGTAGCTCATATTCCCAATCTGCATTCGCCAGGCTCGCTTCTTTTTCTCTAGAAGATGATGATGCGGAGGCGTGCATGCGAACGTCTGAACGTTGAAATGTTGATACTGGCCGATATCGTTGAACGAGGGCATTCCACATCGCGCCCACTCTCGAGGGCCGTCGACGACACCGGCCGCCAGCTCGCGCAGCGTCCAACAACATTGACTCCCCCCCTCCCCCCCGGGGGGACGCACCGAGAACAGCCCAGTATCGCACTCGCTTTCACGCCAACATACAAATATCCACCAGGGTCCAGCACCCCGCCCGGCAGCCATGTTTGCGCAAGCGCGCGATGGCAAATGCCGCGGGCCAAGCCGAGGTGCAATAACCTCGCCTCGGACGTCGGCCTCCGTGGCTCGGCAGTCTCCCTGTCAGGCACCCGAATGCGTGCCATCTCTCTGAGAGACTTATCTAACTTGTTTGAGATCAATACTGCTGCAGCCTTTTCCCTCGATCGAGAGCCGCTTTCGCGTATTAATACTAGGCTACAGTTACTCTCACCGTGTCGTCTTTGCGCTGTATGCGCGTGTCTTCCTTTGACTGTGGTTTTCTGAATGGAAAGCCCTTCGATCGACTGGGTCCAGCGAATTCACTGTGATCTCAACGTGAAACTCATCAGTATCATTCAGGCTCTCACCCGTACCGTACATCCACCGTTGAACGCCCTACCTTATCACGCCTGTCATCTCTTGTCAAGCTTTTCGATGAAGACGCGGCGACCTGTCTGACTACGTAAACGTCTACCCGACTCCCTATACAATGGGCTTCGTCATTCCGCCCGACTCAAATTCGGAAGGCTCTGGATTGTCCTGCCTGCTTCCTTTGCCCACACATGGACGCCCTCGGCCCTCTTGCATCGGCACGTACACCTACTCCGCAGTTGGACAGTCGCAGACCGATGCAACATTTAAGATATCTTAATAGCACGCATAGAACACTCCGCCTCCGCTAGTGAATGGCCCAAGCTCCATACCGATTTGACGCTCAGGTGGTACATACAAGGCAGGTAGCCCTCGAAATCTGCAATGACGGGCTTGCATTTGGCCTGGGTCCAGCAAGACGGAGCTGGGGCGTAGTCTTGACTCTTGATCCCTCTTGATCCGAGGGGATGCCAGTAAGTTGTGCCGATCTTTGAGCGTGTTTCATTTTTGGCTCACATGCGTCCTTCAGATAAGGTTGGTCAAAAATGTGCGCCGGGGATGATTAATATTTGACTCGATTCAACTCGAATATCGCGCACTTCTTCGCGCGATAGCCCGCCAGGAGGATGCTATGTGCGCCCCTCCTTTGCTTTTCTGTGTGGCTTTCTTATCTACCATTTGGTCATGTAACTCATGTAGATCGATCGCACGCGTGTTCGTGCGGAGAAGCGAGCCTTCCCGAATCGTACGGGCTAAAGTGTTATATCTAATTTCGTTGACGAACCTGTGTTTCCCTGTCTTTTCGTGCGTTTTTTTCACGCAGATGCGAGGCGTCCATTCTCCGACTCGTGCATCGTACATACTTGAGAAACTAGCCGCGCACCTACTGAGCATGTTGACGTATCAAAATTAGCGAACTTGCACCGGCGGGCCTACGTCTGGCGCTCGAGCGAGTCGATCTCTTTCACAACAATACTGCACCGCGCCATACTTTCCGCGAGCTCCTTCTCTTTCGCCACCCAGGTGTCGTGCATCGTCAATGAATCGGCCAATATGTCGGCGCGGATCTTGCTGCCGGAGGGTGCACTGGCGAGCCTCGCTGCTTCTTCCTCGCGCGCTGCCTGCTCGCGAAGTGACGCCAAGGAATCCCTCAGCGACGACATACGGACCTGGTGCTCATCGTCGGCGAGAGCATGCGCAGCCTTGTCATCCTTAAGCTGCGCTTCCCCGTGTGCATTGAAGTCCTCCCCGTCATCGATGTCGATTTCATGGGCATGAGATTCGGCACGAAGCGAGTCCGCATCATCCCACGCCTTAGGGTCAATTCGCTGCCGTTTGAGTCGCGGCTCGTCGGTGTCGGCGGGAAGTGGCGTGGTGGGCCCGGCCAAAGCGGCGGGGAACTGGGCGAGGGGCAGCCGACGAGGAGGGCGCGGGGCTTCTGGCATCGACGCCGGAGATGTGGCGCTGGCGGGAGCGGGCGTGGCGGGAGGGAGGACGTCCGAGGTAGTGGACGAAGCGGCGAGATCTTGAACGCTACGATGCAGCTCATATGCGGCAAGGTCCGTGTTAGTCACGCAGCCTGTGAAGGCGAGCCTGCCGACTAGAGAAGCTGCGGGGGTGTCCTGCAGCTGGATAAGGATATGGCCAGCCTTGACCTTGCGACGACCGGTTACGGTGGACCACCGTTCAATGGACTGGACGCTGGTGTTGCGATTTTAGACCATGTTAGCTAGTCAGCGCTCATGAATAAGGTGGACGAGGCGGAAAGCTCACGTTTGGTCTGGTCCAAGGCGGGTGGTGATGTTTGCGTCGGTGATGGTATTAATGAGCATTGTAGAGCCGGTGATGTGGATAGCGTTGAGGGATTCCATGTTGTTCGCCATCATCGCTGTGGTCGCGGTGGCGACAGTACTGATGGAGGAGGGGGAGGAAGCGTTCGAGGTGGCGGGACACATCTTAAATACCACTGTCTTGCCATCGCTCCAAACAGACACCAAGAGCGACATCCTTGGCACATCATTTAGTACTCTCAAGAAACCAGAGCTGGGCTGAGCTTAACGTTGTGCATCTATATATGGTACTTAAGCATCCGATATGATGCAGAGAAATATGTAGGTATAACGGGACGACTAGTACTAGGACGAGGCAACGCAGTCTCTTTCTCTCAGTGATGAGATCATGAACAAAGAATGAGGAGTAAGATACGGCCGCATAACACACACGGGCTCGGGGTACAGCGAGCTTCCGCTGCCCATATTCAGTACGCAGACATGAGAAAGATAGTAAGTACTTATTGCTTACCTGCTTTTGGGATGGCGAAAACAAAGCGATATCTGCATCTCATGAGAGACCGGGCCTGTAGCCATAAGAGTACGCAGAATATCGGCACACGCATCAGTCATTGCGGAGCTGCGCATCGGATCGCAATTATTATTGCCGTCGTGGGGCATAGTGATACTAAGTATGGCGCCTCGGCTGCTAAATCCGGTGGCTGTACCGGCCTAATTTTGCGAGCATTTCCTGTTGCCATCTGTTTGGTCTTGACGCACGTGACGTAACTTAAATGAACGTGTATATAAGGCGTTTCCGGACAGCCCCAGTGGGGTCCCACGTGTTCGTGTAGTTCAGCGTGATGATTTATCGTGTCCCTGATTCCGCTAAGGGGTGATGGTCTGCTACGGGTGCTCAAGCGGTTCCGGGCCTACCTCGTATGATTCTCGGCGCTTACCAAACGCGGAATGGTTCTTTTGCTTTTTTTTACCAGATGTCTCTGGGGATTTGGGGATTGGTTTTCGTGTGTATCTTCAAGATTTTTGGCCACCAAAAAGCGCGACTGCACCAAATCGAACCCGCGTCGAACCAGCTGGTCTTCTTACATAAGGCGAACAAAAGTTTAGGCGGAGATTAAAAGACGTCGGGGGACAGACTCCGACTGAGATGCCAAAGACTGGAGCTTTCTTTTCGCTCGGTCGCCAGCTTTCGTGTGAAAAGATGGTAGTACTGCCTTCGCCACGAAAGAGGAGGAAAGAGATGGCTAGACATATAAAGATGATGCACATGGCCGTAGCCGTGCTAGCAACACGTCTTGACCCTTTCATGCAATCGGCTCAGTCACCAGTGCTATGCGACTCGTGCTATTAGCCAACGGCGCATTCATGTCTCCCCCGTTAACATTAGCCTCATCCGTAGTTTAAGAGACTTACTCCAGCCAAGCCCATGCTCCCTCAGAATTTGTTCGCTTTTATGGTGGGTGCGTCCGGACGGGGTTGCAAAAATAGCAGAGAATGAAAGCTGTCGATATCGGTACAATAGAGACGCAAGTTTGGCTGACGGCCACACTCGGTACTTTCTGCAAAAGAGCTTGACTAGGTGGGTTGAGTTTTGATTATCCAATAGCGTGGGTGTTATCGCACGACAACGACTACATGGTGAGTTTAATGATACCCACCTTTCCAGCCACAAGTCATTACACAAGCCCATCTCTTGTCCTCTCCCCCAGGTCGCCCCTAATCATTACTCTCGGCCGAACGCGTGCGCCGCCTTTCCACCTGGCCGCCATGAAAGGCTGATATTATTGAGGGCGGAGAAAAGGGAAGGTTCTCGAGATCCCGTGGGGGAGAGATTGTGCACGCGGGGGGCCGCAGATGACGAACTGAGACCGATATTTGCTATTTCGATTATTTTACACTTCTCGCGATGCCCATAGCCCTGAGTGATAGATAATACATAATTAAATGTTCAGCGACGCATAACGCTGGGTTGGCCGGTGACGAGGGTGTTGAGGTAGGCAGCCAGTCTTACACCACCTGTCCCAAAAATGTCTTTTTACTTACAAGGGCGCGCAAAGGCATTATAATGGATACCATATTTTATTGCTCTTATAAGGTGATATACACCGAGTGCGCCTTATAATTACTTATAAGTTACTCATACAACCAATAGATTACTTGCAGCATCACTAGGCCACTCATATATCATTATAAGGATCCTATGCCCCATATGAGGCCTTATGCGACGCACATGAAGTATGTACAATATTATTTGTTTTGAACCACACTGGTACTACGCATCAGCTCAAAATCATTCAGGGGTTAGGTATTAAAGCAGATATATTCATAAAAGAGCGGCAATCGATGGTAATTACATCCGGGAGAGGTAGAAATAAACAAATACAGATCAGGTGATAGTACATATGTATCTTCCTTATCTTCTTCATTTGCCTTTGCCTATCCACTCAGAGCCATGTGACAGATGCATGTGTCGGTAGTACTCGGAGAGAGTAGAGGGCAAAAGTGCCTGATGATCATGAGACATTAAAAATATGTATGATAGCACTCACGGATCTAGGTAAGGGCAGCGGACTTGGGTGCGAGTGAAAGCACGACTGCGCGTGTGAGTGGATGGGCGTGCACATAGGTATTCGGGTGCGCGTGGGCGTGCAAGTGAGCAGGTGCGAACGCGCGTGTGAGTGAGCGAGTAGGTAAACAATTGGGCATACGAGTGAGTATGCAAGTGGAGTGTGAGTGGGCGTGTGAGCGTACCGTACCAGTACGAGTAACCATTGTGCGAGTGAGCGTGCGAGTAGGTGTGCGTGGGCGAGCGGGCGGATGTGGGCGGGCGTGCGAGTGGGCGTGCATGCGGATGTGTAACCGGGCATGCAAATGGCCATATGAGTGGGTGTGCGAGTGAGTGGGATAGTGAGCGTGCGGGTGAGTGGATGTGCGAGAGGGCGAATACGCATCGTTGAGAGCGTGGCGAATGACGTACAAGTGAGGTTTGGGCGAGTGGAGTGCGAGTGGATGTGCGAGTGGGCGTGCGAGTGGGCGGGTGTAGTGGGCGTATCAAGTGGGGAGGTTGGTGCCGGTGGGCAGGCGGGCGAGCGAGCGAGCGTGCAAGGGTGGATGTATCATGTAGTTTGCAGACATGATGATGCATGTATGCGTGACGACAACAACGATCAAAGCTTGGCGGATGCATCCGGTGCTTCGGGGGTCCGTGCACTGCTTTAGGGCAGGCCGCGTTTGACTTGAGCTTCAAATTCGATAACGTCTAATTTGCGCAATTTGGGTTTGCGCAAATCAGCGCGATAGATCAAAATACAAACTCCCCCTCATTGAAATAAACAAGTATGCAAGGTTTAAGTGTTGACAGCTGGTATGAGTTTTATATACCTAGTTCCTTCAAAGAACAGCAAAGATATTGCGTGCTACGTGTGAGACAGCCAAAATCCTTCAAGGTGCCCAGAAGAAGTCCATAGGTATACTAAAATATTTTAGGTTGCATGTAAGGCGATGACAAGCGCCTAGGGACTGGCGAGAATATTGCGGACTACTTGCAAGGATGCCAAATTAATTTCGGTCACTGGTAAGGATATATAATATTATCAGGCACTTGCAAGTGTGCCACTATATGTGTATAATATTTTACGCTACCTGCTAGGGAAGGAAAAGGCAAAATTCCTTACAAGTAAAAAATCATTTTTGGGACACCTGCGTTGGCGACGAAGATGCGTTTAGTTTGATATATGATAACAGCAAGTGTATCAGGAGACAAACCTTTGGCAAGCTGCATCTCGACAACCCCGATAGCCGCATTATAGTAGTCTCCCGAGAGCTCTTGGCCAGTAGGATCCTGCTGCAGGACGACGCTGCACACGAACGCGTTCGCGTCGCTCGCCCAAGACACAGAACATGTCTGTTTCGGTACGTCGCCCGTCAGCCCAACGTCAGGACAGCATTAGAATGAACAGACATACCTGTGCGGTCGAAGGGTCAGCGCATGCCACCCAACTGGGCAAACTCGCCGCGTATGCACCACCGGACTCGAGCTTGGTCACAATCTGCTTGGCCCACGACTCGGCATACGCTTCGGTATTGCCTCCAATGTATTTTTCGGGGATCAAGGTGTCCCATGCTAGAGCCGGTCAGGATCTGTAAGCGTCCAAGACGCGCGGACAGACGTCGTCTGACGAAGATGATTCGTACCTGTGTGCAAGTTCGACTTTTTACCATTCCACTTGATGTGGATCTCGTTTCCGCCCTTTTCGAGGTTTTCAATGTCTGAGATGGATGCGAGCTTCAGTACGAGGGCAGGCTCTAAACTCCTATTGTAATAGAACTCACGGAGGGGTTGCGTATTGTCGCCCAGGAAGTGTACCAGGAACTTGAGGGCCTCGTACTTCTGGGACTGAGATAGCGACTGGTCCTGGACTCGGCTCGTCTATGAAAGGGTAAAACTTGAGACAGGTTAACTGTGGCAAATAGCCCAAGTTATACGCACATAGTTCGTACTGGAGTAACATAAAGAGTTGGTAGTCGTGGGGAGTTGCGAGGAATAAAAAACACCTACATGGCACCAACGATACATGCTCCTCCACAGTCTCTGGAAAAATCGACATCACAGGTTTTAGGAGGACTGTCCATGGCATCCAAAAAATGATATGGTGCGCTGAAGCGACCTGCGGATGTGAAACGGTATTCATCTGCCCATGTAGATACGTCCACCTAAGTGAATCCAGTCATATAAGAGAATATAGCTTGCGATACGCCTCGTTCGTAAAACATACCATAGACTCGGAGCCAAGGAGCGAGGCTACCCAAGTTTGCGTAGCAGGGGCAAGGTAGTTCTGAGCCACTGCAGCGACTGTGCGGTGTCCCAGCTCTCCCCAAGCAATAACAGAGCCAGCAAACGGAAGGGCGGCAGCAAGGCGAGAGAGACGCATGATTGATGGCAAACGGAGAGATCAAGAGGATACGAGCGCTGTCGTTGCTCGACTTCGAGACCCAAGAGAGCCATCTTATAACATTGCGGGGTAAGAGCTGCTTATCCGAAACGTTTGATGATCGGCTAGCTGAGGTTTGAATTCATACTTGTAAAAATAGTGCGGGGTCCACGCTGAGCGCTGACCTGCACTGATGTGCAAGGCGCCCGCGTGATTCCCCAGATACCAACACGTGATCGTGTTGACGCACGCCTGCGATTGACAGCGCGTTCTCAGCAGCTAGCTGGATCGCGACGCACGCATCTGTGCAGATAACGCACGTTTCTCATCGTGCCCGCTGATCGCTGGGTATTTTAAATGATATTGCGCCGGTGCAAACATCCTGCGGCGAGTTGCAACGGTGCCCGCAGAAGAATGCTTATTTGCCATGTAGCTCACGTCTCCTCGGCGGAGCGATCGCACGTTCATTTGAAGTAGTGAGCATTCCGAGTCTCGACACCTGGGGTATCGCTACATTGATTTTTCTCAGTTTTCCTCGGAGGGCGCTGTGATTGGCTCGAAGCCGCCATCTTCTTCCTCCAAAATGCTTGCCTTACCGGTGGCAATCGTGTTGAGATACGCAGCCAAGCGAACACCGCCTAAAGAGATGGAAAATTAAGTGATCAGAGAAATTAAGCGACAGACCAAAAAACTCGCCTTTAGCGATTTGTCGCTCAACTTCGGGGATGGCAGCATTGTAATATGCACCTGATAGCTCTTGACCGGCAGGATTGGTTTTGAGAACGTTTGTGCAGATCAGCGCATTACCATCGGTTGCCCATGAGACTGCGCACGACTGTGATAGGTTGTATTACATCAATAAGACCTCAATCAGGTTGTGAGGTGCTGGCATACCTGCGCCGTCGAAGGGTTGGTGCAAGAGATCCAGCTCGATAAACTTGACGCGTACGCGCCACCCGTAGAGAGCTTGGCAATGATCTCTTTCGCCCAATTGTTTGCATATGTCGCCGTATTCCCTCCAACATATTTCTCGGGAATGGCGGTGTCCCATACTTGATCATTCGTAGTAAGCAATTTCGCTCCCAGAGAGAGAGAGATTTGGCAATAAGAGGCACACCTGAGTGCAAGTTTGTCGATTTGCCATTCCATAGTACGGTTATCCCATTGCCTCCCTTTTCGATGTTCTCATCGTCTAGAAAGAGCATCAACTAAGCGATGAGTCAATGCTTGTATAGAAACAATCCTCACGAAGAGGCTGGGTTATATCGCCCAGGAAGTGGACAAGAAATTTGAGCGCGTCTGTCTTCTGCGCGGTGGACAATGAGGTGGATTGCGCGCGGCTAGTCTACGAACCGGGATGATGATGTCACCCTCAAATTGCCGTTGCTACGATCATTAGGAGGTTGAACTAGGAGTAAAACTCACGTAGTTGGTGCTGCGCGGTGCATGAGGATGGTTAAGCCACTAGCTTTTGCGAAGATATCAAATGATGCTCACATCGCACTGACAATGCACCCGGTGCTACCGCAGTCTCGGGAGTAGTTGACGTTGCAAGTACTTGGGGGGCTATCTAACGCATCAATGTAGTGAAATGGTGCGCTGAAGGTGCCTGCTGCTGTCGAGCGATAGTCATCTGCCCAAGTGGACACATCCAACTATTCAAAGATATGAGCTACGTTATGAAGCGGAGTTATAGTCCTGAACGCACCAAAGTAGCAGACCCGAGAAGCGAGGTCACCCATTGCGTCGTAGCGGGAGTCAGGTAATTTTGAGCGATGGCGCCAATGGTGCGATGCCCTAAGGCACCCCAAGCCAGAGCAGAGCCAGCGAATGGAAGAACAATAGCAACAGAGGGGAAGCGCATGGCCAGAGATTTTGGTACAATAGAGATACATTGCGCATGGCGCTTTATATCGCTGAGTCCATTGCTTTGGGAATACACTGCTTTTCGCCGCACGGATCATCTTTTCAGAAGCGAGAAGCGAAAAAAAATGAAGGTTCCACCGTAGCGCGATGAAAGATTCCACGCTGCCGCGTACTTTGGCGAGCGCGCGCTGTGGTTCAAGGCTCGGACCAAATATTTTGCCCCTTCGTTACCAAAAATCAGTGCACGCGTGCAGCAATGCATACTTCTAGTTCTGAAGAGTGCATAGCAGCACGGAAGCGCAGAAGCCATCAGACGAGACGGTGCATTCAAAGCAGGGGCGTGGTTGAGACAGCGCTCCTTGCGGCTGTGAGTCGCCCAACAATGATAAAGCGATCCAATGCTCGCATCGATATTTCGAATATCTACACCAAATTGCAGTTGCTTGTCGACTTCACGCGGGATGAGTGCAATAGTTCGATAATAGCGAACCCGAAGCTCGAGAAAGGTACAGCGTTCAAGGTCTGAGGCCATTATAAGCGACTGCGAAGGAACCAGTTAAAGCTCGAAAGTCGCGCACGCATAGTTGCTCAGAAGTCAGTACAGGTACTGGAAAAAGAGCTCGATAGACGCCCCAGAAGTTGTGGCTGCTGGTGGGAGTCCAAAAATTGAGCGTTGGATACGTAAAGATATTTTGCATCCGGTACATTCTATACAGTCATACTAATAGAACCAACTCCGCATGGTCAACCTAGCCAAGAGCATTGCGCTCGGTTACTTCGCAGATACATCTTTAATTTAATGACAGTTCCTTTACGAGGAGATAGGCCTTAAGTCCCCCTAGGAATTAGGCAAAGGCTGGCTGAACCCACGAGACCTCACCAGCTGGTATCCTCGGGACCCCTTAACATGAGACCCACTTATTTTTTATATATCGCTAGCCAGCTACTCTTCACGCATGGCTAGTAATCTGCAGCTATAGAGATGGAAAAGTAGAAGGGAGGCAAGCGTCAATATGAGCTAGCGTGCCCAGATGAGACTACTAGTGGTGAAGTACCGGAGAAAGCGAGTATGGTGCCATGTGATATACGGAAGCCATGTAAGAGGTAGGCTGTCGTCGCAACCAAGGCAAGTTTCCCATCGGCAGGCTTAGGAATACTGAATAACTAAGGGTAAGAAAGCATGCCACCCGATGTTTTGCTTCAAGGATGCAATCCAGGGGGTTCAAGTATAGCATCGCCAAGCCTCTCAAAAGAGAAGATTTATGCAGCTTCATTAGCATACCGCTGGTGAGTTATATGGCATGTCGATATGTGGTTGGAAGCCGAGTCTGCATTTGTATAGCGTGGTGTAACCGAGTACTCGGGACTAGGATCGGCATTCCTCAAGCTCTGTGGAGCGGCTCCGAACACCTCATGCAAAGGTCAATGGTTGATATGAAAGAAGGGTATAATAGTTATGCAGAGCAAAAAAAATGAGCCTCGGCGATATCAGCGTCCAGAGGCCTGCGAAGGCGAGAAAAACAAACAATGCATGAATCACCCCAAATCAGCCGCCGGCGCACCAGCCCCCGACCCCTCGATACCCGCACTTGTACTCACCTCCTTAACTCCTATACCTCCACTCTTTTCACCCGCTGGCGTGGCCCCAAAGTCTGACTCAAACGTCCACTTTTGTGAGGTTGGTGTAAGCTCACCATCACCATTCCCCTCCTCCCCTTCATTCAGTGCGATAACCTCTAATTCAGCGCCCTGAAACTCTCCAAATCCGTCGTCGTCATCTGCCGCTACGTCAAAGGAGAAGGGTGTGGGTCCGTGAAAGTCAAAATTTGATGCAAAGTTGGTGGAGAAATCGGCGGGGCGTGCTGGGTCCGTGAAAGGGCCAAACCCATCATCCTATATTGTAGCCCTTTATCAGCAAGCGTTTAGGTCTATATTCGGTTAGAAACTCATTACCTCGTCGCTGTCGGCATTGAATGCGTCGGCAAAATTTACTCGTCCGGTCCCAGGTTCAAAAGCGTCCTAGTGGCGGCGGATCCGTCAGCGGAGTGAGATGCAAAGGCGGGAAAGACCAGGGACGCACGTCGAGATTGCTACTCAGCTGCCTTCTACCGGACGCCAAAGCCGCGAGGTCAAAGTCACCCGAGCTGTAGTGTGATTCTCCCAGCCATCCTGCATCGTCTTCATCATCTGAGCCATCGGAGGAAGAGCTGAACCGATCGTTCGACGAATTGATTTGTTGTACCAGATACCGTGCAAACTATAGAAGCGAGGGTATCAAATACCGATGAAGGAAGCACCCAGCGGTTGGCTAACCTGGTCACTACTCGAGCTTCCTGACGCTTCACCTTCACCGGCAATACTGTCTTCTCGCAGGCCATTCTCTTTATCTCGAACCTTCGCCTTCGCTTCTGCTACCTTCGCCCCTACCCTTGCTCCGAACGTAGCGCGATCTTCTTCGTCAACACGACTGGGCATCCGGTGAAGCGCTCCGCCACCAAGCATCACAGCGGGCTTCCCTCCGCCAAGCTGGCTCGTATCTTTCTTCTTCGTTTCTTGATATTTGCCATCGATATATTCATCCCACTCGGGTTGAGGAGCAAACTCGGAGAGGATAGACGTAAGTTCTGGAGGATAGTGCGCAAACGCATTGACGATATCTTCGGAAATAAGTGTCAAGTGGCCCATGTAACCGATACGGACACCTTTTGGGCCTGCGCTGCATATGAAAAGATTTCAGATGAAACATTAATCTCTAGTACATCTTGGGCGAACCGACCTTGATATGTCATTCCGATGCTGGGCCTCAATGATCCGATGCATTAGGCGTGCGTCCCGGAACAACGCGATAATTAGGTCACGGTTCATACCCCGGTCGACCCGTCCCGTTATCACTTGGTGTACGAAGTCATAGACGACGTTATGCAGGAAACTATTCCACGGGAACTCAAAAAATAGATCCTGTAGATGCGGGCTGTTAGCGAATGGAATATGGCTACAAGGAGTTTTTATATACTCACAAGAAGTGTCGACAAAACATTGAAGTCGAGCAATCTCCACTTGAAGTGATCTCCCGGAGACAGGCCCGGCGGCGGTTCATGACTGCGACTTGGATTCGACGTATCTGGACCCACGCGAGGATCATTTGATGTATTGTTGGCCATCGGTGTGTCCACTGGGGGGCTCGTGGGAATTAAATTGGAGTCGTCGAACGGATTGATAGACTCAGAAGGATGTGATACTTCAGGGTCGTTGGCAGCAGTATGGGGTGGTGAAGGTATTAACGGGGACGTTTGTTCGGGAATGGGGGCGGGGGCGGGGGTGGGAGCAGGAGGATCATTGGAACCGGCATGCGTTTCCGAATAAAGATGTGCGGAATCTGGACTGTGGTCGATCTCGATGTCATCCAACTGGTCATCGAGACTACTGCTGTCGTCGGATTCCGAATCAGAGACAATCGATGAACAGTCCGTCGAGTCAACCGAAACAGGGAGCTCCCTTGAGCCCGTGGGACTGCTCGGGTCCAAAGAATGTGAGCGGTATGCTGAAGCATCCTGCTCCTCGTTGGAGGCGGAGGCAATGACGCGAGCAAGGTCTTCCAAGGCGGCGAGGCCTCCCTGGAGGCGACCCTCGCTGTCGTAGGTTGGTCCATAGCCGGGAGGGCGATTAAGAAGAGACATATTCGAGCAGTGGAGAAGCTCTGAGTACAGCTCGCAGATACGGTAGCGCTCATGAGTCAGCGGAAGAATAGGCCCGATGGTAGTGGCAATGGGACCGTTCTGTTTCGCCATGGTGTGAGCTGTCTTCCCAACGGCTTGGCACAAAAGATAGTCAACATACCAGCGACCGTGGTTTCCGTAATAGTTTCTCAAAGTCTCCTAACCTCGAACTCAATGCGTTCAAAAGCGTCCCAAGGTGTACAATCCCCATTTGGTCCACCATTTCGGCCATTGCGCCCTCCAGTGCTTGTCGCTGCTCCTCCATACACCGAGCGGCTTCCTCTTCGCTGTCATTCATGCGCGGATAGTATGGTTGCTGCTGCTGAATTTGAATAAGGCGGTTACGAAGGGTGTGGAAAAGATAGGGCTCAAAGAGGTCGGAGTTATTCTTGCGCATGAGCTCGATAAGGACGGAGATGGTGTGCGTCAAAGAGGAGGTCGCAGCTTCGACCGTTGGGCCCGAATGTCGCGTGGAAGAAGATGGGCTTTGGTTAGTCGGCGTCGCAGTATTTGATTGTACAGCATCCATTGCTGAATCTTCATTCTGCGTAGGCTCTGATGCAGCGGGGCGATCATTGGTAGACGTCGGACTGGTCTCAAGAGGTAACTCATCCAGGACGTAACCGAGGAGTGTCAGCACGTTTTTCTCTTGGCAGAGCACCAGTGCAAAGCGATTGAAAGACGGGCCATTGTGAATGTCACCGCCATTAGGAGTAAAGTTGCCAGGGGAAGGTCCGGACAACCCAATTATGCCCTTCACAAGCTCTGACACAGTGTTGTGCATGTCGGAGCTGTGTGCAGGCGAAAGGAGGGTGACCAGGCGAGGTATGAGATTCTCCGACGACAGCCACTGAAAAGTGATGATTGGGATGGGCAAATGGGATATCGATGCATCATATGCTCACGTCAATCACTTGACCGCCAAGGTGGTCTTCCAATTGGATGATACGGAATAAGAGATCGACGATAGCGGGGGATTGGATGTGGTTTATTAGACGCTCGATAACTGACGGCTGAGATTTGATAAATGCAAACATCTGGTATCGCGCATGTTCAGTTATACGACATGGTGCTCGGGGCTTCTATACCAAACTCACCTCCTCTGGCTTTTTGCTCATAAACACGGCATTAACTTTAGAGAAATGGCCAGCCATTACGCTCTTCCCGCTCATTTCTTCCGGACTGCTATTGAGCACAGTTTCCCAAAATGGCTCGAGAAGCTGTTCGGCATTGTTGACACAAGTCTCGACAATTGACCATATTTCACTGCACAAGACTTCTGTTGCAACGTAGGGATATCTAGAGGTTTCAAGCGGTGTTAGATTGGCTTGCCCAACAACGATTAAGGGGCTGTTGCCATGACTTGCTTGAATCGACCTTTATCCTCGCCCTCGATCTCTCCCGTCACATAGCTCAAAAGTCTATGCAGGACATCGATACGCTGAAAGTAGTCAATCAGACGAGTGTTCTGCGACTTGCATTCTTGGAGGAGGTCGTCCTCGTCGAGGATCGACTCTAGCGCAACGTCATCCCTGTCTAATAGGCTGTCGATTGTCGAGGTATTGGCGAAGCTAAATCTGTACGAGGGTTCAGCACAAAGCGACGGTCTTCAGCAAGCTTGAAGCATTAAGCACCTCCAGAACATAACCGCTAGAAAAAGGAAGGCAAAGCAGGAGGGTAAACGAGTTTCGGCAAATTCGACTTCGCGGTTGGCGTACTGTAACTCGTTAGATAACGGCGACGAAAAGGCAGTTGCGGCTACGCCCCTAAACACCCGCACACAACGTACAACAGTACTCGATGCATCACACTCGCCGCCAAAATTAATGTTGACGGCGGCCTCGTCCTCGGCTTACTTACTAGAACCTAGAAACTAGGAATTTCTCCTCGGGAGGACCAAAGCTGTCATGCAATCCTGGGGAATATTAATGCAGGGTGGTTTTATGAGCTGTCGTGCCCGTGGCGCCGGTCTTATGAAAAACGTGGTGAGCAGTCCCTCGGGGACGATGATGATGCTAGCTTAAAGGTAGAATCGCCCAAGAGTCACTCGCTGTTTATTCAACGCATCGCTACGGAGCTGAAATTCCACCGGATATCTGCGATCAGCACAACTTGGTACACTCTGTCGTCTAAGGCAGCACACGACTTGGGATGGGCTAAGGGTTTACTGTTCCTTCTTAGGCCATCTACCCCTTGCCCGCCCTAAGAGGATAGCCAAGCTGACCCACGTTGGTATAGCCAAAGAAATCCTAGCTTGGGCTTTTTGTACGCATCGGCGTGATAAATTGCAGACGATCGCTGCCCATTTGTCAGGTTAATCATGATTGGCTACTTGAGATGTGGGGGGATTATGATACAACACGCAGTATTGCGCGAGACCACAGGAATTAGCTAACTCGCAGAGTCAGCGATCTGCACGCTGGACTGGACTGTGGTACAGGCAAAATAAATAGCTGCAAATGGTGATACACGACTAGCGAACTTCTGGCAGCGCCTCAAGCTCATACCCTGGTGGAGGCGACGAATCTCGGAATAGCGACGGTGTCATAGACTCTCGCAGGGGAAGGCTTCGCGCAAGACCCTGCACGGGGCCGCCGCCACTCAACAAGCTCATCATACGATCCACGTCAGCACGCAGCTGCATGATGGTAGCATCCGGGGTGGATTGCTCGCCGATGCCAGGGAGACTTGATTGTAGAGGAGGTGGCGTTGGCGTTGGGGGAAGCGGTCGAGCGAGAGTGCGCCCCCCACGGGCGAGATTTTCAGCGTTGTCCCGCGCCTCCGCCTGAAGATCTCTCAGCGTGCGATCGCGCTGGGACAGCTCCTTTTTCAGCTCCGCGATCTGTTTGTCTCTGCAGAGTATCTGCGAGAGCAAAGTTGCGTTGAGATTTTGAAGGTCAGTGATCATCTACGTAATGTGGCGTCAGCAGATGTATGGCTGCTATATTGGTTTGGGTACGAGGATGAAGCCAAGTCTTACCTCTTCTTGCCGCCTCATTATGCCCCTATTTTTCTCGGCCTGAGCTTCGAGCTTGTCACCGACAATAGCTGCTCTTCGAGCAGTCGCCGGCGATGTCGGCGACGACAGTGGGCTTCCCCTTCTCCCTAACGGTGTGATTGTCAGTTTCGCCGCGCTGATTGAGCTCCCAGCTTCCGAAGGCGTGGTCGGCGGGGGGTCCTGGTCACCCTTCGTTGACCCCTGATGCGGACATTAAGTTTCATGCAAGAAGCATGCGCGGAAGACAACTAACCGTCATCAATATGGGGAGCTTTGGGAGGACTACCAATGTCGAGAGATACTCGTCGCTCAAGCAATATGAATAGAAGGTTTTTAATGCATCGTACTGCCCTCTATACCGCTTGCGAAACTCTGAAAACTTGCGGTCACCTACCCGCCAAAAGGGGTTTTAAAAAGTAGAAGGCGTATCATAATGTGGGACATTAGTGCACTTACCAGCGCGAGATGCGGCTGCACCTAGAGCACGGGACATGAATAAATAAATGTTGACGCTCTCTTTGATTAGAGGAGCGAGGGCCGAGGTGACACATTTGTTCGACTTGAACTGTTTCCCTTCGAGCTCCCTGATCAATAGCGAGGCGAACGACTGAATTCCCTCTTGAAGGTGCATCATGTCGTTCAGTAATACAAATCTACCATAACTCTGCGTCAGGAAGGCCGGGATCGCAATGATGAACAAAGTGATTCACGCACTGTTGGTCGAAGTCCTCGGCGCCATGTCCGCTCACAAACGCGTTGTAGTGGTACAGTCCGTTCAGCAGAGGGTGTCGCTGATGCAGTGTCAATTTGGCCAAGATGAAGGATGCAAGAGCGTTGCTGAACGCCTGATAGCCTATGTCATTCTCGTTAGACGGGAAGAATTGCTCGCCGATGGTAAAGTCCATACGGACCTGTGGAGACATCGCACTTGTCAGCTCGAATCCAAGTACGGAGCTGCATTTGCATCTGGTCAGGCTGAAGGGCCTCTTTCATCGTCTAAATAGCTCTCAAAATCGCGTCAGTACCCCAGAGAACGAATCACAGGAGACAAAGCAGAATTCACAATAGGATGGCCCGTTTGGAGGATTATGAGGGTCAAAATAAGCCCTTTGAACACTTGAATGTCGCTCGACGGTACAGAGCCCAAGGCCTCCTTCAACGTGGACCATACGCGAGTCGAGGATTCGTGATCCCACGTATACGTAGTGCATCCTAATTTGAAATTCATGAAAACGGTGAGGGAAAGTGGGAAGAAGTCTGCTAGCGCTCATCGACATACCTTTCATGCTGTCGCGATGCGCCGCGGCTTCCTCATCATCTATCGCCCTGGAAATATGACAAGCAAGGTCGTAGTCTGCTTCCATTCGGTGCGACTGCTGAGATACAGGCGAAGATCGTGGTGAAAAAGCGCTGGGACGTGTTCTTGTCGTGCGAGTTGGACTGGGTATTTCAATATTTTGGATCGAAGCCCTAGATACGTTTAAATAAGTCGATTAGCGCTCGAGTCAGTTGCCGTGTAATCCCCCAATCTGAACGGTGATCAGGAAAACTTGGAAGAACTTACATGGGAGTGGCAGACCTACGGTAGGCGAAGAGGTCCATGTATGACAGACTTTTTTGAATTCCTCGCCTTTTATTGGGCTACAGACTGCTGCTGTAGGCCGCGTCCAGACTCATGTCTGCACAAAGATATACCAGGGCTCGACTGCGTGTTGCCGTAGCCTTAAAAGGAGAGCGTCCCCGTGGGTTAGCGATGATCGCTGGAGCGCTCGTCGAACCTTGAGGTTTGAATACTGATAAGGACCTAGTGCCTCTGGAGCGGGTTGCCTAGTAAGGACGTACTGCGCGCACAAAGGGGAATGTGGCATCCGTCACTAGAGCAACATTGGGAGGGTCAACACCGGTATCAATATTTCGCAGGTCACAGGAGCTTGGCTGGTACGGGAGGCCAGGATCCAGATTATTCAAGGAGCCTCGTACGGCCCTGATAGTGAAAGGCCGCGGGTCTCAGAGCAATATTCTACGCGTGCCCGAGCTCATTCCCAACGTTTTGCCAGTCCAACATGATTCGACGAGAGAGAAATTCCGGAGCTGCGGGTTTCAGGGTTTCGGCGTCAAAGTCAACAGGCGCCGCCTTGGCAAAATAGCTAGATGCGTGTTAAATCGGAAACGGGCAGCATAACAATCAAACAAGGATTAGGTATGATAGATTAAAACTGTAAAGGGGGATGAGCGGAAATTTTCGACTGTTGCAGTGCGAGCTACTCACTCGAATCTGATATGTGCCGCCCTCCGCCTTGGTGAGATATCTCACCCACTTGACGCTATGATAATTCGATTTCTCAAACACCTTGAGGAATCGCACAAGAAGACCAGATGCCGTGAACATCAGGACCTGGAAATCAACTTCAATAGGTGGGCGCGCCCATGCTTGACGATTGGTGGTTGGGGTCAACTCAGCCATGGCTGTGAGCGACATTTCTGAACCACCCTGCAGCCGGGGTACCCTATAGAGTTTCATCAGGATTGGACTGTGAGAGTGGTAACCAAAAATACGTACTTCCAAGTGAGATGGTTCTCCCCTGGAACATATTTGCCCTTTCCGTGCGACACCTTGACATCGACCTTGGTAGTGTTGAGTGGCGTTGGTATCCGCAGAACTACGTCTGTTGCCGCCAGTTTGGGGTCGAAATTGGCTTTCACAGCAATCGTGTACTCCACCCGGGATCGGCCATGCTCGGTTACGATTGGGTGTACTCTCAGTGGCAGATTCACATTCGAAGTTGATCGATATCTGTTCCCAAGGAAACACTGAGCGTTACGAAAGGACAGATGGAAGTAGTATACATACCGCATCAGCTCGAATTCCCCATCCGGGGGAATGAAGCTGATCGCGCGCTCAGAGTCAAACTTATTCAGTCGCACACATTGATGAAATTGACAGTCATCAAGCTCGACTGCGCTGTCGCCGGCGCCCCTTTCACTAAAACAGGCGCATGAGCTGTGCAGCAAGCTTGGGGAGGTCATACACAATACCTCTTCTCGAGCATGATCTTGTCGTTCAGTCCAAATTTGCACTCGGGTTCCCCAGATAGGTATGCTCGCATTTGTATGTGACCATCCACGTCCGCTCTTAAGACCGCACCTATGAAGATTTGTAAAGGCTCAGTCATTAAATCGCCCCAACTCTTAATGAACACTCACCATTAGAGCTCATCATTAAGTTTACCAGTTCCACAACGTCCACAAAGGCTTCATTCTTTCGATATTTGACATCACTTCGTCTCCAGCTGACATTGCCGGTCGCTTGCAATGTAATTTTGGACGACTCTTCACGCTAAGGGCCCTGTTATTACCGGCACGGATCAGATACGAGTGAGAAACTTACAACAGCCATCTCCGACTTTACGCCCTCAGTCGTGATATACATTTTGAGGGTGTCGATTTCGCTATTTTGCGGGAATCCGAAATCCAAGATTTCTGTACAAAGGAAAGTCAATGCCTGTGGCTGGATTGACACGTGTCCCTTACCATCAATAAGCTCGTAGATAAGCACGAAGTTGTTCTTGACTGATTCCTCATCCAACTTCCCAAAGTACGACTTCGCTATTCCAATGAACCGGTAACAGAACTCGAAGACCAAGGCGGCATTGGCATTGCACCTGTTGGCGTGCGCGAGAACAAAGAGCGTGTGTGAACGAGACAGCTGCAGACGGAGTTCATGAATGAGACGGACTTTGTAACTGCTAGCACGTAGACGTTGTTAACTCGAACATGGAAGAAACTCGTAGAGCCAAGTGTCACGATGGGTGATCGTACATCAGAGTTGGAGACCACTTGTATCCGGAACACGTCTGCGATCGAACGCCTGCGTTGGATTCGGGTAAGTCCTCTAGTCCGAACATAAGGAGAAGCGGAGGAAGTGTACTTCAAGTCGGTTCGATAAAGACGGGAGATGAGCACCTGCCAATTGGAACAAGAGTGTGATGAGACGTAGGGTAGCAACAGAGACTTAGATATTCGTACCTCCCCTTTTTGATTAAATATAAAAAATCCCTAGGAACGCGCATTAGACAAGATTCGGGAGAGCCTCGTCCGCTTGAACATACTGAAATCATTCTGTTGTGTGTCGCAAATGGTGGTGGTTGGGCAGCGACGTGGGGTATGGTTCCGGGGCGCTGTCTGGATTTCCTTTTTGGATACACGTGCCAATAATACTCCCCGTTTGCTCACATCCATGTTTAAACGTTGAGCTCGCACGCATCGGTGTCGCTTGGGAAAATTCATGCCAAATTTACACTATTCACCGTACATACAATTTTTACAGATCCCCTAAATTTCAGAATTTTCCTTGAGCCCAACCTCTTGCGCGACTACCCATTTCAACCGCAGCAAGCCCCCAGTCCTCTCCGTGGTTATGGCCCTTGTTTTCACCCCTACCTAGCCCCGCCCTCTCCAGAGCCTGATCATCCGTTAGGGCGGTCAACACGCCGAAAATCACTGGTGTCCCGGTGTCGAGCTGAACTTTCATCAAACCATGAGATACGGCGTCGCAAATGTACTCGAAGTGCATCGTGGATCCCTTGATGAGCACGCCGATCGCGATCACGGCGTCAAAGGGCTGATTGGAAGCGGGAGAAGAGCTCGAGAGTACGGGCGCGGGAGTGGGGTCGAGTGATAAGAGTGCGCCTGCCGCTCCCATGAGATCCGTGGCAGTTGCGCTGGCTTGAATTTGAGACGCTGCGATAACTCTCGAGGTGGGAGCTTAGCTGAGTAAATTCAAATGCAAGTAAGTCATTTTCAGACATACTTTGAGCAAGCCATAGGAAGCTCGAAGCTCCCAGGAACGCTCTGGATGATGATATTGTGCTCCTTCACGTTGCTCTCCTTGAGCTTGGCAACCGCACCCTTCACCAGTGCATCGATGACGAGATGATTCCATCGCGCGTGAACGATGGCAACGCGAAGCTCAGAACCATCGAACTTGTTCAGGAGTGGGCTGGGACCTTTGATACTTTCCGCCATGGTGGTGTGAGTGAGAGCCAAGAAATTACAAGGCAGCGATCGATGATCTGTTTACGGCGTAATGGGTCGGATGCAAACATCAAGTTGCGCCCAAAAGTCAAAAAGTTGTGCACGCGCCGCAAAGTCAACGCCAATCTTTCGCTTTCTTTATCCTGACGGATGGCCAACGGACAGGAAACCAGCCTATCTTCCGAGGCGGAGCTGAAGCGTGTGTATCTGCGGGACTTGTGGGTGGACGCGTCAGAAATTTTCTGACCTTAGCATTCTATTTAGTCGCGTACAAGCTGGTCTATGCGTTCCTCGTCTCCAAGTCGCACGACAAAGCCGCCGCCGCTGTCAAAAAAGCCTCGCAGAGTATTGTGGATGTGACCGAGGATGTACCCGAGTTCAAGCTTGAGAATGTAGTTAAAGCGTGGAAGACGCCGTCAGCTGAAAGGCAAGATGAGCCCGCGGCGTAAGCACTGTTTGATAGCAAAGCTATTGGTGTTGAATTAACGCGCTTTCTCAGCCCTCCCTCAGAGACAGGTTTGTCCTTTGTGTTAGATCTAAGAGCGCCGCTTCCTCAAGCTGTCGACCCTTCTAGGCAGCGATAGCTCGGAAGATTCCAGTTCGGAGGACTCTTCATCCGAATCGGAGTCCGATTCCAAGCCCAAGGAGACACCGGTGAAGAAGGCATCAAAACTGAAGCAATCGAAGAATGCTCCTGAGTCTAGCTCTGCGGAGTCTGAGTCGGAAGAAGCAACGCCTGCTGAACCACTGATCAATAAAGCTCAAGACTTGAGCTCGGACTCGAGCTCAAGCTCGGACTCATCCTCCGAGTCCGAAGATGAAAAACCAGTGAAGACCGTCGTGCCTGCTATGAAGAGCAAGCCAGGAGTCGAAACTTTGGTGCGGACAGGTTGTCTATCAACTTCACAGCACTAAAGTGAATCATCCATGCGCTACAGGTGACCGTTAACGGCGATGTCAAGGGAAGCAAGGGTATAGAAAAAGGGGAGCGCATAAAACCGGGGGCGATCGCTGGAGCAAAGCGGAAGGCTCGCGAGTCTTCGGTTGATAGCTCGGACTCCGACAGCACGGTCTCATCAAGCAGCTCTTCAGACTCAAGTTTGTGCTCAGCTTCCTATCTTACGCGTCCTTTTAGTTTACTCGATCTGTTGGACTAGGCTCAGATGAGGACTCCTCTTCGTCTTCGTCTTCATCCTCGTCTTCTGATTCTACCTCCGACTCCGACTCCGATTCTGATTCTGATTCCGACTCTGATTCTTCAGAGGCGTCGGAGTCAGCCGCTCGCAAGGAGAAAAAGGGCACTATTCCACTGGCACCTCTCCCTCCAAAACCCGTGGTTGAAGAGGCTGCAACAGAGAAGCAGATATCCAAGAAGCAGCGCACCACAGAGGATGGCGACTCTGTTCCTACAGCCTCGGGCACTCCGCAACCAACGCGAGCCAAAGGGGCAAATGGCAAGGCACCGCGGAAATCAAATACACCATTTCAACGAGTCAAGGCCGACGACATCGTATTCCACGACAACCGCCTGAAGGATAATTCATTTCAATCCAGGGTTCGTTCGTCGTCACACCATCTTCTCTTTGAGCCTGTGATCAATCCCAAAAAAACAGGGCGCTGGTACCGGTGATTATGGTGAGCGCGCCAGTCGAGATTTGATTGTGACGCGTGGAGCGGGGTTCCGGAAGGAGAAAAACAAGAAAAAGAGAGGGAGCTACCACGGCGGAGAGATCACCGTAAGTCCTCTCGTATGCCTTCATCGAGATCACGCTCACCAATATATCTGGTTTTTGCCAACTAGATGCAAAGTCATAGCATCAAATTCACATAGTGACTGGCGACGGATGGGGATAGTAAATTTATCTGGCATAGCAGATGCCGGTCGCTTTGGTTGAGATAATCGTACTCCACTTGCTAAGGCAGGATTTATGAACCGCCAACTGGGCTAGCACGAAGTGTTTTCCCGCCCATGCGCCTTCAAGGGTACGACCCCCGATTATCTGCACCCTCGCCGCAGCTAAACCCAACCTTGGAGTTGCAACTTTGGTGGGAGGCTGGCTATTGTCCTCCCATTCAAGCTACAGCTGCATGTTTGCCAATATGCCTTCTTTGGGGGCAGGATATGACCACACGGGCATGAGGCTGTCCTAGGCAGTTGATGCTACCCGTGGCTGAAGGGCCCTGCCAGCGGGGCGCCCCCCGCAGCGCAGTATCCCTGGGGCCACGGATATGCGCTAATTCTCCGTGTCCTCGAGCTCGACCTGCCCCCGCACCGATCAAGCCACTCGACGTGATTGTATCCAGGGCTTTAGCTTCGCGCTGGAACTTGGTACCCCACAATCTGCTGCGTCATGCCATCATGCTAGCCGCAGATTGTGGCTATCCTGCTCTTTGTAAACTATCCGGCCGTACTTGGAACCTGGGACCTCTAAAATCCGACAACTTGGTCCCGAGAGAACTTTTACCCCCCCCCCCCCCCAAGGGGTCCCGATCACGGATAGCACTTGTAGCTTGATCTATTCTCTTCCGAGTCTTACCTAACGGTAACGACCAGACTGGCCTCCACCCCTCATGCAGCGGTTCCTTCTGCCGTGTCTGACTCGCATCCTGTAAAAAGTGATTTGTTCGTCCGTGGAATGGCGGCAAGGCAAACCCCGTATACCCCCACCTCAAGCTAGTCTTATGAGCGCGTCTGGCTAGGCTTACAAGTCACGAGGCACCGGGGGGATGTCTAGAATCCGACCCAAGATGATTCAACTCGTGCCTCCGATCCGGTTTGCGCTTGCTTGGCTACCTGTTGCTAGCCACCTCCGGGTGCTGTCGGGGGCTATGGTCCATCCACCTAGGTTTGAATCTCAAAGGGCGCGCTATTATTGTGGCGGGCGATTCTGATTGTTTTATATCTCATGTCGTATTGAGGAGGTGTTCCAGTCTATTATACGTACTGTCGACTGTTAATTAATTACACATTTGACTTTTTGAGTTTTCAGCATCGATATCCGGGCATGACCGCAGCGATTATCTCGTAGTTTCCTTTGACCCCGCTCAAGGTTAGCCCATCGATGAAGGATCTGAGGACTGCGCACCAAATGCGTGGGTGATCAACCGCCGGCAGCAGCGTATACAGTGTGGCAGTTTGACTCACTATCACTTTACTGCTCAACACCTCGCTAGCTCGAACCACGCAACCCGATCATGGAAACAGGTGACCACTGTATGGAGATAATTTACAAAGGTTGGCGTTGTGCCGCGAGTCTATGGTTCGAGCCTAAGCCAGTCGCGGCACCGGCGGTGGAGTTGACTCACATTGGCGAATGGCTCGGTGTAATAACTAGTTGACGGTGGGTTGTGAGAAATTCCCCCCAATCTGAAGCGTTGAATTCATTCCAGGTGCGCTAACGTTCCATAGCACAGTCGGCGTACTGGAATCTCCTTCAAGCCGACCAAAGACCCAAAAGCGAAGCTGAGCTGGTGGTTGGCTAGCTTCAAAGGAGTATAGTCCTGAGCTAGCGGAGGGCACTGTGACGCACATCGGCTGCCGGTGTGGATTCCGTCGTCTTGGAATGAATTAAAAGCACGCAGGCGAGCGAGAGGTCTGCACAATCTAGATTTCTCTTGCGATATACTTTCCCTCTTTTGAAGTTTTGATGTGTACCATCGATTGAGGGTCGAATCCGACGCAAGATTTACCGGCAAGGGCCTTACTTTTTTACTCTCCGCTTCAGAGGCTATACCGGTAATGTGTGAGTACTGCGTGGTACATTCGCTTGTCGCAGCGCAGCTATAATCCAATCCGCACGTTGTCCTTCGTAGTGTGTCTGGACTCTGCACGGTACGTATGCGGTGAGTAGCGTGAAGGCTGTCGATCTTCCGGAAGGAGGCTAGTGCGGAGTTAAGACCAATTCATTGACCATCTACACACCATCACCCTTTTGATCTGGGCTTGAATTGCGCATCTTCGACAACTCACAGCAACAGCACACAATTTCAATGGATCAGGACAATGGACGTTTTCGAAATTTGGCATTCCAATTGGACTCAGGTAGAGCGAGGTGGGAGCTCGGGCGCCTGGATCTCACTCAGCTTGGGGATGTTTCGTCTCAAATTTGGGATTTATCCGGTCGCGTCGGACGCTCCCCTGCTGGCACTGGGCATCCGGAGGGATGCTACCGCGGCGGAATTTGGTCGCGATTGGCACGTTCTGCGTGTCGCGCGCCTGCGATCGTGCCTTGGAAAGATCTGAAAAGGGGAGAACAATAGAGCGCGTGCTGTAGGGTGCTGTTTGAGGGCTGCGTGGCTACGCTTACTCAATCTGCGAGAACAATAGGCGGGATCAAAACATGTGTCCGACTCCACCACCGGTGCGAATTGACTGCTGATTCCTGAGAGACAAGGCGGAGGACAGGGGGAGGAGGAGGCATATGGTTGCGCCGGGCAACAATAATAACGCGCCAATGCGATCCGACTTCGCTTTTAGACGCACCCTGCTGAAGGTACGCGCAGCTGCTTCTTCCCTTTCCTGCTCTTTCTTGCTCATCTCACCGATTTGGCTCGGCAGCTCGACGTGCATAACAAACCTGCAGAGGCTTGCTTTTACAAGGACACCGGTCTCTTGAATCCTGTGGAAGCGCCGATCCCTTTTCTCGCCTCGCTCGCATTTCATTTTGTCGAGGCTCATCGTTCGACCAAAGGCGATCAACAAATCGCCTACAGAGCCACACTCGCCTCAAAAAGCCATCTCTTCATAAGTTTGGCACTGTATCACGGACGGTAGCATCTCATCCTGCGAACCCGATAAATATCTGCCACGTTACTCCTCATTATATCTCTTTCCCCTGGAATCGCTTGTCCCGTTACTTCAGTATGACGACGTCCTTCGCCCCCCACGAGAACCACAGACCCACCACCCCCACAATGGCCTCCGACTCGGACCATGGGGGCTCGATGCAAGACGTTCCCGTTGAGTACATCATCAGACGACTCCACGATATCGCGCCATATTACTGGAGTCACCCTGAGACGACTAACTGTGCCATTCGTACGTCTTATTATCCTCGCCTTATCCCACTCGTTGATTTAAAGTTTGCGGCCGTAGAGTTCCCCATCGACGTTCAACAAATTCGGGAAGGTATGGCACGACAAGCGCGACGGAAGGCTGTCCAAGCACGGAGACAATCGTCTATGTCCGGGGATTCGTCATTCTGCGGCGACCCTCCTCAGTCCCGACCCGGTGTATTTGAGCCTGGGAGTATGAATGATCTGAGGAGAGGGAGCGCACCCGTGAGCGGTGGCAGCCCTATGCGGACAGTTCGTGTAAGCCCAGGCTACCTTATGGTTGTCGCATAACCCCCGATCTCACCCTTGTGCCCGCAGCTACACATGGAATATCTTACTACGCAGTCCGCTCTTTTCCGCAATCTCTTAAGCCAGAGCAACAGTCTCGATCTCTCAACCTCTGCCTCTGGGAATCCCTTACACCAATTTGCGCCCCCGCACACCACCTTCCGATTTCCTTCTCACCGCGCACCTCGCATGCTACCCACCACCACCATACCGACCATCTTACTTCCCGTGCCCGATCCCACCTCCTTCCCGTTGATCATCCATTACCTCTATTTTGGCAAGCTGGAGTATATGGATCGCGGGCTGCACGCCGGTGAGGTCCAGTGGGAAGGTATTGTGCGGAACGTCGAGTATCTTGGACTGGGGCACGAGATCAAGAGCTTCTTGGGCTCATGGTGGAGACGATGGATCGAGTCGGGTGCTGCCGGGAGCGGCCGTCAAACCATCGATGCCATCGTGCTCGAGGAGGGTGATGATGAGATGAATGGAGATGGGAGCTCTCCCGTGGACGACAACGACTCTGGGTATGGAAGCGCAATGTCGACTGGGCCGGTCCATAGCAGCGAAGAGGATTTGGTGTCCAGAATGCAGCACCTTTAGCTGCGCCTCGTTCCGCGTTAGGCATCGGCCATGTACAGGGTGTTTTTCCCTATGAGAGAGCCGTGTTCGCCGATCGCCGGGCGCTAAGCTCTCTGGCCTGTCCGTTATTGGTTCGTACACACTGCCTGCTTCGACGTGATAATGCTCTGAAAACTGACGCACAACACTGCAGTAACCAAGAACCAAGTATTGTCTTTCTGCCGTGAACGATCCGATCCCTACACTCAATCAATCCTTGTCCATACGTTTTTCAGCGCTATCCAATAATTATTCCTTCCTTAGGTTATAGACTTTCTTTCTTACAAACGCTCGCATGTAACTGTAAATGTAGAGCTGTTTTATTCAAGGGCGCGGGGCATTGGCATGCACTCCACGCGACGCATCTATTCAAGGGACATGCAAGGACAGAAAGCGGTGGGAGTGTATATGGGGCTTGGACCTTGGGAGCTTGGGGGTGCCATGGATACTCTATAATAAAAATCTGAGATAGTGCCATAGATACTAGCACTACATACTTATTACCACCGTATACATGGAATGGTGGATATCCCTAGTACGTGGCTAGTACCGGTGCTGGGGCTGGATCGTGTTTATAATCCAGGGAGCAAGTGAGCAGTTGTCAGTCGTCACAGGCTCCTGGTGCAGCGGGCACGCAGCAGGAGGACTCTGGGCGCTCGGCCACTGAGGGGGACAGCAACCGGGTTCGATTCTCGACGTCGCCAACTTTCGCCAGCAGTTCAAGCTCCGATACAACGCCGGGACTTGCATCCTGTGCCCCTCGCCGCCAGCCCGCGCGACCGCTTAACCCACTGGTACTTTTGTTCCGGGTCGCTGGAGCTCGGTCCTTTTGCGGGGCCATGCATGCTGCACGAGCATTTTTGAGCGCAGCCAGAGTTGTCCGCTCATTTTTATCACAAATGGCCTTTTCCCGATCGCCAGTGTGGGCCGTGGCACGCCGATACCTTGAATCCTGCTACCCGTACTAAATATGTGGACGAGCAGCTCACTGCGATGGATGTCGACGATGTCGTTGAAAAAATTCTGAGTATGCCGGATACATCGGGCGTTTGGCGCAAGATTTCTCCCGTATTATGATTTCACGCTGCCACGGGGCCGAGGAGGCGATGGTTGCAGGGGGGAGAGGCTTATTAGTTGAAGTGACCTGGGATAGCCAGCGGTTGTGGTTCGTAGGGGAGACGGTGCTTAGCTTGAAATAACTGGTATGTGCAGTCACAACGTCGGGCGAAGCTCCGCTGATGGTATGCCAATTTTTGAGACGCGCGGGACATAATGGAGAGGGTTTGTCAACGTTTGATCATCCTCGGCGACATCGCGACCGCTAAAGCAGAGGACGCCACAAGACGTATGGTGTGGGGCTGGAGCGCCGGAAGCCAGCATTAGATTCAATGTGAGCAAGGTGAAATGCGATGACACTACTCGCCCACAGTTTGGGATGGTCGGCAACCGTTAGTGGCTGCTCCTAGACTATGTGATTACAACAGCCATACGTAGTCGTCATCATTCTCTGAGTAAGCTTCATCTCGAACCTTGGGTACTTGCCATGCCGCAGAAGGTCGGTGGGACCCGCTAATGACCAAGTGCCCGCTGTGCGCAAAGCGTTTGGGATAATAGCCAGTCATGAATATCATGCTCTTGCGAATCAACTGATTTAGGATACAGATCGTTTTTGATACGCCCGCCGACGTTCCGCTTCGTCAATATATGAGGAAGCCACGATCCCGTTCCGCTCCCTAGGCGTTATCCGGATCGCTTATATCCTCTTGGAAGACCTCCTGGACACATTCTTGCGCGAGACAAGAGGATTTCGTAGACTCGCCACTTAGATCACATGATCCGCGCAATGAAACAGAACGAGCGGAGGGCTCACCGATAACAACGACAGCAATAACAAGTTTGAATGAAAACTCGTCGAATCATGATCTCTGGAAGTCCGCACAAGCGAGTTTCTTTCCCGCGCGTCGCTCCGTTGCTATCAGGATGACAAGCAGTCCGCAGCAGCGAAACAATCTAACAACGAGCGCGTTGGTGTAATGGGGATGGATAGAGGGGGTAAGACTCACCAATACGGCAGTGGTCTAAATGCTCCGCGCTTCAACTTGGACATCGCCGAATGATTCTGAGCAAAGACGCTGCGCCAAAAAAAACAAGCCAACCTTGCGTTTCTTGGCTTGGCCGACGAGAGACTAGCCTCCATATCCACCGCCTCGAGTGATCGAGCGATATCACGATTCAGTGAGGCACCAATGTAGTTGGGTGGAGTGATTTCGCGCTGGGATCGACTTTTGGAAACGAGCTCTCAGACTGATAAAGAGTAAGCAGGCAAGCGCGAGCTGGAGACAGGGTCAGACAGCGATTGAGAGCACTGGATGCAGCCACATCAAAAAGGAATGCACGGGAGCTCCGAGGACCCAGTGGCAAGTGGTACGCTCAAAGACGCTCGCGCAGCGTGCATGGCCCCGCAAAAGGACCGAGCTCCAGCGACCCGGAACAAAAGTACCAGTGGGTTAAGCGGTCGCGCGGGCTGGCGGCGAGGGGCACAGGATGCAAGTCCCGGCGTTGTATCGGAGCTTGAACTGCTGGCGAAAGTTGGCGACGTCGAGAATCGAACCCGGTTGCTGTCCCCCTCAGTGGCCGAGCGCCCAGAGTCCTCCTGCTGCGTGCCCGCTGCACCAGGAGCCTGTGACGACTGACAACTGCTCACTTGCTCCCTGGATTATAAACACGATCCAGCTGGCTAGTGGTCCCCGCTGCACTCAAACAGCGGTACCGGCGCCGACAGCTGTTCTCCTGCGGCATGAAAATTTTCTCTCAGCGCTCTATCTCACTCTCGCATTACCCCGGCGCGCTCGAGTCACGACAGTCCCTGATCGTAGGCCAACCCACCAGTCGGGGCTTGCAACAAAACCAGGTAGTTGCCACTCGGCGTCTCGGGCTTGTTCCAGCGATAATCCATCTCTTTCGGTAGATGGCCCGTCTTTACTCGTCGCACTACACGTGGAATCGGCAGCAAGCAGTCAAAATAGAGAATACATCCCAAGCACAGGAAGGCCGAGCACCGTCCGGTCGAGTTCAACGTCCATACAAATCGTCCATGCGAATCGAGCATTCCAGCGTACGTGCAGACCATCTCCAGGGGCGCGTCAGCGACGGGTGCGGTGGGCTGTCAGTCGATATTGTACTCACTATAACTTGGCAGCGCCATGTCGACCCGTGGCCTTACGGCCCCCCTTCGCCTTCTGCAGTCTCGTCGTCGGCGCCTAGATCCTCGCAGGCTTCGGCCAGTTCTTCGTCCGTTGCTTTCAGCTGAGCGCGGGTTGCCGCCTGTTCCCCGCAGATTTTAACCAGATCCAGTTGGGTCGCGCGCCACTCGCTCAGAGACTTCGTGTTTGTATTGGCGACTTTCTTCCACTCGTCCAACTGGCTGTCCTTTACCACCTCGGCGTGCGCTACGTAGGCCGCCTCTTCGTGCACCTTCTTGCGGGCGGTGTCGTTCTCGGCCAGTAGCTCTTCGCTCGCCGTCCTTTTCCTTTTCGAGCTCGATGCCTGCAGCGTCGGATCGGCGCGTGTCTGGGGGCGTGCGGACGAGGAGGTAGGGGACGCCACGCTGTTGCTGGGGGCGGGGCGGGTACGAGAAGACGAGCTAGACGCGGGGTTCGGCGCGCTGCTGTCAGCATCGGGCAGCGAAAAACGATCGCGGCCCAACGTACGCGACGGGGCGGGCGGCACGGTTCTTGGTCGGCATTGTGCGTATGGCTTGGATATCGGCTGGAGACTGCGCGAGGGGATTGCTTCTGGAGGCTGGGGTGTAGTATCGCGGAGACCAGTACTATTCGGCGCGAGGAGGAGGCGCGAGCCGCTTGTATGCTGTAGGTAGCCGCGAGTGCTGGAGGCTCGGAGCGGGCGGGTACAAACAGAGGCACATATTACATAAGCACATGAACGCCTTGGGGACATCTGCCTTCGAGTTTCGATTTCCAACCCAACCGCCATCTCCCCCCGCGCCGCACGCCCCCATCGTCGACAACTCCAGCGCTACGTCTACAGCAATGTCAGCGGTACACATCACCGCCTCGAAGAAAGTGATCATGCAGCTCTGGGATGAGGATATCCGCGCCGCCTTCAAAGACCTGCCACACGGCAAGGTGTAAGTCTTTTCGCGGTCACGACGCGATGATCGCCGCTCATACGAACGATGCATACCCCTAGGACCACGATTCACCGCTGGGCGCGGACGCCGGGCAATAAAGCGAGATCCTGGCACCTCTTTGTGGAGTTCGACCGACGCGACGGTGCGGTCTATGCGCTCGACGCACAGATCGAGCAATGCGATATCGGCATAATGCACTCGCAGCACCGGTTGTACTCGCACTACGCGGCTGTCCGAGGTGGCCCGCCGGCCCAGCTCTGGAGCCCGCTTCCGAAAAAGACAAAGCGTGGCGCGCGGCCGGCGGCCTCTCTCTCCCCCACTTCACCCGCCGCCCCGTCCACCAGCACGGAGCCCGCTCGCCCAGTCCCCCTCCATCACCCTTGCTCTCGCGGCGGCACCCCGTCCCGCCCCACTTCGCCCGCCCCCGCCACTCCCACGTCGCCATCCGCCGCCAAGCGCGCCCTCGATCCCAACGCCGACACCAACTCCGCCCCGCCCAAGCGGACCCGCATCACACGAGAGGCCGCCGACCGCGAGCTCGATGGGCTGTTCACGCTCATTGCCGAGCACTCCAAGACCTGCGAGGAAACCCTGGTCGTCTGCTGTAACGTGGGTGAGCTCGCCAAGCGCGTCGCCGCCGAGAACCGCGTGCTGGCGGCGCGGCACAAGGCCCAGCTGGCGGCGCTCTCCACCGCCTCGAGCGAGCTCCTTCAGATGAAAGCCGAGCTGGCGGCCAAGAAGGCTCGGCTCGCCACCATCAAGGCGCGCGGCAGGGCTGGCGCAGCGGCCGGCCAGACCGAATAAGGCGAGTAAATCTGTTCCCCGCGCTGCACACCAAGCGCGATCTCACACGTACGCGTACGTTTTGCGCAGGTCGCTTGATGTGCTCTAATCCAACGCTCAATCCCCACGCTCGCCAGAGCACAATTTTTGCTCGATTACTTATTCTCACCTCGATCTGTAACTTCTTGAAGGTTGGCCAACCGTTCAGCTGGGGACTGTCCAGCAAAGCTACGTAGCCGCATGTACCCATAATCCCACTAGTACTGTCTCTTTTAAATGCTTAACATACTTGCCCGTCTCCC